>JAGPOW010001543.1:52255695-52278343 GCA_030014935.1 Caiman crocodilus
CCGTAAGAACTACTTCACAGTCAGGGTGGCTAGGATCTGGAACCAACTTCCAAGGGAAGTGGTGCTGGCTCCTACCCTGGGGGTCTTTAAGAAGTGGCTTGATCCCTACCTGGCTGGGGTCATTTGAGTCCATTTTTCCTCCTGCCCAGGCAGGGGGTCAGACTTGAAGATCTACAAGGTCCCTTCCGACCCTACACCTATGAATTAATGCTTCTATGTGTTTCTAACCATCTCTGACCCTTGCTTCATGTTGTATGTGCTAGCACAAATACCATTAGCAGTTAAATCAGTGAAATCCATCTAATTGCTGTCAAGTATGGCTACACTGCCTTTGCAGAAAACCCTGGAGTGCTGTAGAGAAGCCCACCCTTCCCATTCAACCTATGCTCTACTGTATGTGCCAAGTCAAGACATTAGGTAGTATGGCCAGTTAAGGATGGTGCTGAGCGTGCACCCAGAGCTGTTATCAGCTTTTCTGTCTCAGGTATGCTTCCTGATTCACTTTCAAGACCATGCAAACCATCATACTACTTAATTCCAGGCCTTTGTGCATTTAGTGCTGGGGAAAAACTGTGCAGGGTGGGCTTCTCAAGAGCATTCCTCAGCTCACCATGGAGGCAACATGGGTACCTCATCATTCAGGCTAAGACAAAATTGGCCAGATGTGATGCTAGTCACACTTCACACCTGTGTGCTATTGGCTGCAGAAACTAGCATATTTTCACCAAAGTAGTCTGAAGATCTTCTAGGCTTAGCTGGACCTTTGAAAGGCACTAAATTGATGCATCAGATACAGTACCAGAAGACAAAGTGCCTCTTTTATCCACAGAGTCCTCTTACTGAAGTTACTAAATGACCACCGAATTGAAACAACTTTCAATCAAGAGTCAAACAGACAAGTTGGCGGTAAGAGGCTTTGTAATGGTGAATGCTTTACTCACTGAATAAAGCTGATGAAACGAGTGAGTCAACCTGTTACAAGTACAGACCCCCAAGAATGAAATACTTTCCAGGGAGATGTCTGTCTGATGTTAGTTTACAGGAGTACTCAAGATTACCTTGAGTTGTTATCACTATTAAAAATGAATTATCATTCAGGAAGCTAGAAGTTGGGTGTGTGTCTCAATTAGACAACCCTATCTTATCTGGAATTACCAGGTGCTCAAAAAAAGCTTTGACTTGAAAGAGAAGATGCCCTGCTCCTGACACCACAGATCTTTCATGAAAGAAAGAGGCAAATACTTGGAGTGGGAAGGATCTTATGGCCATACACTCTGTGAGCGCATGTGGCAGAGACAACATAACTTATGGAGGCAGTATTGCTTAAAGGATGCCTATAGGAGACTGAGCATTAAAAGTCCTGAGTTCTGAGGTTTCAATTAAGTCCAGACCACATTACACTCTTTAGCCATTTAGTGACAAAGTTGGTGTCCAGTACCTAAATGGTTAAAAGTCAGCTTTGGCAGCTAATAGTGTTCTCACCCTAGCTAGTAATTTCAGGAAACTTAAGAACAGTCTAATATAAATGCAACTTGACCAAGGTTACATGACAAGTCAGTAGTGAAGCCCAGGAGTCCTTGCTGCCAGTCTCCTGCTACATCATCTAAGCTCATGAGCTGATGAAGTTGGTGATAAAAATACCCGTGGCTGATATGCTTCAGCAGTGCTAGAATAGCAGCATTGCTCTCACAGTGACTGGGGCTTCCCTAATTTATGGAGGCTTTGCTAAATTCCGCAGTGTAGCATAGGTGTTGGCACCCAGCAGTCTCCTGAAATTGCTTAGGCATAAGGACTTTTTTTGGAGCATGAGCAGGAGCTCATCCAGTTTGTGTGACCAGTTTGGCCTGTACTTCTTCCCTTTGGCTCCTTGCGTGGGAAGACATGCCCAGTTTTGCTACTGCTGCCCTGAGTATGTCTTGCAGACGTCGTGTCATTCTACTGATACATTATGGGATAGCTGCCCAGCTTTATCTCAGAATGCATTTTTGCAAGCATGGCTAAGTAGTAGGATAGGCATGAACATGCTATCATTTCTCTTTTACTACCTCTCTGTGTTTCCCACATGTTGCCTTAGCAATGTGGATGTACAGGAACAGCTCATGTGCTCAGAGTAGCTGAGGGTTAACCTTCAAGTGGCCCCAAAATAGAGTTCTAGGCATGCCTTAAAAAGCTTTGAGATCCTTGGGTGAAAGGTCCCATGGAAAACCAATGGATGGTTATACCTACTGAATGTCAGCAAGAGAAGCATGTGTTACATGACCTTGTGCCTGCATTCTATTCATACTGCATCTGTGTCCCATAAAGCTTCTTTGCATAGGTGGTTTGAAATGGATGACATAGGATCCATCCAGGCATGTAGACTGGTGTTATCTTGATAAGGCTAGGGTATTTACGAATACATGTTACCTTTCCAGGACATTGGCAGAGTTTATGAAATATAGTGTACATTAATAAACTTTATCTAGTATGATACAAATCATCAGGGCTTCCTTACAGAGGAGCCACATTGATAACTTGCCAGAAGCCTAAATTTACCTCATTTACAAAAATTGGAGCAAATTTCAATGTCCTTGTTTTCAGATATTGGTGTTCTGTCGCAATGTGTGATGGCCCATCTTTACATATACCACTCCTTATCTATTGACTGCATGATGATGTGACATGTGAATGCAAACCCAAGACCCTCCTTCTGACTCTATGCTGGGCTTAAGTACTGCAAATAATAATGCACAGAAAATTATACTTACAATACTAATTACAGCAATATGGCTTGGCAAAGCATTGTGAAGGCAGTCATTTCTCCTTGTCTTTATCTTGCCCAATGCTAATACCACACTGCTTCTCACTGGTCATGTCAACATGAGATGCTATATTGCAGCAGTGATGAGCTATGGACATGTAGCAATGTAGCATCGGCCAACATAAACCATGATGCCAACACTACTGTGAAGTAGAGTCAGACACCACTCGTGCCACTGGGACTGCACAGTACTGGCGGATACTATGCAGTCATTTAGTACTTGGTTTAGCCCAATGTCCAATGTGACTCCTGCTTTAGCAAGTACTAAATGACTGCACAGTACCAACTGCACAGTCAGGAGCACATGTAGACGTGCCCATAGAAGACCTTCTACATTTCACAGGTGTAGATCCTATGATTCCATGCTACCTCCACTTATCTAATTGTCATTAGCATATTAGTTATTCATAGATCAACTTCATCTTTCTAGGGTCTGCTAGTAAAGCGTTAATTGGAGGAGAATGAAAACTTATGCAAGGACAAATCATTAGACCTCAATGTAATATCAGAGAGACATATATATGAAAACAATGGTAAAATGAATGAGCCATGTTCTCAGAGGACAAATTTAAGCTGAATAACCAAGGAATGTTTTTGCAGGAAAATTCTGACTTACTATATGGGAAAGAAAGATGGTTGACCAGTATTTCTATAGGTGCCTTAGTTGTGAAGTGTGACTGTCTGTATAGTTTCTTAAGATTTGCCATTTGATCTTTTTAGCTATAACATCCAGGAAAGGTAACATGTATTCAAAACAAAGATATGAACCTCTAGTATTAACTTCAACATGACATGATTCTTTGTGTAGGAATATATACACACAAGTGCTACTGAGCTGGTGGATTGTTTTTTTCTATACAAATTTTCATTTATTTTAGTAAAAAATCAAATGCCAAAAAGTTTCATCCAAAAATGTTTTTAAAACATATTTTCAGACATTTCTTTATTTGCTAGTTTGACAAATTGTAAAGACTCATGAAAATCAAATCTTTTTTGTGAAAAATGTGCCTAAATCAGCTTTGGTGAAAAATTTTTGATGAGCCCTAAAACACACATATGTCCAAAATAAATATTTCTTCATAGGCAGCTGGAAATAGAAGAGAAGAACACACCTATCCATTGGGTACTCTGAGAATCAAAATAATCTGTATTTCTATTAAAATAATATAGTTTCCCCTAATTAAAGTGAATACTGAAACTAACAAGGTTTAATCAATTTACAAAGAATGTGTGTCTCAGGCATATCTCCTTAAACCATCCAAACTCATTCAGATCTAAATTTATAAAGAAGTTGAAACCAATTGTATATTTTGTTTCAGTCTCTTTAATCATGTTTTTCTCTGATATAACGACACAGTTTTCAAAAGATACAGTGCATGGATTAATTTGGCTGTGAATATCAGTGTTTGTTTATTTCAAAGCTCTTCTTGGTATTAGGCAGTTAAATGGCAAGTTCATTTACAGAGACATATGCTATTCTTTTTGTAGTACATGATAAAGACATATAGTGTTAATTTCTTTGGATACCTTAGTTAATTACTTTGCTATTAATGTTCATATGAAAGGGATTTTTCATGGAGCTTAATGCTTAAGAAGATCAATAGAGGATTTTGGTCAGTTAATCAGTGCTTAAGAAGTGGGAGTCATTACTGAGATCTTTTCTTGCTAATAATAAGCACCTATGGGAGTGTCTGAAGGTATTAGGGTATATAAATCATAAATGATTGTAAGAAAGATGAAAGTAGAAGCTACCTTGCATGCTTGTGGCTCACACTATTATGAGGGATATTAGTCTCATTGTGTAGCATTACTACAATGCCGCTGGAAGAACACTGAGTGTGGTCTTACCAGGGTTCTTAGGACCACTACCAATAATACTTACTAACGGCTGCAGCAATTCAACTTGAGACACTCAGGCCTCACCCTCAGCTTCATTGAGACTGATTTGCATCATTCTGCTAACACAAAGCAAGTCTCCGAGCTGGACTGTCCAGTTGCAGGTGGACCATCCCACAGTAGAGCAATCAACTAGCAGAGGAGATCTGTGTTGAACTTGCTAGTCTCTCTCAGTTGGCAGCAAAGAGGAGGTGGCCATGAGAGAAGTAGTGTGGTTATGGTTTCACAGCACCCTGGTAATCTCTAGTTGCTCTATGAGCCCAGGGTTCGTGATACTATGGGTGTGTCTACATGTGCATTAAATCTAGTACCTCTGGGCATTTATAGATGTGCTCCGGGGAGGGGAAAGGGGAGGGGGAGGGGGTGTGTAGTGCGGGGGACACAACACTTTAATTAGAGTGGCTCTCATTAAAGTGCCCAGAGCATCACGTGTATCAGCATCCCCATGCTGAAAAATGGTAGTGGTGGTGCTTTAACTAAAGCTTGTCAAACCAGATTTAGTTTAAAGCACCCCCGCCACCACTTTTCAGTGTGGAGATGCTGACATATGTGATTCTGGAGTCTGCTGGAATGTGGCAACTGTTGAGGGCAGATCATGCCTGACAAACTTTGTGTCCTTCTACAGCCAGGTAACTAGCCATCTGGATGAGGGACATGAGGTTGACATGATTTACTAAGACTTCAGTAAAGCCTTTGATTCTGTTTCCCACGGGATTCTCTCAAACAAACTGGAGGGTGCTGGACTGGACTAGTCTACAATGAGGTGAGTGGACAATTGGCTTAGAGACCATTCCCAGAGGGTGGTAATCGATGAGATGGCCTCATCCTAGAGAGCAGTCTCCAGTCGTGTCCCCCAGGGATTGATGCTCAGACCTGTGATGTTTGATATATTCATTAATGAGTTGGACGAGGAGGTGGAAAGCTCAATGATTTCATTCGTGGATGATACCCAGCTGTGGGGAAATGCAGGCACATTGGAGGATAGGGTCAGGATCCAGGACAACTTTGACAGACTGGACTCATGGGTAGGATGGAGTCAGATGAGATTTAACAGGGAGAAGTGCAAAGTCCTTCATCTGGGTAGGAAGAACCCGCACCATAACTACGTGATGGGTGGTGGTCCACTGGCTGGCACAGCATCTGAATGAGACCTGGGGATCACGATCGACTGGAAGATGAACATGAGCCAACAGTGCAGTGAGGTTGCCAGAATGGCAAACAGCACTCTGGCATGCATCAGCCGATGTGTGGTCAATAGTTCCAGGGAGGTGCTCCTCCCTCTCTATTCAGCAATGGAGGGGCCTCAGCTAGAGACTGTGTCCAGTTCTGAGCACTGAATGTCAAGAAGGATACGGATAAGTTTGAAAGGGTACAAAGAAGGGCCGGCCACCCATATGGTCAAGGGCACGGAAGATAGGCTCTGTGAGGAGTAACTCTGGGAACTGGGCCTGTTCAGTGTAAGAGAAGGCTGAGAGATGACTTGATAGCTGCCTACAAGTACATTAGGGGTGAACACCAAGCTCTAGGTGAGCAACTCTTCAGGAAGGCACCTCAAGGGAGGACGAGGACCAATGGGCATAAGCTGATAGAGGGTAAATTCAGCTAGATATAAGAAAGAACATTTCTCTGTAAAGGTCACCAGAATCTGGAACAGATTCACTCCTAGCAGAGATGATGCAGTCTCCCTCCTGGGAGGTGTTCAAGAGGAGGCTGGACAGGCACCTTGTTGAGCTTGTCTGAGCCCAATAACTTCCTGCCCATGCAGGGGACCAGACTTGATGATTTTATAGGTTCCTTCTGGTTCTATGATTCTATGAGACTCAATTAATGGAGTTTGCTCTGATGTGTTGTAATTACAATGTGTCAGAGCAGTCTTTCTCCATGTGGTACCCTCCTCCATTGTGAGATACTAGGAAAATGCTCATTAACCAGTCTTAATGTGCATTAACTAAATAGCATTTTTGTGATGCTTTAATGCACATGAAAATAGGCTAATGTGTATTAAAGTACACTGGGGACCAACCTGGTACAGTTAACCTAGAATCTTGTTGAAGAGGTAAAAGGCTTCAAAAGTGTTTCTGTCCCTGCTGATACTGCCCTATTCTGGGCAGACTACACCTTTCTCTGACAAAGTTGCATGCTCTCTTTCTGTCACAATAGTAGGTAGTTGTGCAGCTTGTTTTACAGTAGGCTATTGGCAAACTCATTTAAGGTACGTGGAATGGAGTGTGGGCTCCTGTGCCTCTCACTGGATGACAGATAGGCTTTAACAACATGAATTTAAAGAGAAAATATTGGGATCTCCAGCAAGAGGATGCATATCAGGGTAGCTATACTAGGTAGCTACTAGGGATGCTGCTACAAAACGTTGGGCTACTGAAGGAATCTTTTTGGATCTTGTCTGACGAACATGGAGGATGATGAAAGATCACAGAGGAGGAAGAATTGGTATAATCAGGGATTGTGTGGAGGAGATGTGGAAGAAGATACCACATGGGATTTGCTGAGGAAGCACCATAGACCATGAGGGAATAAGTATCAAGAGGGGCTGTAAGGAAATGTCTTGAAGAGGTGAAAGGGCCATCATTAGAGAGAGCAGGACAAGAAGGAAATGTGAGAAAAATAAGACATGAGAATGGAGGAAAAACAACACGGAGAACAGAATATGCACATAAAGAAAATTGCTGGGAAAAGTGTCTTGGAGCATGTGTGGCTCTTTTATTTCCTTCTGTCTAATGTGAGCCAGTCCTCTCAGGTGCAATGGATGAGCCAGTGCCTGGGGGTCACTCTTGGGCCTGGTTGTCTTGGTGGATAATAAAGATCCTCCAGTGTTCATGGACTATCCACTGTGTGGTATTTCCTAGCCCTGGGAGTTGCTTGTTATGAAGGTAGGGCTTTGCTGTTATTCTACTTCTGACACAGGCTGTCTCAAACACTCCCTTTGATTCTGAATCCTTGGGCGATGATTTAGAGTTGATTGAGTTTAGCTCTCAGTGGCCACATCTACAAAGGATGTTCACTGCGGAGTTGCCTAATTAGCTCCACAGTAAATATCTTATTGTCTATGCCAGGGGCAGGCAAAATCCAGTCCACGGGCCAGCAGTGGACTCCATTTTACTCGGCCTTGGTGAGGCCACAACTGGAGTACTGAGATCATTTTTGGGCCCCCCACTTCAGGAAGGATGTGGAAAAGCTTGAAAGAGTCCACAGGAGAGCCATTTGTATGATCCAAGGCCTGGAGGGCAGGCTGCATGAGGAGAGACTGAGGGATTTGGGACTCTTCAGTCTGGAAAAGAGAAGGCTTAGGGATAACTTGGTAGCAGCCTACAATTCTATAAGAGAGGTACATCAGGACCTGGGAGAACAGCTGTTCACCAGAGCTCCCTAAGGGATAACAAGGTCTAACAGCCACAAACTCCAGGAAGGCGGATTTAGACTAGTCATAAGGAAAAAATTCTTTAGGGTGTGTGTGTCCAGGGTCTGAACACACTCTCCCCCCACCCCGGAGATAATGCAAGCACCTACTCTGGACTCTTTCAAAAAAAGTCTGAATATTTTTCTTGCTGGGATCACTTGATCCCAGCTGACTTCCTGCCTATGGGTGGGGAGGGGAGGTTGGACTTGATGATCTCACAAGGTCCCTTCCAGCCCCTAATGTCTATGAAATATATTAAATCTATTTCTCAGCAACCCCTCCCCACATGACTCGGGCTGGTTTCTATGGGAACCCCAGCTGCACCTGTGCTGTGATAGTGCAAGGCTGGGGTTGACATGGAGGCCTTAGCTGTTCTGGCAGAGCACATGGCAGGGCAGGGCAGGGGGCTGCTCTAGAGCCATTGGCACCTTGCAGCAAGGGCAGCTTGGTCCGGGGCCAGGGCAGAGCTGCAACCTGCAGCCTGCATTCTCCGAGCAGGGGTGCACAGGTAGTGGCTTGTGGCTCTACCCTGTCTCGGGGCCAGGCTGTCATTGCTACAAGGATCCAGGGCAGAGCCACGATCTGTTGCCTGTGCACCCCTGCCCAAAGCATGCAGGCTGCAGATCACAGCTCTGCCCTGGTCCTGAACCAAGCTGGCCCTGCTGCAAGATCCCAGTGACTGGAGCTGTCTTCTGCTTTGCCCTGCCACGTGCCCTGCCAGCATGGCTGGGACCAGTCTTCATGGCAATCCCAGCCTTGTGCTATGGCAGTACAGGTACAGCTGGGGTCTCCATGGAGACTAGCCCAAGTGAAGCAGCCAGGGGCTGTTGAGAAATGGAGTCCAGTTGCCAGCTAGATCCGCCATTTTGCTCAGTCCTGGTCTATGTGCTCAGAGCTATCAGGACAGAGTAAAATAATTAAATACAAGTACTATCCTATTGCAGAGTTTTTTACTCTGCAGCAACATGCATGTAGATGCTAATGGGGCTGGCTGGGGCACAAGGGCACTTCAGTGAGGGGGTTGCCTGCCAGCTGGCCCTGCACTGAAGCACTCTCATGCCCCAGCCATCCCCTCCACAGCATGTTGAGCTAGGTTGGAGCAGCCCCAGGCTCAGAAGCTGACCATCCATGCCTCTTGTCAGCTGGGGCTGCTCCAACCCGACTCAATGCACTGCAGTCTGTGGTGTACATTCAAATATGGTGCCTGGAAGCAGTAAACTCTGGCACAAAGTATACTGGAGTTTGTTGTGCATTAATAACGTGTAGATGTGCCCAGTGGGTGACGTTCACCTCAAATGCAGCCAGCTCAGAGCTCTCTGCAAGTGATGAGTGTTGGAACTGGGAGCAGAAACCATCTCAAGCCCTACAACAAAGCTGGCAGTAATTCCTTTGAGTTGATACATCATCCTCAGTACTCCCATATCATGCCTGGACTTGCTCAACTGTGATCTCTTGAGTCATCCACCTTATCCAACAGCTATATGCCACATGCTGAGGAGCACACCCTTCCTGAGCATCTCCAGTGAGGAACCTACATAGCTGTTGCATAAAACCTTGGCACCAGTGTGAACTGCCTGCACATGCCTGGTATTTATTAGATTAATATAAAAAGGGATTAATATTGTAATATTCATAATTATAGCATCCTGGATATAGTATCTGTAATGGCAGCTCTGCCCTAGATACAGGGAAGTCCTTTTAACTGTGTTGCCTCAGGACTGAGAAAAGGCATTAGCCAAAACCTAATGTAATAGACCCATATTACATACACAATACTGTCAATTCTGTGGGATTAGCATTCTTGAAACAGACTAGCTCCCTTCATTTTCAGAGTTCTTAAGCTCTTTGACAGCTGCTTCTCTTATATTGTTCTGGCACAGTTAAGCAGAGTATAATTAGTTGCAATGTTGGCAAGTTATAGTTAGTATTCAATTAGCTGGAGTACCATTAAGTTACAGAGTAGTAGACAGTGGGACTAAAAGGTGCCATGCTGTTAAGCAGACTTTGCACTTATCCAACATGTAGTTAACTGATATTTATCGCAATGTAAGCAATAGGCAACAAATTGAGACAGGCATGGAGCAATGTAATTAAGCAATTTATGGACTTATCTAAACTGCACATAAAGGAAATATGCCATAAATGGTGGATTTGGGGTTTACAGTGATATAACACTAAGCGCATCATTTCTAACTTTTTTTTTTCTCTGACAAACCATTTCTCATCTTCCAAGGAAAAGTCAATTGGATAACTGAACAATTTGGAGCTCTTCCTTACCCTTCCTACATAAATTAATTCTGCTTCTATCCATGTGGGAGCATGCCTTCCACTGTCCCAAAGAACACAGGATGGGGAACAAAGTGGGAAACAGCACTGGACCCTGAGAGTAGGGCAGAGGGCCCAGGAAGGGCTGATAGATCTGCTTACCTTGGGACAAGAGTCCCAGCACCATCAGGGATGTGGCAGCCAGATCCAGAATGGCCCCAGACATGCTTTAAGCGCATGCGTTGGGTACAGGTGGGCAGTAGGGCTGTGCTAAACTACACTGTTTCATTTCAACTTCTGTTTTGCTGTTTCATTGGGACAGAGTTTCATTTTGAGTTTCATTTAATTTCAAAAGCACTGTTCTGTTTTGTTTCGTCAAAACTGTTTCACTGTTTCAACATTGTTTCCATGTTTTGGCCATAGTCTATAATGAGGAAGCACAAAACTGCCTATAACTTTGTAATTTCATGCCTGATTCAGATGAAACTTGTAGGGGTGGTAGCCATGAAGCCTGTCAAGTTTCAAGGACATAGGTGCAGGGGTTTCTGGGAAACTGCACCTCAAAGTCTTGAAAGCGAAACTCGTGTCGTGTGTGTGTTGAGGCACAGTGGGATGATAACTGCAGGGGATGGTAGCCTCTGCTGAGGCCACAAAGCCTGCCAAGTTTCAAGGAGATAAGTGCAGGGGTTTCTGGGAAACTGCACCTCAATCACACTGTCAATTCTGTGGGATTAGCATTCTTGAAACAGACTAGCTCACTTCAAACTGCTGACAAGCAAAACTTGTGACATGTGTGACTCTGTGTGTGTTAAGGCACAGCTGTTTTTCTGTCCCTCCCCCAAGAGCAATGGGATTGGAAGGGACCTCAGGGGAGGATCACAATCACTGGCCAGGTACACCTGTCATTATCATTCTCCCTTTTTCCCCCTCCCTCTCCTTAGTTTGTTTCCCTGCAAGCAAGCTCAGCTTCAAAACTCGAAACATTTCAAAACTTTCAAAACATTTCAAGTGCCCTCGTTTAATTTCGAGGCTGTTTCGAAGCCATTTACTTCATTTTGATTTTGCTGTTTCAAACTCAAAATGAGTTGAAACAGCATCGAAATGAAACACCTGGCAAAATTTCACACTGCTCTAGTAGGCAGGCACGCCACTGTTTCTGGTATATCCAGAAGCACCAAGCCAGCTCCAGCAGAAAGCTGGAGAAGACTGGTATACACAGGGAGGGCAGGCATGCTGGAAAGAGCCTGCATGACACGGAAGACCAGCACAGGAAGAGAGCTGCATGCTGGGGAAGACCAGCATTTTGAGCAGAGCAGGCAAGCCAAAGGGAGCAGGCACATCGGGGAAAGCCAGCAGCAGACTGAGCACCAGTGAATTGAAGATAGTTAGCTTGGACAAAAAGGTTGGCTAGATGTGGGAAATCAGCCCCAGAGAGGGGACAAAAGAAAAGCGTTGTAAATCCAGACAGTTGGGGGAGTATCCAGTAATAGGGGCACCAGAGCAAGACCCCAGACGGAGGAGTACAAGGGAAGGATTCCAGGATACGGAGCGAGTGTCCTGCATGAGAGAGCATTTAACTGTGAGTTTGTTTACATTATGGTCTCAGTTATAAATCTGCTATATTACTAGGGACTGGACTGATCATTTATAATTATTGACTCTGAATCTCTAGGAAGGGACTCTTGGTTCCTTCTGAAGACTTTCATCTTGTTTGCATCGGAAACAGCTAGTTGGTGAAAGGATGGGGTATACGGGGAAATAGGAGCCCCAAGAAGATAACCACTCATCTCGCCTGAGCATCTTAGATCCACAGTCAGCCTTCTGCTCATAATGGGATAAACCACAGTCATGGCAGGAAAGAAGAGACGGACAACACACAGGCATAGACACAGAAAATCTTTATTGGTTGTTAGTAAGACCTCAAGCAACCAGGGAGGAATACACAGGCATGTATAGCTATACAATGTCAATTGTGCATCATATACAATCCATCATCTCCTCTGTCAGCTTTCACCATTGCTGTCTGTCCTCCTTTCTCTACCAAGTCATAGGCTTCCTCTAGTCACCACGTCATACCCTACAGCTGTTGCAAAACAGAGGTACTGTAGAAAGAATAGTATGGGATCATGTAATTACAAACTAAACCATAATGCACATGCGTATGTGCCCAAATTAAGACAGAGTGGACAAACTCAACTCTGGAATTTCTTTTCTTTTGAATATTGGACTTTGGAATCTGAGCATTCTTTAGATATAGTTGTGTCTGTGTTTGTGTGTGTGTGAGAGAGAGAGAGCATGTAAAGATTATTTTGGTGAATTTTCCCTCTACAAAATGGATCCAAGAGGTAAGTGGCCCATTTTCTTTGGTGTGCTCCATGAAAAAATTGTAGGACAGTGACTGCAAGGCTCTGCCTTTTATATTATTTTAAGGCTGATTACTGCAAGGTCTTTCAGAAGTTCTGAATATTGATGAAAAAAATAGGATCACAGGAAAATATGCTTGGAAGGTCATGAGCTCCCTGTTCAAGCAGGATTGTCCCTGATTAAATCATTCCAGCCAAGTATCTGTGAAACCTGTCCTTGAAAATTCCCAAGGATGAAGGTTTCACAACTTCTCCAGGTAACCTGTTCCAGGGAGCAGGGGGAAGGAAAGACAAGATGAAGAAGAGTGGGGAAGAGAAAGAAAACAAGCTGACACACAGTACCTTGGCCAGGTCAGGAGTAGTGGCCAGAGGCTAGCTAAGGAAAAATAGCTTAGTCCTTGCTCTGGTAGTTCCATGAACACCACAATTAGCAGGGCAGCAATTAGCACATCCATCAGCAAATCCACCATGATTTTACATTAAATTTATGACTTCCATGGTGACTGCCAACATTCCTTTAGTAGTAGGTTAATGGATCCCAAATGCTAGATGAGTTTTAATTTTTTGGAAGAAATGGGAAGTCTGTGGAGGGTTCTGATCAGTTAAAGGCTGTTAATTAATGCAGTGAATCATATTTGTTCTTGTTACTTGCTATGTAAAGCTATTATTCCCAGTGCAGCATTCTGATGTGCCGAATTAAATTTCAATGCAAATCAGTCATGACTAATTCACCAGTTAATGTTTCAGTTCTTTTGCCAATATACTGATGTCTGTTTTAGATAGGACCAGAATGTTTTCTTGCCATTTGTGCTGGCCTTGTTATTTCTTTTCATGACTGTGTCTACACAGCTCAAGCTGTGAGAACCTGAGAGATCTTTAGCATCTCTGAAGATGATGTCCAAGATTAGCAAGGACTGTGTTTAAACATAGTTGGCTACAAGTAGGAGCTTATCATGTTAATAAACCATTTTACAAAATCATGTGATAGATTTGGCTTTATACCAGAGTTAACTCTCATTAATCAGGAAGACTGCTAAATTTTTGCTAGTAAGAACAATGTTTAAACATAAATATACCTAAGTGTTGTGGGTTATTTCCATTATTGTAGTAAAAATCTCATATCCCTGTTTATTTTTAATTGGTTTTTGGAGTATCCCAGAGAACTGTTTGTGAAACCCATAGGATTAAATATTCCATCGGTCTTGTAGCATTCTATTTCTTTCAAGGCGGAAGTATTGTGAGAAAAAGTCACAATATTGTGTTTCCATAAATAACTGCATGAAGAAATAAATGCCAGTTTAAAATAGATATGTAGATATACTTGCTAACTTAGAATCCTCCAATTTGTTCACTGAGTTTTCAGTTTGTTGATTTTATTCCTCTTTAACTGTTCCAAAAAGAATGCGATGGTTACTGTGCTTGTGTGAGTTTTCTGTCATGAGCAACTGACTGGTGCTTTGGAGTTGCTAGGCACAATGGCAGAGAAGGGTATTAATAGGTTAGTATGTGCCAGTATACTGTATATACTGGCACATCCAGTTAGTAGTTGCTCTTGCAAAAAATAGGGATTGAGACTTGTATACCAGAGTATTAACAAACAAGATGTGTTTAGATGGTGAGGTATTCCTACTTGTTGGATGCACTTCAGTAGTCTGTAATCACAGTGCTGAATGTGACTAGATCTGGTCTAACCCTGACCAGAAATGGTTGGTATCATTATCAGCTTAACATCATAGCTACAGATAACAAAGCCTACACCATCCTATACCTAATACTCATGAAAGTCCTAGCTGAACCACATGACCCACCATCCTTTGGAGGACAAACACACACTAGAAAAAACAGAAAGTACATTTAGAGGATATCTTTTAGAAGGTATTTTAAAACATGAGCAACAAACTACTGAGACTGAAAACCAACAAACAGTACAAGATAAGGATTCCAGTGTCCAAAAAGAACAAAAACATCATAGCACTTACGGAAAAAACTTCCAGCAAGTGACTTCCTTCAGCACTTCCTGAACTTAACCCCACAGAGATTTGGCAGCAACTAGGTAACTGGCTCTATAAATTGTTGTCATTTGCTAAATTGCATTAAAGAAGCTAAAATATTTCAAACTCTTACCTGGACAAGAAATATTGGGAAATAGTTTGCTGTCCTTACCATAAAGATGTTGTTTTATCATGGGTGGCAGAAGTAGGTGTAGTCAGGAATAGAGGGTTTTTTTGGGGTTTGGTCCATTACTACAGAACTGCTTGAGAACCTGACCCTACTGCATGAACAAACAGACTACCACGAACCTTCCTTTGGTACATATTTAATTAATTATACCATAATACATGATGATGGGAAGGCTTATGATGAAACACCTGATAGCAATTTAAGCATGTAACTTTCACTTTCAACCTATCCTGAGCATACTGGCACATCTATAATCACTTAGTCCATATCATTATTGTTAATGGAGGTATAACTAGGGACTTGCTTAAATCACAGTTTTGTGATTTTCATGGAAACCACAAAAACTAGTGACCTCTGCAATTGCCACAAAAAATGGCATTTGCTGTGATTTCCCAGAAAAACAACCTCCCCCCGCAAAAAAAACCCCTAAACAACCTTTAATAAAAATAAAATGTTGGCTCCCCAGTGCGGGCCAGCAATTTTTGCTGCCAGTGTGACTCAGCCTTGCAGCCTGCCCAGGAGGGGAAGATGCCAGTTTGCAGGGCGGCACAAAGGGCAGCTTCCAAATTGGCAGCTGCCCTTTCATGCCTCTCTGCCAATCAGCACCAAGGGGTGGGGCCACACAAAGGGCAGGCAGTAGTCAAGATGGCAGCCACCCCTTTGTCCCTCCTCCCACTGGGGCATCTTCACCAATTCATAGATTCAGAGCTGTAGGGTTGGAAGGGACCTTGCAGATCTTCTAGTCCGACCCCCTGCCTGGGCAGGAGAGAGAACTGGGGTTAAATGACCCCACCTAGGTAATTGTCAAGCCTCCTCTTAAAGACCCCCAGGGTAGGAGCCAGCACCACTTCCCTTGGAAGCTGGTTCCAGATCCTAGCTGCCCTGACTGTGAAGTAGTGCCTCCTGATGTCTAGTCTGAGCCTACTGTCTAACAACATATGGCCATTATTCCTTGTTACTCCAGAGGCACTTGGGGGAACAGGGTCTCTCCCATTCCCCACTGATCCCCTAGTAAGTTTATAGATGGCCACCAGGTCCCCCTCAGCCTTCTCTTGTAAAGGCTAAACAGGTTCAGGTCCCTTAGCCTCTCCTCGTAGGGTCTGCCCTGCTGTTCCCGGATCATGTGAGTGGCTCTCCTTCGGACCCTCTCAGTGCTGTCCACATCCCTCCTGAAGAGGGATCTGGACCTGCTGATTTGAACACATCCAGCCCCTCCAAAAGTTCTCTAACTCAGTCCTCCCTGACCCTAGGCCTGACAGTCTGTCCTGAATCCTGCACAAAAAATGGAGGAAAAGTAATTGTTAAAAAGGTCTGCTTTTCCCTCTGGTGCAACCACCAGATTGCCTAGCGTATTCTGCAGGGGTCCCACATTACCCAGTTCCTTCTTCATATTCCCTGTGTATTTAAAAAAGGACTTTTTGTTGTCCTTGATCCTTGATGCTAGCCCTAGCTCCATATCTGCCTTAGCTTTCCTAACAGCTCCCTGTAGACCTGAGCAACGGAGGTATACTCCTCTTTGGTGATAGTCCCTCCCTTCTACAGGGTGTACGCCTCTTTTTTGGCAGTCAGGCATCTCTGAATCCTGCACTGGGTGGTGAATTCCAAGCAGGTGATGATCACTGTCGCCCAGGTGGTCTGTGCACCTCCTGGGTTAAGTGGAGGTCCTGTATCTCAGCAAGGGACCGAATACACTGAACAATCAGTGCCGAGGGGCAAGGCCTCTTCACCAATCAGTGCTGAGGGGCAGGGATGCCATGAAATCACTGTGAAATTGGCTCTTTGGGTTGCAACCAAGCCATAAAATTTGCTGTCTCTTTCTGTGAGTTAGGTAGGTCCCTAGTTATAACACTGCTAATGTATCAAAACTGCATGAAGTCCTTAATGGCACATCTGATTTCTCCCCTATGTTAATCATTTTTGTATAGTTATTTAATAGACCAAACCACCATAAATCGTTTCTGACACAATGGGAATTTAATGATCCTAATGACATATAAAGGGACAATTTATTCTGGACCTCAAAGCAGATGAATAGTCAGAAGAGGACAGCATAGCAGAGAGAATATCACCGTAGAGCCTGAAGATTCTGTGGACTGTGATTTTTATAAGTGAATTTATTGTGACACAAAAAATATGAACTTAGAACATATGAAAAAAAGAAAGCATATAGGAGGCCATGTGGAATTCTCTATTGTTCTAGCACAGAACTTATGGAAATAAACATCAACACCTGGAATTAAGGATGGTCATTTCCAGCCATACAACTGCGTGCACGACTGTCTCCACTCAAAATTGCTGAATTTAGCACTATGCAATACACTTTGAATGCTCTGAATTGTTTACAGTAGGAGGGCTATGTCAAGAGCCCTATGTAAAAGTAGGTTTACTAACTGGCTAATGTTTTGGTAAATTGATTTCTTTTGATTATCTTACATTTTAATGTCGGCAGCAAAATAGATCTTACAGGCTTGTTTCTAAGGGATATTCATGTACCTCACAAATGAAACCATGCAAAATTGACAGGAAGAATTTTCCTTACTTTCCATGTCCTTTTTAGCCCTGAAACCGAGAACTCAGATGTGATCAATGCAGCTGCACAGTAAGACTTGCACAGCTTGCCTCCATTTTTCTAATTATACCCTGTGTTGTTTGTACCAAGTTTGGATGCACATTTTAAAGAGAAATAAATACTTGCAAGGGTGGCTGTGACCTGGAAGTGTCCATCTGTATGTGGGATTTTGATCTGAGATCATTTAGGAAGTTCAGCTCTTACCTGATAGTCAATGAAAAACATGGGATATAGTGGTACCTCGGTACTCGACTGCTTTGAAACTCGTTGAATTTGGTACTCGATGCATTTTGACATGAAAATTTTGTCCCGGTACTCGTTTGTTTGGTACTCGACACGTAAGCTAGAACTTGTTGGTGTCACTTGCCTCATGACTTGCTACCCTTTCCAGCCGAAACAAAGGGTTTGTTTGGTACTTGTCATTTTTGGTACTCGTCGCGCCTCCCGGAACCAATTAACAACGAGTACCGAGGTACCACTGTACTTGTTTCCAGAGTTCTGGTTCAGCTCACTATATACAGGCACCTGCGAAATTTGGTCCTCATTTAGATTTATGCAGCATTCAGCAGTACTCAGTTGGAGATTTGGTTCTTGCTCATTTCTCTATTATCAACTGGTGGCTAGCTGCCAAATTATATACATGCTGAAGATGCTTCATAGACTCCAATTTTCAAGTACACAGGGCTCACACGGATGTCCAAATCAGAACTTCCATCTAAAAACACCTTCTTTACAAGTGCTTATCTGGGGTTTCAAATACAACATCTGTATAGCCTATTAAAGAACCTTCATTTGACAAACGAGTCCATGGAGTATGTTTAAACTTATCAGAGGAGTTGTCTAAGGTGAAGCAGCACAGTGAATCCATTAACTTGAAAAATAATCTTCCACAGTTAACACCGAAGGATCATTAAAGCTCTGCTAAAACAGGTTGAGATTAACTGCTGCCGCTGCCACTGCCAGGCAGGTGACCTTAAACTGTGGGTGGAACATAGGTGTAACAATTGTGACTGGAGCTATTCCAAGAGAATTTTTTCCAACATGACATAATGTCATTAATTGTACTGTTCACAATATCCATCTCCTGGATTGCTTTCAATGCCAATTCTGGTAGACTCCCGGCCAATCCAGGAGGGTTGGCAACCCTAGTGGAACAGGACTCAGGAGGGAGGGACGGGTACAGAAGTGCACCAGTGCATCGCCCTGGATCCACCCCCGCTTGGGCTGCACCTGCGGAAGTCCGCTCCAGCTGGTGTGAACCATCTCGGTTGGAGCTAGTCTACTACAGCATTTCTCAACCCATGGGCCACCACTCCAAAGTAGGCTGCAAAGGGTCATGGCTAAACATTAAAAAAGATCAAGTATCCAGCTTGTAGTCCTGTTGGTCTAGAGGCAAAAGGAATCAAAACTTGTAGCAGAGGTGATATCTTTCATTAGATCTACTACACATTTGCAAAAAAACAAAAAATCTGTTCATACATGGATCAACACACTTTATAAATGGTTTTGCGTTGAAAGAAGAAAAAGGTGAGGACCTGTGGCTTTTTCCTTGCAGGCTGGTACAGCTCCATGGCCCATACCTGTCCCCAGCTCCCGCACGCGGGGATGGGGGGCCGGGCTGGGGCCTAAGGGGCACTGGGTCTGGACCTGCCATCCACGTTTACAAGTGGGACAAAAATGTCGAGAACCACTGGGCTACGCGGTGCAAATCTCCCCGGCCTTGGGCCCATGGCTGAGCCAAGCCCTGGTGTAGACTTGACACCAAGCCTGGATCTACTGTTTACACTGAGCTGCCTGCGGGGGAAGCACGAGACGCTCCTGCGCGCCCGCCCCGCTGGGTAACACTTAACGGTCCTGGGTTAACAGCGGACTCGGGGAGGCTGCCCACGAGCCCTCCAGGGCGTCCAGGCTGCTTCCTATGGAGCCCTGCACTGGCAGCATCAAAGCCCTGAGAACCCCAGCGGGTCCCCGCAGCCCGTCTCCCGCGCCGCTCCTCCCTCCCTCCCTCCCTCAGCAGGGTCTGGGCGAAGCTCCTTCGCCTTCACCGGCAGCACTGTGTCCCTAGCAAACTACAGCTCCCGGCATGCACTATAGACCCCCCCCCCGGCCTGGAGCTTCCTGACTTGCGGCTGCCACGGTGCATGCTGGGAATCGTATTTCCTGACGCCTAGACAAACGCCGCAGCAGCGCCCCTCCGAGCCTCTCCACCTAGGCCCCCTCCGTGGGCGGATCAACTTGCCTGTCTCCTATCCAATCCGAGGCAAGTCACTCTCTGAGGACCTCGCCATGCACCAATCAGCGCTCTGCTTTCTCAGGGCAGCCTCGAAAGAAAGCCTGACTAAAAATTCGTCAATAAAGTGAAGCTCTGGTTGTGCGTGCAGGCAGAACTCATGGCTGGGTTTTGGTTTTTATTTGCGCTGATTTTCCTTATCGCCGGGCTTTTCCAATTCAGGATTTTGCTCATGAACTGAGGGCGAGACACAGGCGCGAGGTAGGGCGCTACGGGGTCGTTGCTAAGGGGGTTAAAGGAGTGAACCAATGGCAGTTGGAGGGGGGAGGGGTGAGTGTTCTACTGCGCAGGCGGTTTGTGTCTTCACGGGGAGGGGGCGGGCTGAGCCGTGACGCGTATCCTTCCAGCTCAGCGCGCGAGGGCCGGGGGAGGGGCGGGAGGGGTGGGGTGGCTCGGCTCGGTCAGGGGAGCGCGCCGGCAGTGGGAGCAGAGCGAGCGGCCTCTCCCTCCCTCTCTCCGCGCGGGGACCCGACCCCCGGGCGGCAGCCGGGAGGATGCGCTGCCGCCTCCCGGCCGGGGCAGGCAGAAGGGGGAGACGATGAGGAGGCCGCCCTGCCGGCTCCTGGCCCTGGGCTCCTGCCTCGTCTTCTGCCTCCTGCTGTGGTGAGTGCGGGCGGGCGCGCCGGGCTGGGCTGGGCCTGCCCCTGGGAGCGGGGCTGTCGAGATGGGCTCCCCGAGGCGAGTAGGATCCTTCTCCTCCGCGGGAGCAGCCTGGGCTGCCGCGTCTCGCTAGCCCCCGTGGGCGCCCGCCCGGGGCAGTGCTTGAATTGCGCTCCATTCTTGGCGCAGGGGCGTGCCAAAAAACTGGGCTGCCCCTAATAAACCCCAGGGTATGATTTCCACATCTTACAGGGGTGTTCTCATCTCTTATGGGGGCTCAGCCCCCAGCTCCCCTGTAACTTGAACCGTGCTGGGAAGGGTCTGGTCTCTGCTGTCAAAGCACCCCGCCACAAAGGTGATAGGGCACAAGGCAGATGATCTATGTGGGCAGCTTGTGGCGCCCTCTGGACAGAGAGTGGTATCTTTAGCCAGGCTCCTCCATGGGCCCCGGGCCCAGGCTGCATCCATTGCACAGCTTCTGTGCTTGTTTTCAGCACCAGATTTTTCTCCATCCCTCTGAGTCATTGTCTCTGGGTCCCTTTTGCCCCCCTGGATTGTGGGGACGGCTCTCACAGGCTTTACTGGCATTTGCCTCTCTCCTGCTTGTGCTCCCTGCTGCCTCGGTTATCAGGAGCTGAAGTTGCCCTGTCCTGTTTTAGTTGTGTTGCTCCCTTCGTCTGTTGTATCCCAATACTAAGCTTTGCCTTTAATGTTTAAGGAGGTGCACAGGACAACCTGCCTGCTGACCTGCACCTCGGTTGTCTTGTGTTGGTTCCTGCTCCCTTGGCTCCAGCAGCGATGTTGGCTGCTGCCTCGCCTCCTACAGCCTTGCGTTTGCTCCGAACAGGCTCCCTCAATTCATCCCAGGGATATCGTTAGAAGCCTTGAACATAACAGGAACTAACAACTTTTGGGGCAATAGTACCATGATGCTGACAATGCTGTAAGCATTGCTTCTTTAGTACACAGTCTCATCAGCACTGATATTATCATCCCTGAAATGGATTAGTTCCTGTCATTTCTCAAGACTTATAACAGCAGTCAGGAAATGAACTATTTGAAGGTTTGAAAATTCCAGTTTCAAGCCAGATAATACCATCGCACTATGTACTTAATGAGCATTATATTTGGATTAGTGGATGCTCCAGGTAAGTGCATGGTCTTTGTTCAGTCCTGATGTTATGCACCTAAGCAGAATACACTCAAGATCAACATGGTTTTGATGCTACAAACAGAAGTGCATAATGTGGGCTGATACAATAAGCCAAGAAGCTTCACCAGAAGTTATGAATATGGAAGATGGTAAATTCCATAATGGAAAGGAGATTAGCAGGGGAGAGAACTTGGAGAAGAACTATTTTCCTGGATTTCTTTTGCATCTTATATATAATAGCAAGGCTTACCTTAAATCACTTCTCTCTCACTCTTTACCAGGTTGCCAGAAGAGGTATACTAGTACTCCCCAAATATATGCAGATTGCATGGAAACTTCCTGCTGTAGTAGTCATCTTTTATGCATATTGTTGTCAGCTAATCACTACTTCCTTGCCGTCATTGATTTCTTAAAAAATTACTGGCAAAAGTTTTTTTCTTTTCCTTCAAAATTCCCTGGGGCTTTTCTGGTTATTTTTTGTGAACGGTGCTGTTTTTGTCAGACTTTTCAAAGTTCTGCAGTCAGTGAGATTTCACTTCTATTAATACAACTGCGAAGTTATTCTCATTTTAAACGCACAACGAAAATTTTATATACTATGATCTCTTATAATAAAGTTGAGCAAGTTCCTTCTTGCCGCCTTAGTTCTGAACAGTTGCAGTGTAACACATTACACTTTTGCAGTTACACTTCTTATTTTTTTAACACCACACAATTGCGCTCATGAAGTTCCATTAGTGGCATTTTGTTGCATTTATAGGGGTTTGTTTATGAAGCCAATAATAATACTGGGGCTGAAGTTCATAACTTCACAGGAAAACACTTGGACAAACTGTACTGAAATCTTGAAATATGCTTGGTACAAATCTTGTCTCATGTCTCAAGGTTTAGGGGGCTCATGATTAAACTTTCAGTTGTTATTTGTTGCAGGGTCTGAAAAGTTGGTGACTGTTTGTTTGTTTTCTGTTCAGTAGGTCAAACTATCTCACCCCCATGGAAGTGTGGCTTATTTCTTTCCAATAGTTTGCGGGGGGCCCCGCCCGCCGGCGGGGGGGGGGGGCTGGGGGGGGGAGGAGTCGGGGGGTTTGTTGGTGGTGTGGTTGTTTTGTGTGTGGG
>JAGPOW010001543.1:52278443-52311334 GCA_030014935.1 Caiman crocodilus
ACTTTGTTTTTTGTTGCCCGGTCTTAAAAGTTGGTGACTGTTTTTTTGTTTTATGTTTCGTAGGGCAAAATATCTCACCCCCCTGGAAGGGGGGGTTTTTTCTTTCCCAAACTTTCCCCCCCCCCCCCCCCCCCCGGGGTCTTAAGGGAAAATTCCTTTATTCAGTAAAGGTAGAATTTTTTTCTTTCCTTAATATATTTGTGGCAGATGATTTTGGTCTGAGGGGTTTTTTTGTTGTAAGAGCAGGGGTCTTTAAGAATGAAGCTGCAAAAGCTGACAGGAACTTCTTGTTTTTGTTTTTGAAGTAGGATGTTATCAGTTTAAAAAGGTAAATAAAAATGAAATTTCCCTTCTCCTTGTCCCCCTGTACTCCCAGATGCAACAGGATATTGAAAAGCCTGAATTATGGGGGAAATTAGTATATTACAGCTGCTCAAAAATTTTGCTGGGGAAAAACTTGCTCTGTGCCAACCATTAGAGAAATGCATGTCAAACAATTATCCTAATCAGGATTGGAGGTAGCACTATGGTGTCTATTAACTTCAGCAAGAACAACACCTCTTTTTTTTTTTTTTTTTACTGTCCTAGCTTGAACCAGTGGATTTATATATCTATATGTAGGAAGGGGTGGTGTGTGCAACTCTCTCTTAAATAAAAATTAAAAAAATCTTTTTGAATTATATTAGATGGTATTAGTTAGGGACTAGTAGAGACTAAAACCTGTCTGAAATGTGACAACACAACTTTTTCAGTCTTTCAGTAAGTCTGTCATACTATTTCTAACTTGTCTGATGAAATTTATATGACGCTGTTTCTCAAAGTTTTTAGGCTCCTGGCACCACTAGATTGGCTAGAGGCACCCCTCGGAAAATTACGGCTCTTAATTCTCACTCGCGGGTTTTTTTTTTTTCTGTTCCAAGAAACCTGGGAAGACCGTAAAATGTCTTGCATGTTTTTAATAATATGTTTCCTATTTGAAATCTCAGGATTTATCTTGTGAACCATGTCCATGCTAACATTGGGTGGCACCTGGTAGCACTCTTAAAAGGGTCTTGAGGCACTCCAGGTTGCTTTGGTTCCCAGGCTTTGGATTGTTGCTATATGCTGTAGTCAAACTGTGCTACAGATGCTTAAAGAATAAGAAATTGACTAGGGTCATTAGCTTATTTTATATTAACCACTAAACTTTCTAACTAATGAGGGGACAAGATGTTGTTTGTATATATAAGCATGTACCTATGAGAGTTGAGGAGGCAGGGGGAGATGCTCAAAACACATCTACCTTGGCATTTCAATTTGTTTTCTTCTCTAGCATTTAAGAACTACTCAGCTGAGTTACTAACCTTGTATTTGTGATCCTTCTCCAAATACTTTTTGGTAAGGATATTTTTATCACTTGGATATGGGCATTTCAAAAACAACCAAAACCAAAGCTTCATTGCCCTTTATCTGTGGACCCACTAAAACAGCAGTTCTTAAGTTTTGTTTTAATTGGGAGGTGGGGCACTTTTTAAAAACCATAATATGGAAATACATCTCCACAGATCTGCACAAAGCTTTAAGGTAAATTGTGTGCAGTAGTTGGAGGCATCTGTCTTCCCAAAAAAAGAGTTCAAAAATAGTTTCAGCCAATGAAAGAATGTGTTTAGCTGGCATTTGTTTGGTTTCCTTGTCCCATCAACAATCGAGGACAGCATGAATAAATTAGTACATTATTTTTTACCAAAAAAAAAGTTGATATGCATCAGAGTTATGCTTGTTGGAAAAGCATAATCTTCATGTAATCTTTGGGGGAGTTTGAGGGGTTGTTTTGGAAGATGTCTTTTGTCTACTCATGGGCATGTCCTCAATAAGTGGAAATGTGCTTTCTCTGTGGACAACAAGCAGCAGCACTTATTTGTGCCTCTGCTGCTAGTTTTCCATAGGGAATGCTCCTGCATACATGCTGTGGTGCATGGAAAGTTGACCCAGGTGGGATAGGGGAAGCTGGCCCCAGCAGCATCTGGGGGTGGGCCCCCCAGGGCTCCAGCAGTGGCAGTCTGGGTGCATGGAACCTGGCTGGCAGCTGGAGTGTGGTTCTGGTGTCAGGTGGCATGCTCTGCCACTATAGGCACCACCCTGCTTTGTTCTGGAGCGGGGGGTTTTTTTGTTTTGTTTTTTTGGGGGGTTTTGACACTGGGATCTCCCAGTGTCAAAAAACTTGCAGTGCTGCAAGTTAGCAGCAAATGCTGTCTCATGGCAGGTGCGGTCTGTGGCACTGCACACTGCACATGTGCACTCATCAGGATGTGCTCTTGGTGTATTAAATGCATCATAGTAGATCTTGAGCCTTAACAGTTTAGTTGCCTATCTGTAGAACCTTTAAAATTATATGAATCACTTTGGGTGTAAATGATATGTAGCTGCTCATTTTTAAAACTAACTTTGTTAGCTATTTAATAAGTAATATAAACCATGTACATTTTCTTGACTCCTGAGAGTGTTACTGGCAGCAGAAAAAAAGCAGATGTGGTTTTTGGGGTTTTTTTTGTCTTTTGGTAGGGGTGCACCAATAAAAGATTTTTTTTTTTTTGTGCTAATTTATTAACCAGCCATGTTGGCCAGTACCAGTCTGAAGCTCAGCAGCTTGGAGAGCATTGTCCGGTGGATAAGTTGGGGGGTGCGGGGGTGGGGAGGCAGAACAGGCCCCCATGGTGAGGGAGGGAATGGGGCAGAGGCAGGCACTGCCTAGGCAGGATGGGACATGGGACGTAGCCATGGGGGTGGGAAGGGGTGGCTCCCGCTATGTGTGCAGCCCCAGGGCATGTACCCTTCAGATTTGTGTGCGGGACAAAGTGGACTGAGGCTGGGGTTGCACTGGCCTCTTTCTAGTTGTAGGGGCTGGGCTGGGGCTGTACTAGGAGGCAGGCTATGTGGGGAAGTTATGGGGACTTGGAGTGGCTGCAGCCTACCCCATAGGCCCCTCTCCCAGCACTGCTGCCGCCCAGCCCAGCCTAGTCCTCCTGCTGGGGAGTGGCCAGTGCAGCCCTTAACCCAAGCCTGCAGTGGGCAGCCTGCCTCTGCCTCATGCACAAACCAGAGGGGCATATGCCTCCCCTGGGGCTGTGTGCAGCAGTAGGGAGTCTCTCTGCCCCTCCCTGTCTCCCCTAGATGAGGTATCCATGGCTCTGTCTGTTGCCTTGCCCCACCCATACTCCCCACCATAGGGGCCCTAATTTACTGGCCAGACTGTTCTCCAAGCTGCTGGACTGCATTCCTGGCCATGTGCATGCTACAGCTGTGCTCGTGCACGTGGTATTTATCAATGATATTATCGGCTACACTGGCCAAAAAAAGCCAATTGCTTATAATGTCAGTTTTCCTTTTTCATTTGTGCCGATCCATTATTAGCCAGTTATATCAGTGCACCTCTAGTTTTCGGACATTAAGTTGACAAAAGAAATTGACTGCTTTAAGGCACTTGCTTCGTAGGTCAGTTCTCACTTTATAAACCTCTGCAAAGTTGGTACTGCTTTTTTTAAGATGTGGGTGAAAGCAGTGTAACAATTGAGTGTTTGCCTATATCCGAAGTTTTGCTTTGGTGTAACTATATTGGTAAAGACATCCCTATTCTAGGTATGCTGCAAATCCCCTAATAAATCACAGGTAAAGGCTCTCTTTGCTGCTGCAGTGTATCTGCATGCATCTGTGCTGGGACTTAAAACAGATGTAGCTACAGTGGTTAGGAAATCCCTGATGTGCACAAGCCCTAAAAAACTTTTTCAGATGTACATCAGCATTGGTGGCATGATAAAGTGTAGACTACAGGTGTGCAGACTCAGTCTCAGAAGATTAATTACCTGAAAATTTGTAATGAGTCATAATTTTAAACATTTTCCTCTTGGGTTTCTTGTTTCTTTTTCTGTTTTGATTTGTTTTACTGACAGTTCATGGAAGGTTACATGGGGCTGTAAATCTGCTAGTTTATTGCAAGCTTTTATAACTGAAATAACCTAAAAATATTGTAAAACTTGGTATTCTAAATGTAAACTTTTTTTCCATGGCTGCCAGACAGAAGTCCCAAGATCATTCTAGCAAAGATGCTATACTGTGTCATATTATTTCAGTGTTGCTACATTTGTCCTGTACATCTTCTCACTTTCCATGGCTGGAATCAGACTATAGACAAACTAATTAGAGATGTCTCCATTGCCTTGCTGTCTTTGACCTAACAAAACCAGTTCTGATGGTGAAGAAAGCCCATCCCAGTCACTGACGCTTGGGGATAATTTTGACCTAACTGTGGATGGGACAGAGAGGTTTGCCACTTGCTTTTGGGAAACCTCTCTTCCAGCAGTCTATTTGTTACCTGTTCTTTCCCTGCCCTGGTCTCCAGTAATGTTCTAAAGTGTCCTCATGTGGGAATGTTTCTGCTGTGGGGTTCAGTGAACTATTTATTTTATATTGGTCCTGGGTTTTAATGATGTTTTAGTGTGAACTAGGCATGCTCTGAGTGTGCCTGCTAAATCAAGCTCCTGTGTGCGCTCTCGGGTAGTGTTTAAAATGCACCAAGTCTCGGCTCTAAATGGCAGTGGTGCACCTTGGTAGGATCCAGGTGGCTAGTAGCTCAGACAAGGACACTTCTGCATGCATGCAGAATTTAAGTTAAAGCACCAGAGGCACTATCCAATCCAAACTTAATAGGCACTAAATCAGTGATTCTCAATCAGGAGGTCATAGCACCCTAGAGTTTCCCTGAGATCCTTTTAAGGGTGCCATGTAGTGTTAGCACTGTTATATGTGCAAATGTGGTTCACAAAATAAACTCCAAGATTTTGGGTAGAAATCTATAGTGTTAGAGACATTCTGACTTGTTCTGATATTTCTGGAATCTTTGCAGCAGAAAAACAGCTGTATTATTTTTCTGAAGTTAAAAGAAGCAAGTGAAAACTAAGCTAGCACTTTCTGAGACACCTCTTGAATCTATAAAGGTTGTGAAGCACTTCACTAAATGAATATGGGTATCTAATGTATTTTGGGACTGCTGACATATGGGAGGTATATGTAGCTGGAATAGCTATGTTGGCTTATGTTATAGAGGAATCGTGATGATTCATAATTAAGGGTACAGTTAGGTTTTAATAGTAAACTCCTTTTTATTTTATTAATACTTTGTCTGACAGCTTGTCTGTTTAGTCCTCAGTTATTTTTCTTTTAACTTTTTGAAGTGAATTGGACAAGCAGGTACTGAAATACTGAACTAAAAATTATTTGAAGATTGTACGAGTACTTTCATGTCACTTCAAAAAGGGCTTGTCCTAGAAACTTCAAGCTTGTTCAAGGCATGTCTGAGAGAATCCCTGTTTACTCGCCCAGTTGTGGTACTTACTGCCACTGCTTTAAGACTGACTGTTGCTGAGCAACACCCTTCAGCCTTTGGTACGATGCATTTATCTTTAGCATTATTACATATTACGGGTGGTCCTGTAAATACCTCTTAATTCTCTAAGTTTGCCTTGCTGACTTTTTAGTCTTTCCCTTCCCTGTTTCTTTTTTGTGCCCTCCCCCCCCCCCCCCTTCAGCTTGAAGCAATTTCAAGTGAAACAAATGTATTTGGATTAATTTTCAGCCTTAATTTAAACATCTATTTCTTCTTGGTAAAAAGTTTTTATTTCTTTTGAAGTAGTGGAAGACTTCATAACCCTCATATTACATTAAAAATGTAATATTCTTGTCCTTGAAAGTGTTTGTCTGTGTCTGTCATCATTCCCCCACCCCCATTAGTGGCTTTTAAAGAATGCTGGCTAGAATACATACTAGCTTTTAATGCGAAGGATTCTAGAACCTGAAATTGGTGAAGATATTCCCACAATATTAAAACTACAGTGAAAATATTGCAGCAATATGTTAGTACAAGAAGTAGAAACACAATAAGTAAAGGCAGCAGCATAGCCAGTATTCATTTTCCAACTTAAAGTTGGGGTGCTGGAGGTGGATGGTCAACAGCAGTGGTAAAAACTATTAAGTTTCTGGGATGATGTTGATGAAGTAATACATTTTTAACTGAAAGGTACTTCAAACTATTCTGAATCAGCTTACAGTGCTTGAAAAAGGAATCTTTAATTTGCAAAATTGTTATACTAGTTGGCCTGGTAAAAGACATTGCATACATCACAAAGCCAATTTTGTTTCTATTTATAAACCTGTTTATATAAAGTGGCTGGATGCCCTTTATATAGCACATCTTTTTTCACAGTCCATTCTGATTTAGCATAGACTTAATCCTAGCATTTTGAAACTACAGCACTCCAGTACTGGCATAAATAGCCTATTTCTACTTCCTTCATGGATAGCATTAAAAATAGTAGCTATTGGATTATTTTAGAGTCCTATCCTAGAATGGGTCGCTATATTAGGGCCCCATCTAATATAGGACTCTTTATACACAGGGGAAATGACTAGGTAGTAAGCTAGGATGTGAGAGGTTTTTTTCAGTATGCTAGCTACTATTTTAGCATGCAGCAAATGGTATGTCTGCATGGGGAGCTAGTATGTAGTAATTAGAACTTTAATTTATGGAGCATTATCTTACTTCATAGTAACTTTCATGTGTAGACAAGTCCACACAACTGTAAATTTTCTCCTGACCCAGCTATAGTGTGAATGAACTTCAAAAACCAAAATACCCTTTTATTTATTAGATCTTGAGAGATTTTGAAAATGGTGCTGAGTTATGCTCTGTCTGTATGTAATGGTAAAATATTTGATGAAACTTGTGTTTACAAGTTCCTAATGTAATGGAGGAGTGCATTTGGTAGTAGTGTTGGTCTGAGACAATAAATCCAAAAATCTAGAACTCTTGGTTCAGAGAATACCTTTTATTAGACCAACTAGAAAATTGCAGACAAATTATCTTTGTCTGCAAGTTTTTGGGCTCAAATGACTTTCATCAGGCTCGGGGGAAAATGTAAAGATTGGGGGTGGTGGGGGAAGTCCCCATAAGTAGGAAATAAACTTCATTTTTGTACAGAGGAAGCTGGAAGTGGAAATCTGTCCCTCTGGGTCCATGAGAGTGTCTTTGTGAGTTGTTCTCAGTTGCTCTTTGATAATCTGTTGGAGAGAATCCATGCTTTATTACCTTCCTGTATTCCTGAGTCAGTATGAGCCTCTGTAGGGCTTTGTTTTTTGGGGGGCTTGTGGTGGTGGTGGTGGAGGGGGTGTTGTTTACTTTTTCCCTAGCCAGATGTATTCTGTATTTATGTATTGTAATGTTGTATGACTTGAACAGTTGGAGTCCCCTCTCTATGCTTTCAGTTTTACTATCATACTTGTTACCTCAAGAATAACTAGACTAGAGTTTGTGCGCCTTATTTCAGACACCTTAAAATGACCAGATTTTTCAGTGTGCCAAGGAAGGCACTACATTTTAACTTGCCTATCATAGGTGTCTAAGTTGGGGCACCCAGGTGCTCTGTGACAATTAATACAAACTCAGAGCCTTAGCATTAGGTCACAACAGTTTGTTCTGGTATGGTCCAATTGAGGAAGTATTTTCACTTGATACATAGTTACAGTGCCTTAGAATTAGTTGCTACACCCTTAGGTGTGCCATGTTGAGCAGTGACAAGATATTGGCAACAATATGCCAAATGAATCCTGGTAAGAATTTTCTAATTGCCGCATGTTCTGTTCTGTTTCCATGGATTTTCTGTGCTAACTTATTTATCTACTAAAGGAGGAGAAAAGTAGAAAAAGTATTTACAATGTACTGTAAGGCTGTAAGAAATTTTACAACCAAGTTATCATGGTTACCTTAAATTTTCGCCTGCATTATTGTGCAGACACAGCACATACTGTTCCTGCTTAAAATTCCAGTTTTGGGAACCTATCCAAGAATTCTTGCTTCCAGTGTGAAGAACTCTAGTAAACAAGCTTTAAAATGCCCAGAGCTGAGTACAAAAAGAAAATTCTAGTTAGTAGTAAATTCATAAGCAAAGTTTTCTACTGTAATCTGTTTTTTCAGTTTTTAAAGTTAAGCAATAAAAATACTGGTCTGCTCTCAAAATGAGCAATGAAGAAGAATGTCGTGGCAAGAAGTGGAAGGCTTGTACTGTAGTATTCCGACTCTTTTTCCTTGCAGTATTCTTGCTCCTCCTAGTTGTGTGTATTCTGTGGTCCTGCCCTGAAGGAAATGCTTAATGAAAATTGATTTTTGTCTTGTTGTATCCTGCTGTACTATAATTGTGGTCCTCTAAATCGGTCACATTTTGTTCTGTTCTAGTTGGGTGATCTTTAAAACATCTTTATGGTATGGTAGGCACAAAGTACCCCCAAAAAAGTCTGAGGAAAAACTGTTTCTGGGGGTGGTGTGGACACCTACCCTGGGATCTTCAAAAGGAGCCTGGATGCACACCTTGCTGGGGTTATTTGACCTCAGCAATCTTTCCTGCCCAGGGCAGGCGGGCTACGAGGTCCCTTCCCTAAACTTCTGTACATCTGTAAAAAGTTAATCAATTATATGGAAAATGAATGATGAAAGGGGAACGGTCATCTATTATTTATCTGGCAGTTCAGAGTTGAACAAGCGAATCCATCACAGATAGGTACCAAAACATACTGGTACAAAAGCCCTTTAAAAGATCCATCTAATACAATATGGCAAATGTCTTGATACTTGTCAGGGATGTTGGTGTCCTCTGATACTGAAGTTGGGTTTTTTTCTGACTAGCTTTGAATAATAGTTTTTTAGACCCCAAACCAGATAGATGAGAAGGAATTAATGGAAAAAAAACTTTTTAGTAATTTTGAAATAATGTAAAACTTGTCAACCTGCTTAGATTGACTCTACATCACAACTTAAGCTTTTTGGATTTTGTATGCATAACATCTTAACATGGCACTGCTGTGGATGCCAGGCTATCAGTGGAACATAGCGAAATCGCATAGTATAGTATGTGTTATTCAGAAGTGGCAAACAGATGTTGCACTCCTTTATTGAAAGAGTAATACATGCCTATCCATAAAGAATAAAGTATGTGTGATGTAGAAATAGGCTTGCTGTCCATACTCAGAATTTTCTTTCTTGTTAACTTTTGGCTTTTTTAATGCTTTCTCAAAATTGAATGTAAATAAACAATAGGCCAATGGAAATCCAGGCAGTGTCCTACTTAGTACCGTTGTTTGTCTGGGGTGGTGGTGGTGGTGGGGGTGTGGATGGTTTTTTTTGTTTTGTTTTGTTTTTTGCGCGAGGGGATAAGGGTGGTCAGATTTAAGTAGCTTTTGTTGCCATTGCCACTGAAACCTCAATTATTTAAAAAAAAAAAAAAAATTCTAGTTTTAGTAAGTCATGGAAAACCGCAGGTAATGTTTTTATTTATATACACACACACACACACACACACACACACACACACTTTTTTTTTTTTTTTTTTTTTTTTTTTTTATGGAACAGTTGGTTACCTATATGGACACTATACTTTTTTCTTTTTGTAGACAAGGATAGGGAATAGAATGAGGGGGAGCTTTAATGTTGACTTTGGAGCCTGAAGATTCAGTTTCTGTCCAGATAGTATAGAAACACATGTTTTACACTGTTAAAACAAGCGTCTCAAAATAGATATTTTTGCCATGGTAGCAGGGTATAATGACTTACCTCTTTTAGTTTCTGTGCTTCAGTACATGTAAAAGATAGTATATTATGTCTCTTCCCTGAGGCAATGGAAATACTGGCATTTGTTCTGGGGAGCTAAAATGGGTTGGCTGTTTCTTGACGATTGGTAGAGTGAATACTATTTTACCCTTCTGCTTTGCTTCTGCTATTTATTACAGGATGCATGTCCCAAAAGACTGACAGACTTGGTGCGTCGTTATACAGTACTTTAGCTGTAACTTAACACTTTGTCATTCAAATCCGTTTAACATGCAGAAATGGAAACAGAGCAGGAAATAATGTGGAAAGAAAAATGAAATCTACAGTGGGATGAAGAATAATGCATCTTTGAGAGGAACTGCAGTTTGGTTTATTTTAATTTTAAACAAATTTTGATTGATAGTAACTATATTAGTTGAAATAAGCTAAATCTTGGTGTGAAAGATATACATTTTAAAATATGCATAATTTTTCCATCTAAATGTAACTTATACAAATTGCAAGAATAGAGTAGGTATAGGTAACTAAGGTGCTTCATTCAGTAAACAAAACTTGAAAATCTGAATAAACACCTTAATTTAGCATTACCTCTTGGGTTTTATTGTAATCAAAATAAGCCAGTTATACAAAGGGACTATGAAAGAACTTGCTTTAGAAAAATGCAGATACAAAACAAGACTTTGAATTGCGTTTCATTTAAATAATTGCATACTGCTAGGAGGCATACTTTACTTGACCATCTCTTGAAATAAATATTTATGATGAATAGAATTTTGTAGAGTAATGGAACAATTGTGCTCAACAGAACTAAAATGAGGACTTCTCCCTTCTTGCTGCTGCACCCCTGCCCCTTGCAGAACAGCAGCTGTCCTAGTGGAAAACTCTTTTACATACCTTGCTGGGTAATAGCAGAGACTTGCTTGCCTCTCGTGCTCATGCTCAAGCTCCGTCTTGTCCAAAAGGAATATCTCTATAACCATATGTTACAAACAGTAAAAAAACTGAAATGCAGAAGCTACAGGTCATTGCATACAGCAGTTCCAAGGAATCACTTGAAACACACACATGCTCAGAGTAACTGGTGTGGGGAGGAGGATTGATGCTGAATTGGGCAGTAGCCCTAGGCACCCACTTTGGGGTTAAGGAACTTTACAAAAAACTGCAGCTGCCTGAGGGGGACAGTACAGCAGCCAGTGCTGCTTCAGCCATGGGACTGCCTTGCTATGCCTTTAAATTATACTATTTTTTTTAGTCCATTTCTGGGAATAATTTCAAGAAAGGTGATGTTTTAATTTTTTAGCCTATGGTCAGTATTGCATTGAAAAGAATAGATTTTAATTGTACTAAACTTTTCTACATTTAGACCAGGGGTGCAGTTATTTCGTGTGGAAGGCCACTTACTGACTTTTTGCAAGCCATTGAGAGCCACGTGACAGGCATCCAGGGGCAGATAGATATTAATTTAAAAAAAAATTTTTTTAGGGGCAATGTGGGCCACATAAAATGGCCTGGTGGGCCGCATTTTGCCCACCCCTGATTTTTAGACTGTCTTGCAAAATACAAAACAAACAAACAACTTGAAGCTTGTTCTGACACTTATGCATTTATGTCCTCTGTGGTTTTTTTTTTTTTTTTCTTCTCACTCAAATTCAAACCGTAAGTTGTTTCGATAAGATCCAAAAAGTCTTTTTCTTACACATACACGTGTAGCCAGGGCTTTACCTGTGTATCAGCATATCTTAATTTATCAGGGGTGGGGGGAGTTGTGCTATTTTTTAAGTTGAACAGAAGGCAAGGCACGGTGGCACCCTTAGAGACCACAGAGGCATAGGCTTTCATGGATGACAGACTACTTCATCAGACCGTGTTATGGTAGCATAGTATTTGACAAAGTAGCATGTCACCTCAGAAAGCTTATGCCATTCTTAATGTGAAAGTCTCCAAAGTCTGCTCTGCCTTCTATTTTAATTTTATAGAAAGAAAGAAAAAATCCTTCTTGCTTGAACACCTAAAACATCCAGGTATTGTATACTAAAGTGACTTTCTGCTTACAGTTATATCAGTGAAGCAGATGATGTGTGCTATCTTTCTGATTTAAACCCAAGCTACTATGGACACTACATTCCACACCCAAATATTGAGTAACGCTGTGTAGGCCATAGCTGTCCATAAGAAAACCGCAAGCATTCTGAAATAAAGCATTTTTATTTTCTCTAAAAAGGGGCTTAATATCATAGTGGAGAGTTCATTGAAGATCTTTGCTCAAACAAAATACTAGGTTTTATAGGGACAAGATGGAAAAAGAATAGAGAATGTCATTCTGTAATTTACTTGTTCACCTTTATGTGGTGTATTGCATTCAGTGCTATTTGGTTCATCTTATAGCAGAGTTGGGAATTCAGGGATGATTATGAATCTAGAACTTGAGTAAAGTAAATGGAATTGGTTATTTCAAAGAACAAATTCTAGCAAGCTAGGAAGTGGTGTGTGGGGAGGCAGGGAAACAGAAGTGGAGGAATTTGCTGTATCATTTGACCTCGGTGTTTCTACTCTTCCCCAGTGGTAAGGGTATAAATGGATGTCTCATCTGATTCAGGATTGATTGTCCTGGGATTTGACCTGGATCAAAACAGGAGCAGCATAATCATGTCACCTAAGCTGCGTTGCTTCTCCTTTGCCAGTAGGTGGCCGGCAAGAGCATACAGCTTGACTGGCTTGTCCTTAGAATGAATTTCAGTGACTGTACAGATGCACAACAGGATATCCCCGCTATGGTGTTAGTACATTTTATGCAATGTGCTTCGGAGGGACTTGAGGCAGGATAATGGACATGAATGTCTGCCCGATCTGGGGACAAAAGGCTTTCTTCTTGGACAAATGCAGCATCTATTTGTGTCATGCCAAGGTAGCTTGACAGGGTAGGGGGGATTGGGTTTTTTATGGTCTTGTCCCAGTTAGTGTTTACTTGATGTTGAGTAAAAGTGGATACGCAACTAGAGCCAGTTTGCTTATTTCTTGGCAAGAGTTAGGAAATGTTTAGCCTCCTGTAAATTGTTCAACCTAGATATTTGTCCTGTGCAGTGAATATTCTAGGGAATGAAATTTTGAGTTCTGTGAAAAATGCTTATACAATTTCCTTTTACTAGGACAAAGTAACAGCATTTGGTTGTGTGGGCAAATGAAGCAGTCCTTCCACTGTCATCACATGTAGGGTTTGACCTTCCCTCCCCATCTTTTTTATCACTGCTGCTTAAACTGCTACTGAGGAGAAGACTACTGGCTTGCTGGGTCCTGGTTGGACTCAGTTCTTCAATTACACAAATGGCTACATGGCAGCTTCCACAATTCCTAGTACAGTGTTTCTTGTTGCCTTGGCAAAGGTTAAGCCTGTACTTAGAATGTCTTCATTTGGCTTACGGCCAAACTTCACTCAAAGTACAAGTGAAAGGAGAAGAGCAATTTATATCCCAGCAAAAAGCCAGATGATTTCATGGGTCAGAGAAAAGTGCTTCTCAGTCCTCTGCCTGAAGAAGGGTGTTTGGACCTGAAAACTTGCAAAGAGAGAACTTTTTTTGCTACTATTTAGTTGGTCTAATAAAAGATATTGCCTCTGACCCAAGAGCTTTGTTTATCTCTTGGACCAACACAGCTATAACATATCTATAGTCCAAGAGCATTCACTCTTCTGCATAAGGAAGGTTTGGTTCCAATGATGAGTCAAGGTCTTCTGAGATGAGCCTGAGAGTCTCTTTCTTCATAGTGGAAAAGCATTTTTTCCTTCCGTATTTCATTCATCAACTTGGCAGCAATAATAGGACTTAAGAAATTCTTATTACTCATTTATTTTCTCTGATGTGGTATTTGCTGAGTGTAGATGCATACAAGGGATATGGGTTAATTGTTCTTGGAATTCCAAAGTGACAAATATGGAATTCAAAGACTTTATGTAGAAAAAATATAATTTGATTATATTGAGACTAGAAGCTGAGCAAAATTCAATGGTGGATTGCATGTTTACATGGATGACCAGAAAATCTGGTTAACATTGTTAATGAAGGGAATTTTTAAAATGCTGTGTGTTCTGGCCTCAGACCTATCTCTGTGTTGCCAATTTAGAATGAGACCTTCATGGAGGTGTATATTTGTCCAACATTTGCTTTGGGTAGGGTTTCCTTCAACTTCCTCTACCCCATCTTCTCCCCTACCCTAGAGCTTGGGACCTCTTGCTGTCTATACTAGGCAGGAACAGTTTGCATTCCTCCCTCCAACCCCTGGTCAACATCTGTATGTGCACTTAGGTGCATTCATTTTGAAGTGCTGTTTTCTAGTATCTGTGTCTGTTGGTACTAGCAAATGGTACTTTAAATTGATCTACTGTACAGTAATTGCTGCACATGTGTAGATAGTGACACTTTACTGTGCCTTAGATTAGTCTAATGTGCAGTAAAGTGCATGTAAATAACTGGGCACATGTACACAAGGAAAGATCTTTTGCCTCATGCTGCTTTTCAAAAACAAGGTGTGGATTGCATATGGGGGTACATTTATGCAAGAAAATATGGATATACAGATCACAAGCCTGATCATTGGCAGTTCCTGTATACCTAACATTTTAAAACAGTCAGCTAACAGACTTGTCCTACAAAAAGAAAAAAAAACCCCTCTTAATCTCTCATAGTTCATAGCTATATTTTGACTTATGTAGTATACAGTGTACTCAAGCATAGTAGATGAGCGCCCAATTTTTGCTTAACTGCATAATACAGTGCCACTCCTAATTTACTGACTATTACTTAAATTAACAAGTTAATTATCTGCATGTGTGTACGTACATACGCATGTGTGCACGCACACACCATAGCATTTCAGTCTTACTGTCCACTTAAATTAGTCATGCTTGTGTTAAATGTATATTAACTCTAACCGCTTGTGTTGTAGCTTTAATATATTCCATTTAAGTAAATAAAGGGCTGTTGTTGGAAATCTTGAAGATGACAGGACCGAGTTTTCCAGCTGTGATCTTTCTCTCATTGTCAAGGTTTCTAATAGTCACTGTTAGGACAGCTGTTAAGAGCCTTGAAAATGTCCAGAAGTAGTCCAATATTATTCATATCACAGCATCGAAAGGACGCTGCACTTACTGAGTATTGCTTGTTTACATAAAGCTTGGATATGAACATGGGTGCGGTGGGCAGGTGTGTTTTTGTTTTATTTCTTTATTTTTAAGTCTCAAGGCTACACATTTTTAAGTGGGCTACTCTGATTTATAGGGGATTCCATTGCATACATAACTTCCTGCATTCTCTTGCTGCCACAAACATCTAGTGCTGACAGCATAGATGTCAAACCATGTTATATCACAAGGCTGCTGTGGCTAGACTTTCCCCAGAGCAGCTGTCTGTTCTTGCATGCTTCCAAAAATAAAGCAGAAGATAATGGTGCAGCACACTCCTGGATTTTTTTTTTCCCCCAAGGTATCTCTCCGTGGTATTTCCTTTTTCATTTTGTTTTTTATTTTTCGTTTTAGTAGTACAAAATCCTTGAGGGTGCTGATTCATATCTGGGGTATGATGTTCACCTAGTCCACATATAAAAGTAATTGGTGCAAATAGCTTTTTGGCTACTGAAGTATAAGACAACTTTGGGTTTTAGAATTTTACTGTACCTTAATTATAGTGAAGTAACTGTTAGTGACACTTGGAAGGGGTATTTAATTACACTTCAAAAAATGCTCCAATGGAGCACCTAGACTTCTTATTTTTCACTAATGTGTATTGCTAAAGAGAATTTGTTTCTTTTTTTCATAAAGCAATAAAATTGGTTTGTATGTTCTAATGGTCACAATCCAGGTCCTTCTCGAGCATAACTGCACGTGGGTTGGTATGAATAGGTATCTCATTTTGTCCTAGGATCAATTGTTCCTCTGTCACAGAACAGAAGTCATAGGATTGGTGTGTACAAACATCACTGTTCCAGTTAGGGACAATGGAATAAATGTCTGAACAATCACAATTTGTCCCAGGAGAAGTTGGATTCTCCCAGGTCAAATGTGATTGCTTGTAGCTAAAGTATTTGATCTTCAAGCTTTCAGGCCTAAATATCCTCTCATGCAAATGTTACCTAGGACATTAAAGAGGTATTCCATCTAGATGTGTAAATAAAGTAATATATTTGCTTTGCCTTTTGTTATACTTACATTTGGATCAAATGCGCTGACTGCAGAGCGTTTAGTTTATCCTGAAACTTCTTGACAGGATCAGTACCCAAGAGCACCAAAAGGTGTAGCTTCCTTGTAGGGAAAAAAATGGGAGCCTCATGGAACAAAATTGATAAAGCCCGCTACTGATTTACCACTTATTTGTTCATTGAGTAGCGCAAGATCTGTGCTGTTCTTCACCTGATGGAGAACAGATTGAAAGTACTTTTTTTTTTTTAGTCATCAGTTTGTCTGTGACAATAAGTCCTCTTTTATATACGATAGTTATCTTCGCTGTTTTGAATGATATTGTCGGCTACTGCCTAAAGGTATGCTGTTTTTTGTCAGTTGATGTTCTGTGCATAGGCAGAGCAGAGTACTTTTTTTTTTTAAACCTGGTACATTGATTTGTTTCTTAGCTATAATCAGTGATATAGCCACACTTTAAGATGCTGTGTGACTAAAGATGATTCAGTTTTTAGAGAGGAAGTCTTTATTAACTAAAGGTAACTGGTTTGTAGCTTGTCAGCTTCTGTTCTGGATGTTTAGTTGTCTTTTTAAAGACCAACTCTGAATGATCTCTTCACATTTTAATGACTTTTTGCCTTTTTGTTGGTAGAGATTCAGTAGATGGGTAGAAGTGCCCTACTTTGCACTGTCATTTATCATTGGTATTAACATTTCTATAAAGGTATATAGATGATAAATTTAAAACTTCTGAGAACTACTCCTCAAAATGAAGAAACTAAAATTTCTTTTAACAGAAATTTTCTGGCATCCATATTTAAGATACTTGATGACCTGACATAGATAGATGCTTTGGTGTAAACTCAGTGCTTTATTTGGTTCAGAATGTAATGTTCTTGGAGCACAGCTAAGAAGACTAGAACACAGCAGATTGAAAGAACTGAACAGGAATTAACAGTTTCATCTATAGATTCTATTTAATTGCAAATTTGTCTGCCTTCTTAAGTATGGAGCTTATTTCCTAGGCCATTTTGCTATGAGATATTTCAACTTTTAAGATATCCTAATATTGCCAGCAAAGCAGCGTAAGTAGCCAAACAAGACTTTTTGTACCTTGAAGTATCTTATGGGAATAAATGAAAAAACCTTAAGGGGGAGATAGTGGTAAATATTTGTTAGTTTGAAACAGAGTTTCTTAGTTTCTGGTTTTGTTTTTATTTTTAACAGGCTTCCTAGCTGGCATGTCTTTTGTAAAGAGAGTTTTTCACCTACATTACAGTACTCACCAGATGATTGTGCCCTGGCAAATGAGGATGAGAACATCCAGGAAAAGGTACAGTAAACTGATTCCAAGCTATGCTTATTGCTAATAGGCTAGTTTTCTCAGAGCATTTGGGAAAAAAAACCTCCTGAATCACTTTAATGCTAGAGCTAGTTAATACACAAAGAAATGCTTTGGATTATTCTACTTGCAGTCTGACAGCTACATAACTGGTATATGACAAATGTTTATCATCTTTTGTCTTCCTATGTTTAAACTTTGTTCTAATGGGAGAAGAACAGCCATGTTGGTTTGTTGGTTGATCGGACAAAGGGAGAAAGGTGGTTGTTGCAATATGTGAACTAGTGTTATTTCACACAGAATGCTTAGATTGGCATAATAAGTATTCACATGTTTTAATACTCTTACTTTTGCTTTGAGCTTCTTGTGCGTCTCAAGTGTACAGTGTTTAAAGTGCCTGCATATGAAAGCATGGTGTTGTCTTTTTGTTATGTAGTAATTTAGGCTGGTCCCTTTTGTGTTTCTTTTTTTTTTTTTTTATTCTGCAACCTTTGCAGTGGCAGGGTCAGGAAGACGACTGGTCAAGTTATAGTGTAATTAAACTTAAACAATTAAAACTACCTACATAGACTATCCGAGTAGCTTAATCTTCTTTGAAAACAGTACTAGATGATGCACAAGGTGCTGTTATATCACACTAACTCTGTCTGTATATGCCCTGTATGTGCCAGTGTCATTCAGTTTCTCTTGGGAGAATTGCTGTCCCAGGAGAAACCATGAGTGTACAAATGTTCATGGTTCTTTTTGAGGACAAATAACATTGGGACAACAAGGGTTAAACCTCTTCCATGTACATGTTTTTCTTCTGAGAGAAGCCACAGCACAGTCTGTCAGCATCCCTTGGTGCTTTGTTTCTCCCCTTTACTTCTGCCTTAGAGACAGGTATGTTGCTTGCTGGACTCTTGCTCCAGAATACACACCCTTCACAACCTCCACATTGTACTGCAGGGAAATACAGGCAGTCTGTTAGCCAGTCAGGGCTGCCCTGTGCATTGCTGCCACCTGTCTCCAAGCAGACTTGAAGGAGTCTGCAGAGTATGCTGAGATGTCTGCAAAGGGGCCCCCTCACTGCACAGCATCAGTGCTATAAGCTCTCTGCTCTTCATGGATTCAGCATTTGAATGTCTGTTTTGGTATCTCCGCATAAGTTTTTCTGCTAGGAGAATAAACCTAGGAAAATTCTCCCAGGTCATCTGAAGGTGTGTACATAACCAGTATAACTCTGTATAATTTCCATGAAGATTCCATGTAACACAAGCTAAATAGATTTAAGCAAGTGTTAAATCAGTTTGTGAGTTAGTACAAACCCCTTTCTGAACTGAATTGACAAACTGGCACTTTTTCTATACAGGCAAGAACTTAAAAGCCTTTCATGCATAATTGTTTTACTGCGTGGAGACTTTCTCCAAATCTGCCATAACTCCAGGATGGATTGAGTGTTAGCAGTGGAAGTAAAATATGCCAAGGTGTATCTTAAAACAGATTATCTTGAGTATTTAGGTGTCTATAAAAAGATGAATCATCGTCGGTACACATTTATTAAATTTTTGTTTACTTTGTAATGTACTAGGAGGAAACGGGCAGACCCACTGGAACTCAGTCATTAGAACATGTGGACTCAAGTGTACAGAGTTATCCTAGAGAAGATGTATTTGATGATACAAAATATGACCAGGCAAGCTTTATTTCACTCATTTTCCTTGATGCATTTTTTTCAAAGGCTTCATGGACTTCAGAAGCTTCCATCTTGGGTCTTGAGTTTTATAATTATGGTGTTTCATTCCCATGAAAATATGGGGCCCGGGGCTGCTGAAGCTTAATCTCAGATAAGAGAACCAGGGAGCGAGCCAATTTAGATGATTTAAATTACACGTATGTAATAAGGCAGGTAATCACTGCAGTTACTCTCCTAGGAAATTGCAGGCTATACATCACCTAGAAACCTTCTTAAATCAAGATTGGATGCCTTTCTAAAACATGGTTAAACCTATAACTTGCTGAGCTAGATGTGGGAATTACTTGGCAATGATTTAAGGCCTCTGTATATAGGTCAGACTTAGATGTCTAAAGGTCCCTTCTGGCTTTCATCTATGACTCAACAATATTCTCTGTCTGCTTAAATTCCCTCTGTACTTGATAGGATGCAGTATTTCTTATGTTCTGAATGGATTTTTATTGTCCCCTGTAAAGGGGGCTGAATTGCAATGGATAGTATAGTATAGTAGATCAAGTACTCCAAATAGTTAGAATTGTTGCCAATACAAAAAATGATTTAAAAAAAAAAAAAAAAGTTACTTGATTTCGTTGGATAGACCTTGCATATGTTCTGAGCCAAAAGATGATGCTTGATTAAAAAAATACTCCTTCTTGTAGAGTTTAAAGGTAGGGCTATCAATAACAGTTAATTTGTGCAAGTAATGCATTAATTGATTCCTGTTTTTTAATTTATTGTGTGCATGTTAATTAACACATGGTTTTGGAACCTGAACCTGGGCTCCACTACAGAAGGCTGCCCAGCAGGGCAGGAGTGGCAGTGCAGAGGACCACAGGGCAAGCCTGGGCATGAGCTCCAGGCTGTAGCAGCAGGGCAGGGTGAAGGAAAGGGGTTCACAGTCAGAGAGATGCACTTGAGCAGTCACAGCACATATGCTGCGCCAGTAGGTTTGTGAAGGGGAGGCATGGGGGGAGAAAGAAGGGATAGTAGGCGCAGATCAAGGCCTCCATGGTGAGGGAGGGAGTGGGCCAGGCACTGGGATAAATGTCCCATGACCTGCCCCAGTCCTGGGGCCTCAGTCTCAGGAGGCTCATCCAGTGTTCTTGGGGAGGGAGCACATGGCTTTCTGCTGCTGCATGCACCCCTAGGGGAGGCATAGGGGGAATGTGCCCCCCGGACTTGTGGATGGGGCAGAGGTTTGCTGCAGGCTGGGATGCTCTACCCTGTTGCCTTTGCCCCAGGAGCTGAGTGCTGGCCATGCTGTGTCCCCTGCCTGCCTGGAGTTGGGAGGCACAGCACAGCATGGTATCATGTGGCTCCTGGGGCAAAGGCAGAAGGCTGCAGAGCCCTAGCCCACCTCTACCCCACGCACAAATCTAGGGGGCATGTACCTCCCTCCATGCCTTCCTGTGCACAGCAGTGTGGAGCTGCACCCTTGCACCGTGTGCCCCTAGATAAGCCTCCTGCAGCTCCCTCCTCCTGGCCCCAGAGCCTCATCCACTGCTGTGCCTGCCCCTGCCCCACCCCCTCCCTCACCAGTTTGGATCTGCCCTCCACACACCCCTTCCCCTTCACAGAGATTAGCAACATGCTGGGGTGGGTGGGTGGGTGTGTGTGCGTGCTTGCACGCACGCACGCATCTGCCTTACTCCCAAGCTACAGTATCTTGCATCCTGCCAGGGTGTGTGAGGACCCTTCCCCAGGCCCCCCCACACCTTCGCAAATTCCCCCCAACACGCACGCATCACGCATCCACCCACCAACCATACACAGTACCTGCATAACTTTTTGAGTTTTTAGCTGTGCAACTGAAGTCACAATTAGTTACGATTACAGTTATTTGCATGATTAAAAAAAATTAATCAAACTTTTTAATTGTGACAGCTGTATATTGCAAATCCTTCCTAACCTTTCTGATCGTTGTCCTGAGCCAAGATAATCTTATTGGTAACTTGTAACATTTGTTTGACAGTTGTTGATGTTGCCGAACGAAATGATCTGGTCTAATCCAGCAGTCTTTGCATTTATCAGATGCACACTTTCCTCATGCAGATAGTTTTGCATTCAGTTAAAACGTAAATCAATTCTAAAGCAGAAGCTTTGGAGTTAGAATTCTAGGTTTCCCATCTGCATCACTGGCTGTGTGACTAATAAGTTTTACTTAATTCTCTCCTTTTCTTTATGCAAAATGGGTCTAAAATATGTTCTCTGTTGAAGCATTACTTTGAACCAAATCTGTCCCTTTTTTAATATGTTTATTCCTATACAACTCAAATTCAGATCTCTTTTTGTAATGGTCTTAATGATGACAAATATTTGAATGGGGGTATTGTTATTATTTCTAAGATTTGCAAAACAATATCCCTATTGTAATTTCTAAAGCTAGTTTTTAAATGTCCCAAAGGAACTTTTCTTTTTTTTTTCATTCTTATTATGTCAGTTTTGCTCTGCCTGTACATTGGGGGAGGGGTCATTGGTCCTTGAGTTTAGTAATACACGTTTTTAAGTTCTATTTTATGTGAATAGAGGAAAAATGTACACTTAAACAAGCTTGTTTACCAGGAATGATTCAAACTTTTACTCTGTTAATATTTCAAACAGACTACAGAAATCAAGGAATTAAGTCTGCCTGAGGTTGAGACACCACTACCTTCAGTAGATTTAAATGAAGCTGCTTCTAGTATAGCTGCAAGCATTGAAAACATTTCCAGTCCATCTACCTCAGAGATCTCTCCAGTCTCGCATCCTGAGTAAGCCAGTCTTTTTTCCCCCCTACCATTTGGGTCTTTATAAGCATAAATGATTATTTCCTCATTTAATAAGGCACCATTTTAAATGTACTAGAGAAGAATTAATAACACTCTAAATATTGGGGATTTAGTTTGATTTCAGTAATAATGTTCTCGCAACTCTGTAGTTTTGTAAGAAAACATCATATGAAAGCATGTAATCACTCTAAAATCTACATGGTAACAGCTTTATTTTCATTGTGTTAAATTGGAGAAACTTGTTTTGCAAACTTAAGTACATGGGACCCTGTTTATATGCTGGCTCATTGCAGCAAGGCTAGACTAATACCATCACTTCTAATAGCAGGTCTTCAGAATAGTTTGCTTGTCTCTAGTCAAAACTGTTCTGATTTATCACTACAATGATGAATACTGAGAAGCAAGTAGACTCCTTTATCAAAGTAGTAGGCTTTAAATATGTTCTGTGTAGATTAATCCATTTGAATAGTACAAGTCTTCCTTTCTTTCCTGTAAGGCTGTTTCGCCTTCATAGGCTGCATCCAGATGAGTGCAGTGTGTGGTGCTACAGACCCGTCTGCAGTGCTACACACTGCACATGAAGGGGCTTCCTGTGCTGCTATTTTTCAGTAGTGGAATTTTGTTTTGGGTTTCTTGTTTCTTAGATTTGTTGTTCTTTTTTTGGAGGGGGGGGGTGTTGATCCTGGGGTCAAAAAAACCTACACCAAGAACAAGTGGGGGTGGTACATGTAGCAGCAGCACACACTGCCCAAAACTAGAGCCTGCCTGGCCAGTCATGCTCTGGCTGCTGTCCAAGCTCCCTATAGTGGCTACAGCCTTGGCAGGACCCCAGGTGAAGCTGCTGGGGCCCACACAGTTGCTGGCCCCAGCCTCCCGTACCCCATACAGGGTAACGTGTGCTCTGGCACAGGGCAGATGACACGGGTGTTTCCCAGGGACAAGTAGTAGCAGCACAAAGTGTGCCCCTGCTGCTTGTCCCAGGGGAAACAAATGGCTGTCCTCTTGTGGATGCAACAATAAAGGGCTTTCATGTTTGTGCTGGTAAGTAAGGCAGGAACAGCACTTCAGCAGTTTCACTGGTGGGCTGTGCTTCCTTTTGAGGGTAAGTCTTTCAGATTTCCTACTTCTACCTTACTGGAGTTGCTTAGTCGTAAATTGTACTGGTGGTAAAAGACCAAGTTTCCTCTTAAACCAAATTTTGAAATCCTGCGTAAAAATTCGGTAACACTTGTCCTGATGTTCAAACTCTCAGGGTAACATGCATTGATTTGTTAATGGATCTTGGAGCACTCACTGAACTACCAGAAGTTGTGTCTTTGCTCTTCTCACTGCCTTCAATATGACATACAAGAAACTTGCAAGAAAAAAGTGAAGAGCATTATAAAACTCACAATCTAAAATTCCAAGGCTAAGCCTGGTGGTGCACAAGCATGATTTATTCCCCTCCCCTCCCCCTGCCAAAAGTACTCCTCACTCCCCATGCATGTATCACAAGCTTAGACTAATTTTCTCTTAATCACTGATTATATACATTAAAAGAAATGTGGAAATAAACTGGTTTCATTAAATTTAACAAGTCAGAAAAAGTATTCAAATACCTTAATTTCCACTTTTTTTTAAAGACATGGAAAAAATTGTAGCAAATTTCTTCTCTTGAAGGGTAAAACCTATCTGCTGACCCATCATTGTTAGGTCTATTGGTGCTCATAAATTCTTTTATAGCAGTGGTTGGGGGAAGAAAAATCTTAGAAATTTGAGACAGTGGGGTAATTAAGCATTCAGAAATTTGCCTTACAAAAACTTTAAAGCCAACCTAAGCGTAACAAATAACATTAATTTGAAATGTATCTTGGATCATTCTGTCTGATTCATCACTGAGATTTACAATTGGTTCTTGTGAGGTGTTTTTTTGTAGGTCAGTTCTTGGAGGTTTAAAGAAAACCTTCAGCTTTTGGAGTTAACTTCATTAAAAAGTGTGTTTCACCTTAAAATTTTAGCTGGTTTTTCCATTCTTGTACCGGACCTTACAGTCTCCACATGCATACTTTTGAAAGCCATTCCTATTCCTCAGTCCTATTTTTACTGCTGAACAACTTGTCCCTTTTGGGCATGGAAGAGATCATGATGCAACTCTATTCTGAGATTAATTATAGAGAATTTTTCAGAAATACTATATGTATTAGCTGGTTAAGACAAAAGATTATGATCCTATAAACTGGAAGATAGGTCTGTCTCTTCTGCCTTGCCTTCTACTGGCCCTCAGTGAGGAGAAGAGATGTGTACACATTTGAAACTTGGCAGTGGAGGAGATGGAGGGAAATGAAGTTAATGTTACTCTTACACATTTGCTATTGTAATTGGGGAATTTTTCTGTTGAAATTTTTCATTTGAAGCTAATGGGATATAATCTGCTTCTAGTTCTTGGTTAATATGCAAACCGTAATTGATTAATTCCATTGTTAACGTTTTGTATGTTCATTCATCTGGGCAATCTTTTAGAGGCAAGAATAGACCCAGCAATTTTAACATTTAAGATAATGTTCAACTTTAATAAAATTTAGGATTTAACAGTCTTGAGTGCCAAAGGCATGATGCATTTAGCTGTGTGAGCAAAGAGGATTTAAAAAAAAAAAGCATCCATTAAGTTCACATTAGATGTGACCTTAACAGTGCTTGAACTCCATAAGGAGTTCATACTCTGCCCTAAAGAATCAAATCTCTTTACTCCTCAGCAAAAAATTGAGGTTTGGGATGTCATATTGTCCCTGTTAAATTCTTCCATATGGAATTGCCATGTTTGCTCTGAATTTGTTTTGTTGCTGCTTTTATGATTGTGGCTATAACAAATAGCAGACTGGAAGGATCAGCATTTAAATTGCTGATATGCTTCTTGGTAAAGCATTTTGCAGCTTGGTGTCAGGATATTGGAGTGACAAGGTTCATGTTGCCCTGGGTGCAGAATTCTAGTGCAGAATTGAGCAAGACGGAATAAAGGTTTTCTCCTCTGGTTTGTCCCTGTTCTAGACCAGTGTGAAACTTGAACTAAAACTCAACAGAAGTTTTCACTTGTCTCACTTTTCCCCCCCGCTCCTTTTAAAAGAAAGCAGATAACTAGTCTTGCCACTCAATTAGTTTTGTCCTTTTTTGGACTCAGCAAGTGCAAATTCACATCCCAGTGATTGAAAACAAAACAAAAAGAAAATTTTGGGCAGGATTCTTTGGCTAGATTGCAAACCCTTTCTGCTGCTCAGGTAGGACTTGGAAAGATTATAGACCTTTACTTAGTCAGAAGAGGGTTCTCCTCGTGTAGGAGAGAATTCTGGCTTTGTCACTATCCTTGTGCTTTTATGCTGCTTCTTGCAGACGTAGCAGAACACTGCTTCATCTGTTTCTGACTTGATACAGTAAGGACCCTATAATTATGGTAGGACTGCTGCCTGCAGTGTCTCTGAGTGTTGTTGTTTTTTCTATTGGGGCTGGCCCTAAGAATTTCATGAATGAGCTGGCTACAGCTCCTTTCCTTTATGTTTAATGAAACATGTCTGACATAAGATTAAGAGTAGATTGTCTTGTAAATGTACTGTCTGCTCTAGTACGAGTTGCCTTAAAGGAAACTTGGAATTTGAGAGTAGGTCTTGTGTGCTGCTGCTTGCAATGTGGCAAATGAGGGGGGAGGTGCATATTTTTCTTATGAGTGGTAGGTTTGAGAATGTGGTTCAAAAAATGTGTTGCAAGTCTCTCCGTCCTCTTAAGCTTGACTGATATTTTTATGGTACTGTACATATTGGCTTTCAAATAGCTTAATTAATCTACCTCTTTGATTAGCATGTACTTATAATACCAAAAGGGTAAAAGGCATATTATTTCTTTCCCTTCAGTGCAATAGAAAATTCCAGTGCTGATATTCCTGTAATCAGCTCTAGTGAAGCTGAGCAGTCAGAACCTGACTGTGATATTGGTGGGGCACTTGAGGCTGACCCTCAGAGTGAGCCTTCCTCTTTTGTCAGTCCACCAGAGGGGTGAGTATTGAAGTAGGTTATGAGCTTGAATTACTTTAAAATAACATTTCCTTTGCTATGCTGACCTTGCAACATATAGTCCTTCACATGCTCTGCTTGCTTCTGTCTCCATTTCTGTATATATTTGTATCATGTATAAAATACTATGTGAAGACTGAACGATGCTTTAATATGATGAGGTGCTAACTTCTAATATTGTTGTGTTTTCAGCCTTGTGGGTCAACATATAGAGAATATCTCCTCTTCACATGGTAAAGGAAAGAAGACTAAATCAGAGTTTGAATCAAAAGTTTCAGCAACTGAGAAAAGTGCAGATGAGCAGAAATCTGCTTTGAATGCTTCAGATAACTTAAAACGGGAGGTGAGCTATATAACTTCAAAACCTTCCAAGGCATGAATGATAAGTAAATACAACCAGTTTTAAGATAAATTGCAAAACAACCTCTTTTTTTTTTCTTTCCCTTTCTTGCTGTTCTTTTTAAAAGAGAAGGGGGAAGAAGAAAAACACTTCCTCTGCTTGTCCAGTAGAATTATCAGACTCATTTCCCTCCTTTTGTTGTAAGAATTAATGTTTTCTTCAGTTTAAGAAATAGAGCAGTCATCTGAGTTACAGCTTGTCTGATGTCCTTTACAAGATGATTCAATAAAGACTACTGTGGACTGATGCTGTTGAAATTTTAAAAAAGAAATAAACTTTCAAGGAGGGTGGTGAATGAGGTGCACTCTCCCTTTATTTAAAAAAAAAAAAAAAAAAAAAATTAGAAGGACCGTACTGGGCAAAAATGAAGCTTACTTCCAGCAGGCAAAGATTTTGGATGTTAAATGGTGTTTTTCCTTTTGTCCTGTTCAAAATGGATATTGGGGAAGGGATCTAGAAAGTGCTAGAGACATTTAGTTAGTGAGAAATGTGTCTGAATGGTACTTGAGTTGCTTTTACTTTTTCAGATTTCATTTACAATTCTCTTCTTTAGCTGTCTTTGCAGTTCTGTACTGTAGTCAGCTGGGGTTCACAACACACTTACCACATATTAGTTTTGCCCTAAAAATCATTTTACCTGAACAAGAAAAATACCATTCTCTCAGATGAGAAGCTCTTCTTTACCCGTTCAGATTGTTTTGGGCTAGAGTTCTTCTAAACAGAAGCTAAAGATAAAACACAGATTTCTGATGACATACCCTCCCATCCAAGGGCCCAGCCTTCAGCAGTTTCTAATTATTGAACATCATGCTTGGCAGGACATTTGTAGAAGGCAAGTAGTCTAAAGGAAGTCGTATGACTCCTTATAATCTAGCTTGTTCATCATATGCATTTTATCTATTGTTATACATTGTGTGGCTTAAATTGTTTCTTGATTAATGTTTGCGATTCTTAGCTTTCTATGTATGTATAACATTTGTTCTGTCCTGTCGCCAATAAATTAGACTCTAAATGAGTTTGCATAAAACTCAAAGGCAGGAATAAAATTATTGGCCCTGTTCCTTCCTTTTCAGTGTTCAGTTTTAGGTACTTACTTTTGTAAACCTTTTCTAAATATGGTGTCAGCAGCAATCCTGTAGGGTTTCCTGTTCCCTTTTTAAGAGAAGGAATTTAACTTCATTAATACTCTTTTCAAACTTGGGGGGGGAGGGGGGGAGGCAAATCAAATGAGTGATATGTGATGCACTATAGAAAACGCTTCTCTGTAGCAGCCATGGCATTGCATTTTGACCTTGATTAGGTCCCTGAATTTTTCTGACCTAATTGAATATTCTTTGCAGTTTGCAAGCAAAAGTGTAGAAGAGATTTGTATGATCTTCAGAACATAGTTATTATAAGGATATTTTCCTTGTTGATAGACATGGATTTCTAACAGTTCTGAAATAATTTGTTCAGAATGTTTAAGATAGTGTTATCTTTAAAATATTTAATCACATTAAAGACCGTGACATTAAACTTCACAGCCTTGATCTTTTTTTGGTTATGGCATAGAAAATTTGTAGCTTGGGTTTTGGATTGAACATTGTACATTGCCAAAACCAAGTGCAGGGGGAGGAAGGGATTAATTTTATAAACTTCCTACTGTCCAAGGCAAACAGGAAGAATATTTAAGGGGAAATGATGACATACCCCAAACCGATCATGTATGAAAAGATGTGCTTTACACTAATTTTTTAACAAAGTCCGCCTAAGATGTTGCACACTTTCTCCCCTTCTCCCCCCGCCTCCCCCCCCACCAAGTTCAACAACTTAAAAATATGAAGTTAAAATGCAAACTGGAGTTTTTAAAAACCAGTGCTGTGGAACATAACATAACCCATTTTTGTTTTGAAGAGTTCTGGATATAAAAGACAGTTGCATGAAAATTCATAGTCAGCCTTTTTTCTGCTTAAATTTAGACAGGGTGCATTTACAAAGCAACTGCTGAGGAATTACCTTGGAAAGACTAGCAATAAAATCAAATTTTTGTGTACCTGCTTTGCATTTAACAACATGGTCATATTCATTCATTATTTTCTAAGGATTTTATAGAGGTACACTTTTAAAGGAACTTTCTGTATAAAAATAAACTGATAATTAAGCCATTTCAGGAATCTAGTAGAGTTTTACATGTTTCTAACAAAGCTAAAATGTGTTTTCCATTTAGATTGATCAAACCTAATAGATAATAAAATTAACTGAAATATTTCCTGGTAATGAAAGGCTAAATAAAGCACTATAAGGAAAGCACTTACTACAATTTAGGTTTTAGCAAAGTTTTAAGTCCTAAGGTTCTGAGTGGGCATGTCTACACAAGACTCTAAATGCAGAGTAGAGTAATTCTACTGTGTATTAAAACAGCAGGCAAAAACAGTGCTAACACACAGCAGAATCAAGGTCACAAAAAAGCATGTGCTGGTGCTACTGTGTGGTAGTGCTGATTACAGTGCATTAAGTTAGCACCTGTTACTACAGTGCAGTAATGAATGTGTAGACATGCCCAATGTCCCTTAAATGCAGGTCTTGACCAATAAAAGCAAGGATTGTTCTGACTTAGATGGAAAGGAAATGTTCTCTTGGTAAGTGGAAACTGCATAGATTTGAATCAGGAAAATGTTAAGTGTTCATTGAGTAATACTTTGTAGACCCCTTTTAAGTGTGTTTGTTCCATAGCCATAAAAAAGTACTTGGTGGGTGTGTTTACACATGCATTTAATTCAAAGCAATAAACTCCAAAGCATTTTGAGCCAGAGTAAACTACTCCCAGGTGCTGTGTTTATACATGCGCCCAGGGCAGCAGCAATTTGAGCCGTGGCAGAGCAGCTTATGACAAGGCTGCTTCTGCTCTGCCCTGTGCTCTGGGTGGTGTCTCCAGGTGATGGAGGGGCTGGCTAAGGCATGATGGTGCTGAAAGTGTAGTCATGTGGCTAGATGGCAGGCAGGAGTCTGAGATGCTGCTGGCTGGGCTTACCAGGCTCAATTTACACTTGAAGTCAGCATCCTATATATGCCTTTAATTGCAGTTAATTGCTTCTCCATAAGAGAGTACTGTCCCAAACAGTACTGTATTACAGCAGTGTTAATTAGCTTATTGTGGCTTAATAGCATTGCACAGGTAGGTGATCCTTTACTCCACAGCTAATTAGTCTACTCTTCAGTAAAGCACATGTGTAGACATGGCCTGTATCATGAATGATTTTTTTTTTAAGATGCATTTCTTTAATAAATTTCATTCATTCATACAGGCTGTGACTACGTGTGTGTGTGTGGAAATTCACCTGAATGTGTAGTCCACTAAGAGTTGCTACCACTTTTGCTTGTGGGGTTTTATATTTTAAGAAACATTTTTTTTTTTTTATCTCAATCACTTGGTTGAAATATTAGTTTGGCATTTTGAAAGCACTGCATTTCATTTCTGTTTTAACATTGGTATCTGAAAAATCCTGTGTGGCTTTTGCAGAAAGATTATAAAGCAGGAGAAGTTGACCCAAAGGATCCAGGAGACATTCCAACATTTGATGAATGGAAGAAGCAAGTTATGGAAGTAGAAAAAGAAAAGAGTAAGTTCCAGGATTAATTTCTTAGATCTAAATATGGAGGACTTTTATTCTGCTGCACCTTTTTACTCATTTTGTCTAGAATTAAAAGATAAAACTGAAATCCACTCTGAATTTCGAGATGTTATTTTAAGCTAGAGAACTTCAGTCAATTAATAATTTTTAAAGCAAAAATGGGTAACTTGCTTTCTTAACTTTTTTAGTCACCCCTAAACAAAGTAGCAGGACCTTAGCACTTTGTCAGTGTACATTTAAAAATATCAAAACCATAAGGATTTCAACTTAATTGTATTAGTTGGGGCTTTTGTATGACACTGAAATCCATATGCTGGTGTAGGTTTACTATCATCTATAAATGGGGACCTACCTAATCCACGGTCCTGCCTCCAGATTTCTTGGTCCTGGCATGATGTTAGGTGCCACTTCCATGGTGGAGTGTGGCAGCCCGTGGCACGCCCCCCCCCCCCCCCGTGCCTCTGGCCAAGGGGCCATGGAAGTCCTGCCCCTCCCCAGAGATTGACATCTGTCAGTCTCCAGTGGAGGTTAGGACTTCTGGGGACTCTTGGCCAATTGGGGGGAGAGGTGGGAGGCAGGGGTGGGGGCCTACCATGCTCTGCCATAAAGCCAGCCCCCCTCACCCCTGTGCTTCAGGATGCCAGGACTTCATACCCTTTTCTCTTTCTGCAGAACTATCCCCCTCTGTAACTTGCTTGCTGGCCATTTGTGTGCTTTTGCACAGAGACCTACCAATTTCATAGTTTCCATGAAAAAACCTTATATTTGTTAGGTCCCTACTATAAATTGATGGATGGCACCAGCTTTTTAAACTACTTCTGAGAGTACATACCCTTGCCTACCTTTTACTTTTGACCCTTCCTGAGAGAGACTTCTGTTGTTATAACTATATGTTTGTTATAAAACTGCAGTGACATTATGTACACAATTGGCATCAATGCCAGACCTTTCTGTAGTCCTGTAGAATTGTGAAAGGGGAATCCTTGTTTGCTCAGGGACCTGATGCTTCCTACCATCCTAGAAATACATGTCCAATAATAACTGGACTCTAAGGTTGCATCTCAAAGCTAACAAATATTTAAAAACTTTTCTGCCCCTAAGCCCTGTGTTGGTTCATCATTTGATGGTTAATCCTGGACTTTTCAGCTGGAGGGCTACAGAAGGACTAAGTAATATATATAATTTAAAATATTCATTATAATACTAAGTGTTTAACTGACTCTTCTAAGAACAAATGCATAGAGGGTATTGTATGGAATAAACTTTATTGCCACTTGCTTTGATTGTCCTACATAATGCCTTTGGCTTTGCAACTGAATAAGAAAGTGGTATCCATGAAAAGCTTCAACTTAATCCTATATCCCCTCATATAAATATGCAAGAAACTTTGAGGCATGTGTGGCTATTATCTGTTTTGTTTTGTTTTTCTTTGCGGCACCTCTTTCCCCCTCTACCAGTTTATCTTCCTTCTGTAACCTGGTTTAAACTATAGTACACATTACTTGAAGGAAAAAAATATTATAACTTATACCCATAAAAGCTTGGAAGTTCTCAGTAATAGTGGACACTAGTGTTCAAGCATTTTCAGACTTGCCTCTCAGAACTAAGTACTGCTTTCTTACTTTCAAGAACACTGCCAGTTTTGTGTTACCACTTGTTGTTTATAGTGGACCAATTGCAGTAATCTCTGAAATATTTTGGGCATTTCTGACAGCAAAAAACACTACTTGTACTTTTGCATCTAGGAAGAGATGGGGAAGCCTGAATTTTTGTCAGCAGTGTGTGACATCTTAAATTTTATTGTAGATCTTTGTGGGATATGGTTTCACTATATTTGAATGGCCTTTTACAGTATCAAATTGCAGTGCTGATATAAGAACAAGAGAGTTTAAACTGACAAGATTTCTGTTTTTAAAAATGACAATAGGATGCTAAGTTGTTATACAAAAGCAGCACTTTTTAGACTGGTTTACCTGTTAAACCTATAAGCCAGTTCCAGTAAGTCGTGAGTGTTCTCTTCAACGTCTTTTATCAATGATGTGGATGCTGGTGTCAGAAGTGGACTGGCCAAGTTTTCCAATGACACTAATCTTTGGGGTAGAGTATCCACACCTGAGGATGGGCTGGTGATCCAGGCTGACTTGGACTGGTTCAGACAGTGGGCAGATACAAACCTGATGATATTCAATACTGACAAATGCAAAATACTCCATCAAATGGGGCGGGGGGGAACCCACAGCATGCTTGTAGGCTCGGCAGTGCTACTCTTGCTAGCACCGTGGCCGAAAGATTTGAGGGTCATGATTGACCACAAGATGAACATGAGCCACCAATGCAGCATCGCAGCTGGTAAAGCAAACCAAACTCTGGCTTGCATCAGTAGATGCTTCTCAGGTAAATCCCAGGATGTCATCCTCCCACTGTACTCGGCCTTGGTGAGGCTGCAGCTGGAGTACTGCATCCAATTCTGTGCTCCACAATTCGAAAAGGATATGAAGAAGCTTGAGAGGGTCCAGAGGAGAGCCACGCACATGATCAGAGGACAAGAGAATAGGCCTTATGAAGAGAGGTTGAGAGTCATGTGACTTCAGCCTGGAAAAGCACGGGTTCAGAGGTGACTTGGTGGCAGCCTATAAGTATATCGGGACAGGCATCAGGATCTGGGGGAATGCCTGTTCACCAGAGCACTCCAAGGGATGACAAGGTCCAACGGTCACAAACTCCTCCAAGACCATTTTAAGCTGGACGTAAGGAAAAACTTCTTACTGTCTGAGTCCCCAAGGCCTGGAATAGATTGCCTCCAAAGGTGGTGAAAGCATCTACTCTGGGCACTTTCAAGAAACATTTGGATGCCTATCTTGCTGGGATCCTTTGACCCTAGCTGACTTCCTGCCCCTGGGGTAGGGGGCTGGACTCTATCTTCCGAGGTCCCTTCCAGCCCTAATGTCTATGAAATCTGGTTGTTCGTTTTTTGTTTTTTTTGTTTTCCCACAATTAAAATGAAACACCACTATATGTATAGGTATCAAGTGATAACAATGTTTTATTGATATATTTGCAAGCTTTAAAGCAATTTCACAGCCTACCAATGCCTCAGTCTTTTAAAGTAAGTTTTAAATACCTATATATTTTTGGCATTTCCAGCCCCCCCTCCCTTTATCATGGAAAATCAGAGCCCCCATGCCCCCTTCGCTCACCAGGACATGGGTCCAGCTGCCGCCCCCCCCT
>JAGPOW010001543.1:52316042-52335283 GCA_030014935.1 Caiman crocodilus
GGGATCCTGTGACCCCAGCACTCATTCCTGCCACTGGCGGGGGGTCAGACTAGATGGCCTGCTCTAGGCCCCTTCTGACCCTAGTTACTATGAAACTATTAGTATATAGTATGGAAGGCACTTTTCAGATCTAAAACTTTATATGAAAAAGGAGCTACATTTTTCAGAAAAATGGCTCGTGATGTGCATGTGGACTGTTGGTTGTCTAGAACAGTGGTTTTCAACCCTTTTTCTTTTGTGGACCCCTTTGGAAATTTCAAATCAAGGTGTGGAACCCTGTGAATTTTTATGCATGGGTATTCATATACTTTTGATCTTGGTCACTTTTTGTGGACCCCTTAAACATAGTCTGCTGTCCCCCGGGGGTTCATGGACCACAGGCTGAAAACTTCTCATCTAGAACTTTCAGTTATGCAGTAGCATAAATAAGTGTTGCAACTGTGCATGTGAAAGCTACTTGTTTCTAATATCCAGTTTCTTTTTGCCTTTAAGGTTTGTTATTGAGCTCTGTGAACCAATTCAAGTAAAACAACTTGACATTGCAAATCATGAATTATTCTCTTCTACTCCTAAAGATTTTCTGGTATCCATTAGTGACAGGTATGTCATGACTTGAATAAGTGATCATTTACATTCAGAAAGGTCAATATATAAAGTAGGAATAATTTTCAGTTGCAATTATTTCATACTGAGCAGAATTTGTGGGGGTGGGAAAGGATACTTACATGCCACACAGCTGCTGTTAACGTTAAATGTTCTGAAATAATGTGGTTGATTCATTTTGTATGTATGAATCGCTATTTTTCTACAGTAGATATGTTGGCAACTTTTTTTTTCAGAAAACAAAAACAACCCAAAACAACTTTGTCTGTAATATGTTTGTGTTTCTGTGATGATTCCTATTTCTTGCACCTTTTTGTTTGCCTTATTAGAAATGGGAAGGGATAGCCCTGTTGGTCTCTGTCATAAATATAAAGCAGTAAGACGAGCATCAAAAATACTGCCATTCATTGAACCTTTAAATAGCTAAAATTTTCCTGCTTTGAAGCAAATTGCCCACCTCTGAACTCTCAAGTGATGTTCATATTGGAGCAGAACATAGATTCTTTTCAATAGATTCCATTTTGTATTTTTACTATGGTGTTACTTTTTTTCCTTTTATATATGGCATCAGTCAATCAATAATCCTTTCCTGCCCTTTGTCTCACAAGCCTGTTTTATAAAACCATTGGTTGTACAGAAATCAGTTTTCAAAGTTGAGATCAGTCAGACTATTCCACCACCTTTTTTCTCAAAACAATGGAAAGAAGTGTAGTACAGTGGGTCTTGCGTCCTTCTTCCTTCCTAGCTCTTGCGAAGTAGCAAAATGGTTTATTTTTGGCAGTTTTTGTCATTCTAGGTTACCATTAGGGGTGTGTTCCAGTTTAGCCTTCATACTCATATGATTCTACTAAATTTTAAGTATTGGCTTAGCTCCAAGCCATCCAACTTCTACATGGCTAGAAACAAACCCCCAGCTGCATACTGTCCCTCAGCACCATGTGGAAGCTGTCCCCACTTCCCAAAACCTTCCACTGTCTTCCCTCTGCAGCCCCACCACCACTGCATCATGTGCCCAGGCTTACTTTTACCACCCCGGCACAGCTGTGTAGTGCTGCCACTTAGTCCTTCGGTGCAGGGGCAGGCAACAGAAGTTGGAGGAAGGAGGGAGAGATCCCAGCTGCTGTTAAAGCCAAAATAGTGGGGAAAGCAGTGACTAGGCAGGAGCTCAGGTGCTGTATGTGGCCTACGGGTTGTCAATTGGACAGCCGTGAGCTAATTTATTTCCATATTTAGGCCAGGAGCCAGCTTTCTGCTTGGATTGTTACATTCATTCACACTGTACATCTTGGCCTTTATAAGGAGACTAATCTCTTTTCTTGGTCTTTTAACACCTCAAGACCTGTGGGGGTGGGGCTGGTGATTTGAAATCCCAAATACTTTCTAGTACCCAACACTGGGGTTTTTTTGGCTTTTTTTGTTGTTTTTTCCACATTCCAAAGGAGAGAAACATTTATAGCTACAGGGTATCTAAACTATTCTTCAGCAAGAAGCAGACAGAGGTATCTTACTGCAGTATTAAAGCAGGCACCTTTAATGTTTAAGCCTTGTTCGGCTAACTTGACTTGTGCTTATGGGAAGCTGGGGTGGAATGAGTGCTAAGGTGCACAATTTGACAGTCCAGATGTCACAAGCTGAAGGCCATGGCAGAAGCACTCTGTGTGGCTTGTCAGATTCCAGTGAATCTGAGAATTCTGCTAAATGCCGTGTCATAAGGACATGAAAAAGGAAAGGATTTGTGCTTATTCTAAAATTAGCAGATCTTGACCTAAAATTGACCATGAATCTGAATACTGTGAAGTGTCACTCTAAAATTGCTACCTGTCCTGCAAACATGGAGTAACAGTATAATAGTATATTGAATCATTTCCCTGATGTAACTATATTTTCCAGATACCCGACAAGTAAGTGGATTAAACTGGGTACTTTTCATGCTAGAGATGAGAGGAATGTCCAGAGCTTTCCTTTGGATGAACAGATGTACGCAAAATATGTTAAGGTAATTCTTCTATGTAGGTAATGTGCCTTTCTCCTTGTAAAAAGAATAATTTGAAGGACAGTTATGACTTTCTGTTCAACCAAGTGACCTTAGAACTAGGTAAAAAATGATCCTTACCATGAGTTGAAGTAACTTTAAATTAAAATTAGCTCTCAATGTGGTTCATCACATTTTTGTGATTTGGCTTTTTTTTCCTGAGTAAGTATGGAGTTGTATGATAGAACATGTCAGCATTGTACTAGTTTTTCTGAGCAAGAGTCCGTGTTAATCTCAAATTGAATTTTTAAAGTTATTTCTCCTTGTAACAGTCAAAAATTTTGTTTACCAACATGCCTGACTATTCAAATACAAAAGACTCTGCTAAAGAACAGGAAACGGGATAGATCAGTTTAGCAGACTTTTTTCAGCTACACTTGATTTTGTAGAATTTTGCTTTTGGTTGCCGGTTTTTTGCTTTGTTTTTAATGAAGCTAATTGCTTTCAGAATTCTTTTGGTTTTGTTTTTTATACACATACCAATTTGCATGGTACATGGTTTTGTGAGTTTGAATAACTTGCAGTAGTTTACTATGCCTCTTGGCTATAAAATCTCCCACAATTATGTACTCTAGTTTTTTGTTGTTGTTGTTGTTTTTTATATATTGATCCAGGTATCTACTTTAACAAATCAAATGTCCTAATCTGTAGAAACCAGGATGCAAGTTCTGACTTGGTCTGTGATTCACAGTACAGTCCTTGAGCTATATCTGCTGCCTGTCTTAATTCCCATTAATTATTTAGGCTTGCTGCTCTAGAATCTGCATCTTAATAATTTATAAATTCACAAAAGCTTGTTCTGCATTGAGCATAAGTTTAGATTTCAGGAGGAAAATGAAATTCAGAGCCTGCTTTTTTTTCTTAAAGAAAAAAATCCCCATAACTTTAACTTCATTGCTACAAATGAGCCATATTTTTGTGTGAAGTACATGTTAGTTTCCAAATTGTTTTGATTTTTTTTAACAATTTTTAAGGGAAATAATTCTCAGAGCATATAAAAATTTATATCTGGGGTATTCATTAATATTTTCATTCAAATTTTTTAGCAGGATTATAATTAAATCACAAGTTTGAGACCTATTTCTATATTTTGTCTTTCATTCCCCTAATGTTTAATTATACTGCCACTTTTCAGAAAGAAGTGATCTGAGGAGCAAATATAAATCCACTCCAGTGGTTTCTGATGTGACACATGCATAACTAGAACAGTACTGTCTGTCCCCTCACTTATTTTTAAAATAATAATTTGCAATGTACTAGCTTTCCCTGGGGCTTTACTCCTGTTCTTTTGAGACTGTTTTACTCACTGCAAGTAATATATGATGTAATGTTGTCATGCAGTGCTATAGCTGTTTATAAAATTAGATTTATACCTTTCCCAAGACACATACTCCTGAAACTGCTGCATTTTTCCTCATAATTGGTGTGTGCCACAATTAAGAGGTCCAGTTTTCTGATATGGGGAGATGACAATTTAATTGATGCCAATAGCTGTTTAAATCTTTTAATGTTTATGCATCATTTCTTGCACGAATCTGGACAAATGCAACTTTAACTTTGCTTGCTGAACTTTGACACTGTATTGGTCAGTAAAGTGCTTAGAAGTATGCTAGATCAGTGGTTCTTAACGGATGGCCTGTAGGTGAGTTTTATAAGGGCGACCAAGTGATCCTCTCCTTGCATGTTGCTGCTTCTGAGCTGCTTTATGCTGGAGCTAGCGTGCTTGGGAATGAGCAGAGCTGCCTTAGTGTAATACTGCTTAGAAGCTAATGAAATAATCTTTGCGAAAAGGTGATACAGGTTTAGGCAGGGACAGAGCCATGTGAATTTGGGTCTGTGGAGTAGTGGATTGGCAGCCTAAGTCATGGTACTGTGTTGGGGCAATATGAAAGTGAAATGAACTGAACTATGGGATCAGAGGTTGAGAACCACTGTGCTAGACATGGGATTTTTTTAAAAGTCTCTTCTGCATGTAACAGGTTCCCCCTAAGGCAGTATAATATGGTGAAAAGATAACATGTTAAAGTACTGATTATTGTCAGTGCATTGACTTCATAACAAAGATGGCTATTCTTAGTATTTGTCTAATCTAAATTGGGGATATTTTGGAAAATTAATCCAAATTTTAACTAAATGTGAGGATTGAAAGCAGATTATTTAAACTGCATTAAATCATGATTTTTCACAAATGAAATGGCCTTGATTTAGCTTGGTTACTTTGGAGGCAGAATAAGTGGAAAACAAATTAAGACCATTTTAATCTTGAACAGATGTCCATTCAGAAAGTCCATGTGGTTTAACAAATTTAATTTTAAATTCATGCTTTTAATTATGATTTAATTTTCTTGAGAATCCCTGTGCAGATCTAGACTCAATATAAACAGTGCTAAGTAGAAGACTTTTTTTTTTTTTTCTGTTGGATCTGAAGCACTTCTTTCTTCTAAATTCCCTTGAAAAAATTTCTATAAAATGGAACATGTTATACTGAATTTAGAGCAAGAACAGTATAATGATCTTTAAATGTGGGGATATTTTTGTAGGTGACTTAATATTTTTCCTAATTTTAAAAATAATCCATGTTAAGATTAACGTGTTAAAGATTTTGTCTGGCATACTTTTAGCATGCAATAACAGGAACATTAGAATAATCTGACTAAAAGATTTCTATGAAAAGGATTTATTATACTGTCTGTCTTTCAGCTTGAGCTAGAAGCTTTTGGATTTACCTAACACACTTGACAGTGTTGCAACTTCAGTCTCCACAGTTTATTTCTTGTAAAGCATTTAGGCTTAGGACAATTTGGGCATAAGCCAGTATAAGTGATCGGAAACTAGTTTAAAGCTGTAATGCAACAGAAGTTTGATTCACGTAAATTGCTTTCAAAATGGCTGAAACTGGTTTAAGATAAACCTGGATGGATGTGGTATCAGACTTAACTGATTTAGGTTAAATTGGTTTATTGAAATTCTGTCCCCCTCCAAATTCAAGCTGTCTGTTCCAGCCAAGCAGGGAGGTGTGCTCAAGTACCCTCTGGCTTCTGGCCTGGACCACTGCAGGCATGTGGCTGCATTTCTGGAATCAAAAGTGAATGCCTGTTCACTTGCTTATGGGTTCAATCTGCACAGTTTAGACTAACCTGCAAAGATTGAATCGAATTAGCCTTGGGCTTTTTTACTGTATGTACTTAGCCTTATAGTACTTAATTAAAATTGCTAGACTTGTCTGTGGCATGTGTCCAGCTTTTGTACTGACATCTTTCTTTTCCTTTCTCTTGCTTCAGATGTTCATCAAATACATAAAGGTTAGCAATCTCCTCTTTCCAAATATTGAATGTATAGGGCTTGGGGTATACTCTGCAACTCAGCATGTTGGCAAGAATAAAGCTTTCCAAAAACTTTTCTGTTTGTAAGCAATCTGCACTCTGCTTAAGTAAACCTAACTTGCAAATTTGAAAACTAGATGTGCGTGTTGAATAGAGATTTGATTTGATTCTTCTCTATTCTTTCATTCTAAATGCTCCTTATTCTTTAGGTGGAGTTGGTGTCACATTTTGGATCAGAACATTTTTGTCCTCTAAGCCTTATAAGGTAATAACAAGTGAAATACTTTGAGCTGAAAGTTACCTTTTACTTCAGGGCTGAGAATGATTAGTGCATCTGATATCAACTGGAAAACATTTTGGCGGCTTAACTTCAGTGGTAGTATTCTTGATTTCTGTTTTATAAAAGGGATTACATGAGTTAGACATTGCTGACGTGATGGTTCAAATTATTGTAAATTGCTTTAAAAATTCCTTAAATAAGGTGGTATCCATAAAGGAATGTCCTCCCTAAATTCCTCTTATACATTCATATTCTGTTTCCATCTTTCCTCCTTCACTACCCCTTCTCCAAGACTTTTCAGTCATCAAGGTTGCAACTAGATTTGAACCCTTGTATCTCTGAAGTAGTATAGCTCCAGGTTATTAAGCCAGTCTTGAAGGTGAGGGAGAGATTGAATGTAGTGCACTAGAAACTTACACTATAGTGTAAGGATTTGAAGAGTGTCATGGTCCGTGTCAAGCCAGAAAGACTGTCCTAGAATTTCTATCCTAAATTTAAATGAGGAGGATAAGACCTCTACACACTGTAAAAGCCAGAAGGTGGATGTTGCAGTAATTCAAGATGAAGAATAAGATGTGGATGAGAAGTCAAGTGATGGAAAAAAGGTCTGACTTCTGTAAGGGAGGGGTTAAGGTGGGAAGAAGGTTAGAACCAAATAGTGCTACTAAGTCTAAATGCAACACTAATGGAAGCCTAACTAACCCTTCTAGTAATAAGTGTTTAAAAGAAAAGGCATTGGTCAGCTTATGTAAGATGCCAGTTTGGTGGTTGGCTAATCAAGGGCTAGTGTTCTTGTTAATTTAATATGCTTGCTTCAGTCATTAAATCGCCATTAGATTTTAGCCTGACTACTTAAATTTTTATTTTAATTGAAATGTTGTTTATAGAGTGTTTGGCACTAGCATGGTTGAAGAATATGAAGAAATTGCTGATTCCCAGTATCAGTCAGAACGCCAAGAGCTGTTTGATGAAGATTACGGTAAGAAAACAAATAACTATTGCTTGTTAACTATCTCTTGTAACTTGGTCGCTGAAGTTTTTCATATGTTCTGAAGTGATCAGTTAGGGACTACTTCACTATTATATCCTCTAGGATGGGTTGGTAAGTTGCATCCAACAGATGTAGGGTTGTGAGGGGAGCTTTGGTAGAAGTTGCCCTCCCTGTGCCACTAAGTGCCGGTGGCATCTGTGTCCTAGTCACTTTGGTCTGCAGCCTAAAGACATTGCCAACCTCTGCTCTAGGATAACAGTATCTTCCTGCTTACAAAGAATGTCCAAATGTCCTTTTAAGTCTCAAGGTGCTGTTCTGTAGTAAATCTCTGCAGATGTTGGCATACACAGGTGATTGTGAGAACTAAATAGCTGATTGGTGGAACATTTAATGCTTCAGCCATCTTCAGGGGATATCTCTGGCACTGTATCACCATCATGTTCTCCCTACATGAAGCTTCCCTCTGCCCACACACATAGCAAGTCCACCACTATGTGACTATCTTTTGGTATTGCTGTGAATAGAGCTTTCAGGAGGCTCAGGTGTGTTAATCTAATACATGTGGTTACTGATCAATCTGGGATGGGCAACTATACTTCTCCTGTACCTAGCAAAAGTAGAAAAATTGAGATTGGGGTAGGTAAGCTCACAAATGAGCCTTCTTAGAAAAGAGAAATAAAGGACAAGAAATGACACTAGTAAAAGGAAAGCAACCCACAAACCTAACTTCACAAATACAGGGTAAGTTTTTATAGTGAAGGAGTTGAAATTAGAGAAAATTAATAGAAATGTTTTTCGAAGGGAACTTTTTGATAGCTCTAACTGGCTTCTGCAGGAATATTATGTGGCATGGTGAAAGGGTATTACTTGTCTGAAAAGAGGAAACATGGGCATCCTTTTCTCACTCTGCCCCCTAACTCCCTTTAAAGACCCCTGTTTCCTGCTCCATTAATCGTGTTTGGTTTTTTGCTTTGAAAATCTGGTCACCTTACTGAATAACAATACTTGTAACAGTTTTCTGTTAATCTGCAGAGCTGTCAAAACCCATGTTCTTTAAGAGAGTGCATAAGGCTCATTTCATTGATTCACTTCTTACAAAAAGGTTTTTTTGCTCAATGCTCAGCCACCTCACTTACTTAATACCCATTATGCAGAACTTAATTTTATCCTGTTACCTCTTCAGGACTAAATTGTCCTCTTCTTGATTTAGGATTCCATTGCTAATCAATATGCAATATAGAAGAGCAAATGTAGCACAAGTATATTGTATGTTTTGTTTCAGACATTGGCCCATGTATTAAGATCATATTTGGTCCATGAGTACCACAGGGACTTCAAAAAGTTCTGTTCTTAGTTAACACTTTCCTGAAACTGATCTCAAATTCATGCCTCCTGTGTTTTGATTAAACCTATTTTTATAACACTTTGCTGCACCTTTTTTTCTTGTGCTGGAAAAGAGAAACACTTCAGTTGTAAGAATTATCTGGTTTATTATGCCTAAAGCTTGATATTCAAATACAGTATCACTTTTTGTCCTTTTTAACCTTTCTAATTTTAATTGTTAGGATGTTTTTACCTTAATTTTAGGTTTGTAACTTGATATTGATATAGGAATAATTTATTTAATTTTAAACAGATTACCCATTGGATTACAATACAGGGGAAGAGAAATCTTCCAAAAATCTCCTTGGCTCTGCTACAAGTGAGTATAGCTGTATTTTTTTTTTGTCAGGAAACTTTAATAATACTGTATAATAATTAAGGTGTTTAACTTGAACACGATTCCATTTAATTAAGAGCAGTGTCTTGGATTTCAAATATCTGGGCAACTTCAAAAATTTTACCTTCTCTCCTCTTATTATGACTAAACAATAAGCATTTTAACCAAAATAACTGAAAAGTTAAAGCTACAATTAAACTGTTTAATGTACCATGATGATCTTGATTCAAATAGTGTTAGTAGTTCCTGTAACTGACTGAGGAAACTGGCTGATAGAGGATTGAGGAGTTACCCTTAGGTAGTGGATGGTAGGAAAGTATGTGCAGAGTGTTTCTCAATATATGTGGAAGGCCTTACGTCCACATAAGATTCCTCATCCCTTCTTAAACTAGTCTGTTTTTGAAGGAGGTGATGTCTTGAGTAGTTTTACTTACTACCTTCTTCTCTTTAGCTGGCAGTATTGGCAACACATAGAAGGGGGTACATGTGCACCTACATGCACTCAAGACTGGGTGCTGCCAGCAGTTGCCACTTACTGCCCCCCTATCCCCCCTTGTCATTTATGCTGCTGCCACTTGCAGGAGTTTGCCATGCCCTGCCCCCCCTCCCCAGCCTCAGGAGGCACGAGGGAGGCATTCATGGCTGGCAGTGCACTAAACCATAATGGACCTCCTTACATGGGAGGTCATGGAACTTGAATTTAAATAGATGTTGGAGGTGTTACTTCAATTCTGATGGAAGCTCTCAATGCTACAGTTACTTAGGGTAGCATCAGCCATGCAATCCTTTTAGTCAAGATTAAGTGAATTACTTTGCAGAGTTTACATCAACAGTGAATGCCACTTCTCTGTTATTGCTCAAATAAATAAACCTAAGCCTTAACTCTGCAAAGTAAAACATTCCTTTTATCCCAGTTTCCCAAAGCTGCTGTGTGGAAGACACAGCTGTGGCCATAAGTACTGCATAATAATATTTTAGTGTAGCTTTGGGGAAAGGCAACAAAACCATAGAAAGAGCAATCTGTTCTAAGTAAAGTTCCAGACTTGTTTGACTTTCAGTTCAAATGAGAAGATGTAGTGTTGAGGCACTATCAAGAAAAACTACTTCTTACCAATAATTTATTCATGCCAAAGTCCTGTTGAAATACCTTTTAAAACTTGCAAAAACTTCTCAGTCTAAGATCCAGTGTTTCTTCTTGTAGTGAATATAGAATCTGTTCTTATAGAAACAAGTATTCCAAAATTGTAAAAAAACAAACAACCCCCCCAATAACTGAGTATTAATGACAACAGTAATTCTTAATTGTGGCTAGTTGAATTGGTTGCCTACCCTGGAATTAAATGCACTTTATCTTTTTTTTTAAGCAGCAGGAGATCCTTTGTCTAGTCTAAACAACACCAACACAGACTTCCATTTAGCATGTCTCCTACGAGCGAGGAGTAGAGTAACATTAAAGACCTTACTGATTTTAGGGGTTTTTATTAATGAAAAGTGGCTTGCAGTTTTTTGCTAAATAAACCAGTGTAGGTAGTGCCTCAGCCCTCCCTTCTTCTCTTATCAACTGATAGTCACAGAGCAGCTTTAATCTCCCCTCCTCCTTTCTATTTCAACTCCTAGAAATCATCCAGATCAGATAAGAACTCAACTATTTTGGTTATGATCCTCCTCTTGGCTTTTTAGGGCTTTCAAACTACTGAATGATTGGGCATAGAATGAAACCTAAACAAAATTCATGGAGTTCTGGAGTATTCCTCAAGCTGCTTGGGAGAGAATATTACACCAAGATAAAATTAAATCATCCTTTTTAGTGATTTTTGGATTCCAAACACTTCTGAGCCATTTATTTGTATTTGCTCTTGGAGAACTCTGCTTCTGCTTTGTCTAGATCTGAATCAATGATCTAGATGATGCATTGGCATTTATGAGACCACGTGGGGAAAAATAAAGGTCAGTTACATGGCACCAACATTATATAGCAAACTTTTGAGGGTTAGATTTCCCTTAGTATCCTTTTTTTGGCTGGCATGTATTACTACATCGCTTTATAGCTACTGTTTTATAACCAGACTAAAATGAAAAATGAAGTGTGCTAGAGGTTAAGAGACAGTTCCCTAAAAGTGTTTTGGTTTGCATCAGGTCACAATTTGTGGTTTGGCTTGCCCTGAAGCTCCCCTTTGTGTGTGGCAGTGTACTTGGCATTGACCAGTACAGAAACTTAATTAGGAAGGCCCAGGAGTAATGTGGAATCAGACACAATTTCTTACAGAATGTCAGCAGCAGTGAAATAAGTCTATTCTTTTTACGAACAAAATGTTGCTGAGAAGTCACAGTATGGCAAAGCTGACCATAGTGGATGTTGGCATTTGAGAAGCTTTAAGAGACTTTATGAAATCCAAGTACAGTAGAGGGTTAAATGAGCTTATGGTGCTTGCTACCAATTTGCTTGGTGTGTCTTCAGCTTGGATGTGATGTTCAGCACAGGTAGGCAAGGTAGAGGTGTGAGCTGTAGCTCTATGCAACCACAAATTGTATCAGGGACTGAGTCAACCAGTATAGCACTTGGCTAATGGCCCCAAACTGGAGCAAAATATCACATTGCCAAATAGAGTGAAGATGGATATCTGCAGTGAGTTTTTTTTTAAATCTCCAAGTAGATTTAGTAAACTTGCCAAATATATTGCCAGGGCTTTTAGCAGCCTGCTTTATCATATCCTTGGCTTGCCATCATCCTCAGAAGGTGACCCAGAAGGGATAAGTAGGAGGAGCTGAAGTGCCAACTAAAATTGGAGAATAGGGATTGGAAAAGTTTTCTTCAAAATTCATTTGGCTTGAAAAAGCTTTTCACAGGCTGTTGTAAACCCGGGAGAGGTGACTAGAATGAGTCATCCTAGAAATATGACCTGCCTCTTGTAAAATAACACACGGTTAATAGTTTTGTGTGTAGTTTTGGGGGGGTTTTGCACTGCTTTCCAAAAATGTAAAATCAGAACCCTTTCTAACTGACAGTGTCATTGGTAAATGTCAAGATTTACCAGATGATAACCTGGAAACATTTGGAAATCCATCCAGAAAAAAGCCCAGTAATTCTTTTAAAATGGACAGGTAAGAAAGGAAGCAGGAAGGAAAGGAATAGATGACTTAATCTTAGGATCAGTCAATACCTTTGTTACCTTCAAGGTCATAATGGCAAGGCTTAGAATATCTGATGATGGCAGTAAAGTCTGATAGTCTGGATTCATCCTAATCTCCGTTTTGTTTTAGATGCCATTTTAAATATGGTAAACATTGCTGCTAATATACTTGGAGCAAAAACTGAAGAGATTTCTGAAGTTGAAGGTAAACTTCCTTAAAATCCTATTGTTATCTTAAATGTCAATTTCCTTGTTTTCTCACCTTCTCTTCTTTGAAAGATTTGGGTAACCCAGATACTGAATTTTTCTTTTGTATTCCTTTTCTGCAGCATCTTCCCTGTGATGGCTTATGCCATAGAAACATGAGCAATTTGACTAGGGAAAAGTTGTTAGTGTTGCATCTTAGGGCATCTTAGGGGCTGAATGGTATGGGCTTCTGCCTATTGGTCCAACTGTATTCTGATGTGGTGTTTAGTCTGTAGCTTGCATCATAATTTTAAATACTGAAAGAATAGCAGTTTTCTTCTACACAGATATATTTCCAGATACGTACAAAGGCACACTTCTTCCTGTAAAACAGTCAACGGTTTTCAATTAACCGAAAATACTGATCTCTGACCATAAAAGCCAAACAAGGGGTCTGTTGTGTGGTTACTTTGGTATTTTTGCTTATAAAAATTTGGTATTGTTTAATTTCTTGGTGTTCTAGAAAACAAATATGACTTGCTAGTGAAGAGTCAGATCTGTTAGGATACATTGTCATAGCATGCTGTTTTCTCACTCTTGCTTGTAGTTCTTTTCTTTTGAACTCTGATACTCAATCAGTTAAAAAAATCCTATTGTACAGATTTTCTTCTTGTTTTGTGTACCATAATAGGAAATAAGAGTCTCTCTGAAAATACCACTGCCATCAATGCTACTTCGACAGTTGCACCAAAACTTCCTGAGCCAACCCCTGTTCCTTCACCAGAGTAAGTTAGTTTTGTGAATCACTTAGTGCACAATATTACTTCATTATCAATAATCTTGGGTCTTGTCTACAGTAGAAATAGATTATATGAATACACTTACCACTGGTTTAAATCTGGCTTATCTGTAATGTGGCTTGACTTCAACCTGGTAATAAATGTTGTATGTGGTAAAAAGGAAATTGGCATCAAAAGACTGTTGAGCATGGAAACTTGTCTTGATGGCAAGTGTAAGTTTTTCTGGGGGACTTAATCATATTCCTTTCTGCCCCCTTAAGATCTCCCCTGAAGCAGGGATGTCAGATCTGTCTCACAGGCTATATGTTTGGCCTGTGGAGCCCTGTGATCTCTCCAGTGGCTGATCCCCACGTGTGATTGTGGCCAGTGGAGCTTGTCTGATGTGTGGGCTGGACCTTGTACAGCACGCATACGAGACTAGCTCTGGTCCTTTGCTCTGGTGCCCTGTGCTGGAGCCAGGATGCAGGACTGGTCTGGGGCGCTGGATGCAGCACATCCCTGGTGTCACCCTGTATTGTATGAAGTGCATGCAGCCACTCTAGAAATTGGAGAATGGGGATGGAGAAAAGTTGGACATGCATCATGTGTCAGCCTCACCCCCAAGCATGGGCTGGACCAAGCACTGCAGGGGCCGTGTGCAGCACAAAGGGCATAGGCTGCATGAGGCACCCCATGAGACTAGCTCTGCAGGCTGGTTTCAGTGCATAATATAGCCCTAATCCAGCCCATAGATAGGCCTTTGGAGTTGGAAGAGTTTGATGCTTCAATGCCTTAAACACTTTTTGTGGTCAGAATTTTTCTCAAGTGATTTAACAATAATTTTTTTAGAGGATAAAATGTCACTCTTGTTGAACATCTTAATGAGCATTGATCAGCAAAATCCAGCACTGACGTTCTCCAAGAATTTAATTATTTTCTGTCAGATGCTAGTTTCATCTAAACTAAAGTACTAGAAAGCAGTAGGAGCCTCTCACTTCTGATCTGGTTATCAAGCTGTGCATAGAGATTGATATGCTATTCTGTCTAGTTGCACAGTTTTGTCTTGCAGAAACCAGTCCAACTAGAAATGTCTGTTACCAGTAAAATTCGGTGGTGCTTGACCTCTGACCCTTGAGCAGAATACACCTTGTAGGGCCATGTCATCCAACTCCCAGGGCTCCCCCTAGGTCTGGAAATATGGCAGCAAGGGAACAGCGATAGCCTTAATTGGTACAGCTTCCAAAACCACGGCAATAACTGCACTGCTACCCTGCTGCCATATTTCTGGATTCCTGGAGAGCCCCACGGATTGGATGACATGGCCCTGTATGTAAGGTTCCACTGGTCACTCCTTGCCCATATCCAGCAAGTGTAACCAGGCTAACATGACACATTGTACCTGGAGACTGACCCCATGCTTGTTCAAGACCACTGACTGGCCCCATGCCACTTTTCTGGCCTACAGGGCCAAAACATTGAATACCATTGTTTGTACCTAACACAGTATCAACCTTGAAACAACTTTGGTGTTAAGGTCCTATTTCTGCCATAACTTTTCCTTGATGAAAACAAGAACCTAGTCGGAAACAAGTTTCATTTCTTCTGTCTGATCAGACTTTATTTTTAAAGGAGGGATATTATCTTTGTGTGCTTAACTTTCCTACTTAACATTTTTTTCTAATGTCTAACAGTTATTTGGAACAGTGATAGCTCTTTCTCCCCCCTCCCCCTCCTAATATGTATTTTCTCTTGACTCTTTTGATTACTTTGGCTGTTTAAACACAGTTAATTGCAGAACCTCAGACCTCCTATTAAATGAAGAACTGCTCCCCTTAAATGTGATTTGGTGGGTGCAGCCTAAGAATTGCTTAAGAATATTTCAGACTTTAAATGTAGGTTGCTTCCCTCTCCTTGCTTTCTTTTATAAAGCTTTTTTCTAAATAATTTCCCCATAAACACAGTTTCCATAACATAATAGCATATCTGATTTTAAGACTGTCACTTGAAGTAAATATCTTACATTTTAGGATGCAATTCCTGTGTTGCAATTGTTTTTACCTGAGGAAGTGTGTATACATAAAGAATTTTCAAGACAAACTAAGCTGCTTCTAAATTTTTAAAAAAAAGTACAATAAAGAGGATGGGAATCTGCCAAGAAGTCAAGCTTGGCATGAAACTGGCTTATGATCAATGAAATAGCTGAACAAATTACAAAGCTGTGGTTTAATTGCCTTACAAGCAATAGAAAACTGAAGTCATTAAAACAACCTTTTAATTTGAGTTCTTCTTCTGTTTAGGAAGGAAGTATGGAGTTTCCCCTTAAGATTCCCTGTGATTTTTAATTCTGCTTTGTCCATATGGTTATAGGTTACTTCTGTTTAGTTCCATAGAGCTTGATTCAGAAAGGAAAACGATGGTTCCCTGAAGCTCATATATTTAGTTCTGTTAGTCTCCATATTTGAAAAACCGGTTGGGGAAAATATGGATCCTAATGCATAAAAATATTTGATTTGTTTCAAATTAATATCTGTTCTTGTTACAAAACCACCAGAATATATATATTTCTTGCATGGTGAATAATCTGTATATGAAGACCCTGTGAATTTAAGATAATTGGAGATCATACAAATTAAGATTAAAGTGCATTTCAGAAAAATCACTTTACTTAATTTCAGTGGTTCTTCATACCATATGACAGCTACTGCCATTGTCTTTCTTTCGTGAGCATCAACTTTATGCATCTATTTTTTTTAAAAAAAATTACTGCATCTTATACAAAGAAGCAAAGAAACAACCTGGGTTTTTAACACACAACTTCTTTTTGTAGGCTTGTAACTACAGAGATTCCTGAGATAGAAAAGGAACAGCCAACCCTGGCTACCACACAAAGCCCTATTGTACAATTAGTGCAAGAGTATGAAGAGGAGGCAAGCCAGTCAACAATAACCCTGCTGCCCAGTGATGAGCAAGAGGAAGAGACAGCCCCATGGTTTGAGTCAGAGACACAAATCTATTGCTATGACCTGGCAAACATTTGCTGTATTTCTAGCTTTTCAGAATATCTGTACAAATGGTGTTCAGTTATAGTAGCTCTTCATCAGCAGCGTAGCAAAACTGATGGCAAACAAGAAGGAAAATACTCTGCTATTGTTCAGTATCCACAGTTAGTTCCAACAGAATCTTTACATGTTGCAGTAGACGAACCTCTGCCTGAGAAATTAGAAGGCAAAATTATGGACAGATTGCCGGGATCTACAATTGCAAATGATTTAAATGTACTCCTTGAGGATATGCATGATCAGACTGTGGATTCTATTGAACTGGAACCCAGTCTTCCTCAAACTGTCTCTCAGTCTCTTCTTGTAGAAGTTACTTCAGAAGTTAAGCCATTGCCTGCAATAGAAGTATCTTTGGAGCCTACAAAACAAGAAGTAGGGCAGGCTGTGTCACCAGTGACTCGCCAAGAGGATACTGTTGAGATAATTGATAAAGCAGAAAAAAGAGTTGACGGCTCCTTTACTGTTGAGAAACATTCTGTGGTCTCTGAAACAAACACTGTCACTGAATTCCAGGAAACTAGTACAAAAGATATGACTCCTGTTCAGATCATCTCAAAGCCTACAGAGACCGTACCACGGCCTGAGTACACAACTGCAATACCTGTTACAATAGGTAACAATATTGGAGAAGGAAAAGCAAGCACTTCAGACGCACAGAAGCAGGTTTTGCCTCCTCCTGAATCTTCTGTTACAGCAGAAATAAAAGAGGATGAGCAGGCGCCTGAGGAAGCTTTCCTAGCAATTCCTGTTTCTGGTGGACAGCAGAGAGCAGCAACAGACTTCTATGCTGAATTGCAGAATTCTACAGATCTAGGTTATGCTAATGGAAATCTTGTTCATGGATCTAATCAAAAGGAGTCTGTATTCATGCGGCTTAATAATCGTATTAAAGCCCTGGAAGTAAATATGTCTCTCAGCAGCCGCTATTTAGAAGAACTTAGTCAAAGGTAGGCCCCCAATGGTTAGGAAAATCTGTGTAGATAGATGGTCTAACATTACACAGCCAGTTGTATGCAGAGTCTTGTAAACTTGTACAGAAGTTTTTATACCAATGCCTGTAAATTTACGAGTTTAGTAACTACTTAGCAGTGTAAATAGTTACACAACTGAGAAAAACATACTTTAACATCCAAACTTTGGACAGCTTTTATATAAATTTCTTTGGCATTCTTCAGCAGAATATAAATGTAATAACATCATGAAGTATCATAAAAGTGCCCCATTTTAAGGTGGTGGTTATTGCCAGGATGTGCTCTTTATAATCCATAATCCTTTCAAACAGACTGTGATCCCTCTGCTATGTAATTTGCAGCAGGATCCAAGTGCATGGCAACTTTTCCATTTACTGAACTGCCACAACTTTATAGAAATCTTTGTAGTATTTATTCTCACTTGTTAATAAAATTTAGTTCTGTAGTATTTGCATTTTAAAAATGAATGATGTGAGAGGGATACAATCTTCAAACAATAGTGGCAATTTAAGGCCTCTGCATCTGTAATACTAATAAGTATTTAGCTAATGTACTCTTGCAAAACCAGACCTGTACTTTACTTTTCCTTTATATTGACTTTTGGAAATCAGCTTTAAGAAAAGGCTCACCTGCTTGTCTGTCTCGGCATCCAGAAGTTTGGGGGATAGTCGCAAATCCAATTAGCTACTGTAACCAGGGTCTGCTGATCCAGATCTTTTTTCTTAGTTGAATTAAATGTCTGCCTGCAAGTTTTGTTGATGACAATCAGTAGGATCACCCTCATCATTGTTAACAGTGGGATGGGTATTGGGAAAAGGTCTTAACATCCTATTTTTAATTTAGATATTGAAGGTACACATAAGGTAGGAAATCCTTTTTTTTTCTTTTCTCTTTTAAATTTCTCAACCAAAAAAAAAAGGCTGAAGAGAAAGTTTAATACTAGATGAATTGAGGGTGCTGTGGAAACATGTTCAAAATATTATTCACCTTTACAACGGGACCCAACTTTTTGTAGGTACCGAAAGCAAATGGAAGAAATGCAGAAGGCTTTCAATAAAACCATAATAAAACTTCAGAACACTTCACGAATAGCAGAAGAGCAGGTATGTTTTCTGTGTGTGTGTGTGTGTGTGTGTGTGTGTGTGTGTGTGTGTGTGTGTGTAAATGTTTCTGTTCTCAGAAAAATAAGCAACTTTTATAATGAATATTATTGTTAACACTGTTTTAGGTAATTAAGACCAAGATTTGCATAATGTTGAAATAAAAATGCAAAAGCTGCGCAACAAGTGTATTTAAAGTAGTCCTATTCTCAGCTAACCCTTTTTTAGACTTCTGTAGCAAAATCTAGGTGATAAATGTGTCTAAAAGCTAATTGGAAACAGATCCTTCTCTCCCTCCAAGCCATAAGTGTAGTTTTCAAAAGGGCCAAAGCATGACTTACACACTTGAGAAGCAAAGTGCTTAGGTTCACTTTGAAAATAGACTTGTGGAGCTCAATTTGAGTATTTTTTATATTGTGTACTAGCTGTCTGTGTAGATCCATATATGCCCACCTTGTTTTTGTCCCGACAAGTAGTCGCCATGCTACAAGTAGGATGTGTATCAGCACCAGGTGGTAAACCAACCTGGATGACAGCAGGTCACTCAGACACGAAGTGAATAAACAAAGTTGAAACTTTACTCACAAGAACAAACTCAACATGATGCTGACAGGAATACAAACAATCGTCAGTCGAACGAAGATATAACCGCAACGCGATGGGTACATTAGTCACAGTTGTAGACAGAATGAGCTCTATGTACGTAGCTAGCAGAGTTTTTTTTTTTCTACAGCATCCTAGGGGTTCACTCGGCTAGGCAGGTGATCAGTCTGCCTAATTGTGCGCATGAGGAACGCTGCACTGAGGGGAGCTTGCCCTTTTATCACCTTCTCCGCCAATCAGGGCTCCTTGTGACAAGAAGGTTCCAGAGAACATGGCTGTTGGCCAGACAGTCATGTCTCCAGAGTAGCCACTGATTGGTACAACCCCCCTGATCACGCTGTGATCATGCTCCCTCTGCATGGTTTTCACATACAGAGCTCGTCCTCTGCTACCGAATACCCAAAGATGGCTGTGTCTCTTAACCATGACACTGACTTGTTAGTGGGCCTTAGCGTTGTCACTT
>JAGPOW010001543.1:52335383-52369140 GCA_030014935.1 Caiman crocodilus
GTGCAGCACTTTGGTCTCTAGCTGCTCTGGTCACAGTTTCAATCAAGCTGGTTTGATTGGCTGAATGCCTCAGCAAAGTTGTAATGGTACGAAATAAAATATGGATTAATTTCTTTTTACTCCATTTCTCCTTCCCTATTCTCTACTTCAGGGCCTCCCGCCCATGGGCCTCCATTTCTTCCCTCAGCCTGGAGAGTATTTTGTTCGCTGTGCTCCCCTGACTGAGACTGGGGCAGCAAAAATTGTCCGGCAGGGTATCAATCTTAGTACTTTCCCTCAGATATTTCACACACCGACTATAGTCTTTTACTGGGGAGTGATTGTCGGCGTCAATGGGCGATTTCACTCTCTCAAGCTTTATCTCAGCAGCCATGTCGAGTGGCCTATATAGCACTGCTGGACTAGCCAGTAAACATCCCAATGCTGCTGGGGTGAGACCAGTTACAGTCCACTCCTTAGTTGGGCCCCCAGTTACTTCGGTGGTACGACTGGACATATAACCACCTATCTTGCTGGCCTGCTCAGCCTGGTGATAAGAGATGTGAGCCCACAGGTCGTTGGCCGTGGTTGTTGGAGGCTGATGTTGGGTCCTCCATGGACAGAACCTTGTAATCATATCCACATTGCTGTGTATTTGAGCTCGGATCTCTTGGCCTCCAGTACTCCCATGGTGCATGTAAACTTCAGAATTGTGTTTTGCACCAAGGGTGCAAGTACACTACCTCTTGGCTTCTGGCTGGTTTCGACTGAGTTAAGATAGTAAGAAAGAAATAGACCAGGAAGTTAAGCGATTCATTTTCTCTCTGAATTGGTAGTAACTTGGTGAACCCATATGTAGTTTTGGGGGAAAAAAGAGGCAAATTACTTCTGAATCTCATGGCTACCTCAGTCGCTTGGTTTTGAGTGTGGACAGTAGGGCTGTACAAGCTGACTGTGGCCATTGGGCAGGAAGTCCTGTCCTTTTACCTGTTGGACTTGAAGCAGCTGTGAGCAGTGCAGCCCTCCCCACATACTCTGTGCACCCCAGCCTAGACAGGCAGCACTGAGCTTCCAGCTGCTATGAGGGGAGGGGTTCAGGGGCTTCAAGTGCCTGCCAGCTGTGGCTGATGGTCAGATCATGCACAGCCCAGCAGAATGGGTAGCGGGATCTGGCCTTTGGCTACCACACTGCAGCTACCAAGTGGTGTCCTGTTTCAGCTGCCCAGCCTTGCCAGGGCATGTCTGGGGCCTGGAAACATGGGTACCAGGTGGAGGATGCATTTAACCAGAGCATAAGGGTAGGCACAGTTTCAACTGTGAGTCAGTGGGAGGGCTGATCACCAGCTTGTTTGCCCCTATAAGCACTGCAGCCCAAATCTGGGCCGGGCATTCAGAGCAGCAAGCCAGTCTGGGAGGCACCACAACTGCCAGGTGCTCCAGAGCTGCAGCAAGGCAGCAACTCTGTGCCTGGCTCCACTGCACCTAGTGTCCTTGCTTACCCCTGCATCCTAGGATACCGGGGGACTTCAACTTGGGCAGAATAGCTGTGGGAAATGGCCATATGGTAATGGAGTAGGAAAAAATTACGTGGAAATTACGTGGATTGGAGATAATCATGTCCTGGAGTGGCATAACTTTAAGGTAGATAATGAGCACTTTAAACCACTTAAGCTGTTTAATGTGTAGCCAATTCAGGGGTTAGGAACTCCAGAAGCTGCCTAAAATTACTGTGTAACAAGGCCCTTGGTGATGTAATATTTTATAGCACCCTGCTCCTTTTGAAATTGACCCCAAAGAAGTGTTTAACAAGCATTGGATTGAAAGCAGGGCAGGGTGGCACCTTAAGGACCAACTCTTTCAGAAAGGGTAGAAGCTTTCACAGACAGCAGCCTATTTCGTTAGAGACTAAGCAACGGATTGTTACTCGTGGCAGTTCAGTTGCTGTTGTTGAAACACAAAAGCTAGATCCCCTCTTTATCATGCAGGACAGTGGGTTAGATTTTTATTCTTGTACTTCACAGAAAATGACACAAATAGAAACCATCATAGTGAAATTCATTTTCTGTAAGGTAGCTTTTTTGGATAAAGCCAATACCTGATTTGCTGCAGATTTCAGTAGTGTTCATTTAAAAACTTGGCACAATCAAAATCCAATGGTACATGCTGCTTAAACTTTAAAGATTTTTGCAGAAAATCTTTGTTTTATAGATACAAAGAAACTATTTACCATAAATAATTGGATCTGGATTCTAATTGGAATATAAACAAAGCTTTCTTAACTCTGGCTTTATAGACTCTAATGTACTAGATTAGGTGGAATGTATTCTGATAAATCTAACAGCACATGGTGATAGAATTCTGCAAATTAAAATTAACTTACTCCCATTTTGTTTTACACCCAGGATCAGCGGCAAACAGAAGCCATCCAACTGCTACAGACGCAGCTCAACAACATGACTCAGCTTGTTTCTAATTTGTCAATAACTGTAACTGAACTAAAACGTGAGGTAATTATAACATCTCAGCGTGGCACAAGAAGCTGGGCATGGAAAACTTGTCTATAAATGTTTCCTGGTTCTGTTGTGGCTAAGGATCTTCCTGAAATGCAGTTGCATCTGCAAAGAGATGCAGATAATGTTCTTTTCAGGCCCTTGGCAGTTAGTCAAAGCAGAGTAGTAGACTAGTATGGGAAGTGGTCTTGGATAACTGCTGAAGTACAGAGTATAGGGTCAGTAGCGCAGAACAAATTTAATAACGCTAGACTGCTATCATAGTTGGATTTGCCTACCTCCTGGAGGTCAGGACTTTTGGTTGAGTAAGGTGAAAAAGTTAGTTCCCGGTGCCTCTGCAATTAAAATGAGACTAGGTATCTGATATTCTTAAGTCTTTGGTAATTGTCAACACTTCAGAAATGTCAGGTCTGCTGGGTAAGTTATCAAATGTAATAATAGGGAAGTGAATTTACAGTGTGGCAAATGCCAGGATTTGACCTATTGCCTGTACAGTAAACACTCGGTTTAAAAAAAAAAGGGGGGGGGGGAAGTGTTGGTTATAGAAATGGAAAAAGAATCCCCAGAATACACCAAAAACTAATCATGGTCTGAAGTTTAAAAGAAGTTGTTCAACTATTTAGTTTAACTATTATGCAGCAAACAAAGCACATTAGTAGTCTTTTTTTAACTTAAGTATTTTTTTTCCTTCAGGTTTCTGATCGACAGAGCTATCTGGTGATTGCTTTGGTTCTGTGTCTCATCCTGGTTTTGATCCTCTGTATGCAGCGTTGCAGAAATGCATCTCAGTTCAGTGAAGATTACCACTCAAAAATTCCCCAAAGTAATAATTACCCTAGCCCCAAAAGGTAATCCTCTATTAAAACGTATCAATTTTTGCAATCTTTATATGCTCTCTTTATCTAGAAATTCAGAGCAAATGAGGGACTCCGTCCAGTTGGGAGGACGTCATGTTTGTCCATTTCACTTGTACTAATTTTTTTCTGCAAGTTCAGAAGCTTAGCTTATGAAATGCAACAGAGAGACTTCTGTAGAAGAATCCTGTAACTGGGAATTAGATTTCCTTTTTAATATTTGAGTAATACCTTGTTCTTGGAAGGGTTTATGGGCACTAGTGAAGCCACTGCTCCAAATTCTGGATGTGAGGAGAACACTTCATGTAGTTCTCCAGGTGTCCCATGGCCATTTTTTTGAAGGAGCACCACCAATAAGGTCCAGAATAATTTCTGAGATGCCTGGCCACGGAGAAAATCTGACTGCAGTACAAAGCACAAAGGGCATTAATAGAGACATGAATCAGATCATTTGTTAAATTGTAATTCATTGTGGATTTTGTTACTTACAGATGCTTTTCCTCCTATGATGATATGAATCTGAAAAGAAGAACTTCTCTTCCACTTGTCAGATCCCAGTCTTTTCAACTAACTGGCAAAGAAGGTACCATTTATGTACAATTAAGTCTTAGCATTTTGTTAAATGTGTAAAATATGACTTCTGTATATGTATATTTATTAATGTCTTATTTTAAACCAGTTTTCAGAAGAGGAATCCAGCAACACTGTACTTTGTTTCCACTAATGAAGTGCATCATTGGGTACATTAGAAAACAATAAATTACAGTCATTCAGTGAGTTATAAAAAGAGGATGGTGACTTACTTTATCCTGTCCACAGTGGACAGAATTGTTAACTGGTCATGTCTACACAAGACGTTTACTGCACAGTAGATTTAATTAGCTGCACAGTACACATCATATATCTATGTGTGCACCCCTGTTAGACTGGAATAAACTAACTCCACAAGGGGATAGTACCTGGTTCAGGCAGTTGCAGTCCTATGCACACATGAAGATGCTGTGCCTGGAAGCAGCCGACTCGAGCATAAACTGCACTAGAGTTTATTGCTACATGCTAATTGCACATGTAGATGCACCTACTGTAGGGAAAATGCAGGTTGATAAAATGCTATTGTTACTTATATTAGAACATGCATCTTTAATCTCAAAGCACTTTTTAAAACTTAATATTTAAAGTGTTGGTACCTCTCTTAATGTCTCCCAGTATCCGCAAAATTTCTTTAAGGGATGGGTTCAAAACTTTCATAGGGTAGTATTGCCCCCACTGTACTGCAAATACAGGCCGTCCCAGGAAAATGTCCAATTCCTTAGTAACGTATCTGAAGTTACAGTAGTCTGTTACTGCTGCCACTTGCCAGTTCTTGAAGCCTAGCAATGTTAACTCAAAGTCATGAAAAGATGCTGAATGTGGGTTTTGGAGTTTTTCATCTTTTTTTTTTTTTTTTTAGAAGATAAACGAGTATCTCTTGCCAACAAGTGAGTTGGAATGTCTGCTTCTAAAAATACAGTTACAGAATATGTAAGCAGTGGAATGCAGTACTAGAGCTCTTGCAATTCAAGATTATTTATACTGAGTTGGTTTTCCACTTTTGAATAGTAGTCAAGTAATCCTACAGCAAATTTTGCTGAAAGATAGATGAGGACTTTTCTCTAAGCATAGGTCCTGGCCAGCAACTATATTCTAAAAAAGATTGTTTTCTTGATCGTTCTAAAGTACGAGGAAGTTAATTGCTGTTTTCAAACCAATATATTCCCAAGTGAATCTGGAGAATCCAGTGATTGGACACTAAATTTTGAACGATCAAGAAGGTGACAGAAACTTGTCACTGTAGAGTTATGATTGTTCTAGATTCTGTGAAGGATATTTTATTTTTGAGGGGTTTTTTTAAGAACCCTTTTTCTATCTTGAAACTGTTTGGCGTAAACTGAATTGTGGTTCAAAGGATGTTATTAGGTATTCCGTACACCTATTTGAAAACAAACTAGCAATCTGTAAACCTGGAATAAACACCTACCAAATAAACCCTATTCTAATGGAGGCTTATTCTTACATGGTTATCTTCGAGACCCTGATTTCTTTATATATGCCTGGTTATCTATATTTAGGATTCTTTCAAGGTCCAAGATTTTTTTTTCTGAACCAAAGGCCTAAAACTGCATCCCTAAAGCCATACCTGCTCACCCAAATCAGTGTCTAGATTTTTGTGATGAGCACACACGAACTCTCATTCAGTTGATCCATGTTGGTTTGTCAGAAATATACACTATATTCTGAACTATGCTGTTCCTTGTTAATAGCAATTTGTATAGTATTAGACAGCTGAATGTATTTATAAATACAAAGGTGGGATTAAAATAAGAAATATTCAATATAATACCGGGGAGCTGTTATTCAAATCTGCTAGAAACTAAAATTTTTTTTTAGTTTAAACCCTTTTTAATGCATTTTTATAACTACCCTTTAGTCTATCCTACAACATTTATTCAATTTGTGTATAAATACGGTCAGTTGCCTTTATCCTAGACAACACTAAACTCCCTTCATCACTTCAGCCTGGCAACATAAATTGCAAACATGGTTCTTATTCCTTTGCAATGGTTACCTCCATAATAACCATTAAATTTTTAAACTTGATATGCCTAGGTCTAAAAGGCTATCATTAGCATCAACATCTGCATCTAGCAACTGAGGAATCTGGTATGCAGTCCTATTTGTAGAGGATTCCTTTTTCAAATCCACACATCATTTCTATTTGTTACTCCTAAAGTCCGTAACTATCAGCCATACTACACTAATACAATCTGCATGCAAAAAAGAGCCCAAAATGTTACCTTTAAATTTACACTTGAGGGCATTCTAATGCACAATGTGAATGCATTCAACATGTTTGTCCATGCAATAAAATTGTGAATTATATCATTCTTATAGTTCACAACAGTCCTGGAAGGGGGGGGGGGTGTGTGTGTGTGTAAACATGAGTCTTGCAAAGGCATGGTAGCCTGAATTTTCATAAATTGCTATTGATGTTTGAGTACCCAATTTAAAATGGCACTAGCGTCCTTGAAACTTGGCGCTTAAATGCCTGCCTCGAATTCCCCTAACCTGGGCACTCAAAATATGGAGGCATCTAAATTTGGTTAGTTGCCTTCCAAAAATATGGGCCAGCTTTTGGTTCCCTCACAAGTGAAAATGTATTTCCTAGTATTCTGAACCTAGGGGCACTCTTACACATGCTCCAGGGGAGGGAGCAAGGGGATGGGGCAAGCTTTAGTTCAGGCACTCCCACTACCATTTTTAAGCTTGGGAACACTGATGCACAAGACACAGGAGGCTTCTGGAGCAAGATAATTGCCACACTCCAGCAGACTGCTAATAGAGTCTGCTCCCTCATGCTGTAATTAGTGTCGGATCAGCCTCTGCTCTTGGATTAGCACTTTTTCCTAAAACAATTGAGGAACTACTAATAAACCAACAAGTATGGTTCTTTTCTTGTTTGGGAGGAACAATTTTTTTCCTTGCTGTATGAGCAAGAAGAAACCACATGAACGAACCTAAGGGATCAGCTAAGATCCAGATTACTGCCTCTACAAAAAAAAATGTTTTGCTGTTGGGATTCTGTGCTTGTCTGAATACAGTAGTTTGAGTGGTGATGTAGCCATGATGGTTCAGAAATTATGCAAGAAGCCAGGGCTTCTTAGGGTGATACGTGTTCCCACATATGTACATAGTTGGTCCAATAAAAGGTAAATAGTTGGCGATTATATCTTTTAAATCTGACCATAATAAATCCTTGCCTTCTGCTTGGAAGCGTGACTTTGAAAACACTGAAGCTATAGTAACTTTTAGCTTTAGACTGGAATAGACAGCCTTCCTATTTAAGTTACGTTAGCTTGTATTTGCAATATTTTCTCTAATTTACTATATTGTTCTGATTCAAATCTGTTGGGTTTTTTTTTCCTTCAGAGGAACAATAAACATCACATTCAGCTTATGTGGGGCAGTGTTAAAATAGGACTCTGGTATTTTTGTGCATGCAGGAAAAAGAATCCTGGCTTTATTTTTACTGTTTAAATTTAGTTGTTAGTGTTTAATTCTGATTCTTCTTGTTGGTTACTTGATTCTCCAATGGAATTTCGTAACGACAGTAGCAGTTCAATGTCTTTATCTGCAGTTATCAGCTGTTACAAGTGGAGAGAAAGCAGGGGGAGCTGTTTTTCCTAAAATTGCATAATCCCACAATGTTTAGATTCAATCTGAACAATTCAATATTTAGCTAGATTATTATGTACGTTCTTCGTTTGGACTGACCTATCGATGAGATCTTTCCGTTCATACACAGTTACGTTGTTTTAAAATGAACCATTCTGAGTTGTTAAAGATTTGTCAAGCTGTTCAGTCTGGCGTCCTATTTTTTCTTAATGAGATGCATGTGTAAGGAGAAGAGGCAATGGGAGGTAGGGTATGTATTGAAAGCAGGATAACGTAAGTTTGGATGAAGGAATAAGAACCACTATCTAGATTTGCATAGCCCTACAGGCACGTCATATTTCTAGTTGTAATTTCAAGTTTTTATTGTCCTTTTAATATATTAAATCTCTTCTTCCAGTGGATCCAGGTGACTTGTACATTGTAGAACCCCTGAAATTCTCACCGGAAAAAAAGGTAGAGTACCTCTACCAGTAGGTGGTGCTTCTCTCAGACAAAAAAAACCCCTTACTGGTGGTTATACTTGATTTTTTTTTTTTTTTTTTTTTTTAAGTCAGATTGCATTACATAGTCTAATTATTTCCTCCTCTTGTGGTTTAGAAAAAACGTTGCAAGTACAAAAGTGAAAAGATTGAAACTATCAAGCCAGCAGCAGAGCCTCTGCATCCGATAGCCAATGGGGAGATAAAAGGAGGGAAACCCTTTACGAACCAGAGAGACTTCTCTAATATTGGAGAGGTGTATCACTCTTCATATAAGGGTCCTCCATCAGAAGGAAGTTCAGAAACTTCATCGCAGTCTGAGGAGTCCTATTTTTGTGGCATTTCAGCTTGTACAAGTCTGTGCAATGGACAAACCCAAAAGACAAAAACTGAGAAGAGGGCTTTAAAACGAAGAAGATCGAAAATACCAGACCAAGGGAAGCTTATAAAAACTTTAATACAGACTAAGTCGGGGTCAATGCCAAGCCTTCATGATCTAATCAAAGGAAACAAAGATATAACAGTGGGAACACTTGGTGTCACAACCGTTTCTGGACACGTCTAAAACTAGCTGAACTTTTTCATCAGGAGAGTTTTGTTCATCTGAACAGCCTGTGGTATTCTGTGGGAGGATGGTGGGAGACAAAGAACTCAACTAATTGGAAAGTATTCAGAAATGATGGTTTCTGCCTCTTTTTGTACGTCAGTGGGATTGTGTCCGTCAGTTACAAGTTGCAGTTTTGCAAAGCTGATGGTTTCCTTTGGACAGCTTGGGGGGAGGGGAGGAAGGGCTCATTTTATAAAGGGATTTTTTCACAATTTCTGGGGCAAAGATTTTTTTGAAACCCAGTTTGGGTGGAATAGGGATAAAAGCCTAATCCTCTTCCTTTTAGCTTTGTTCCTATTTCTTGCACCTTCCCATATTTATGTGCCTTTTGTCTATTTATAATGCCACTGGAAGCGGGGGCAACAGAACAATTTGTTTGTCATTTGATTTCTTTTGTAATTTCTCTCTAGCTTTTTTGAAGATGCAACACTACAGTGCTGTAAAAGGATATGTTGGCCTTCAGCTGGACTCAGTAAAGTGGGTTAGATATTGTAGAAATACTAATAAGGTAGACCGGCTGATTAGATCTTTGTTTTGCAAACTCACTTGGGCAAGACATCTTGTTACTTGAGGTCATAATGTCAAATTTCAGCGTTTCTTAATTAAAATGCATTGTAATATTTGGGTATATTTAAATGAATGAAAATTTCCCAACAATTTCTGTGCTGTACCTTACAGGATCTTGTAACAACTACCATGCCTTTGTCTCCAGATGAAATGTTTTGTAACTCTGAGATTTATTTTAGCCTTTTCATTTCCTATTTTAATTCAGAATATGGCAACTTCAGGATATCTAGCCAACAAAAAGATAAAGGTGACAGCAAAAAGCTGGATATAGCTGTCCTAATCAGTCCTGGGTACAAATGCATCGGTGAGTTTGCCAGGCTTTGAAATCTAACTGGTCAAGTCTGTTCAAAAGTGGATATTTCCCTAAAGTTTGCTTTTGTATTGGCTAACCATTTGTGCAGTGTATGTATGTTTTGGTACTTTCATATCTGTGTGTGTGTGTGTGTGTGTGTGTGTGTGTGTGTGTGTGTGTGTGAGTTGACAGTAATTGTATATTTGGTTAAAATAGGATGTATGGCTGCATAAAATTTTGTGAATGTGAATTTGAGTGAATGGGACGAAAGGATATTTCTTTTTGAAAGATGTTACAGGTTCATGTTGTACAACTAAGTTAACTTATTGAGCACTTTTAGTGATACCCTTTTTTTAATGGATCTAATGCCTTTCTTGGGTATTGTATGTAATGTGACTTATTTAAGGCCTTTGTTTTTGCTGCTTTCATGTTAGGTTTTGAATACTTTAAGGTGAGATACTTTCAATGTCAGTCTGCACAATTAGCCAGTCAGAGCACATGGACCTGATTTTTAGAACATGTATTCAGAAGAGCTCCCAATTGGAATGAGGAAGAAGTTTTATACTATCTGAGTGCAGCATACAACATTGTGGAAGAAAGAGTATGTAACTACAGAGCTGTAGTGCCATTAGAAACTGTGAATTTCCAAATAAATCTGAACACTTGTCTTTATTTAGTGGCTTTTTCCTTTACAAATTGTATGGGTTGAAGTTCATAATACAAAAAGAAATGTGATGCAGTTCCGGGTAGGTGGGGCAGGAGGGAAGCAGTTGGGAAACCTGGTTTCTATTCCTGGCTGAGTCCCTGACTTGCTGTATGGTCCTGGATAAGTGCATCTCTTGTTTCCCTCATTCATTTAGCTAGCAAATGCCTGTGATCTTCATGGTAAGCAAATAGCACACAGCATAAAAGAATCTGGATATTAGGGCCTGTAACTGGTTTTTGTAAGGAACATGTCAATTTATCCACTTCAGCAAATAGCATTGATGATAATTCCTTGACCTTCATTGTTTTGTGTGTTGGTTTTTTTTCTTTTTAAAAGTACAGCCTTTATTGTTCCTCTGCCTTTTAACTGTAAGTTGCCTAGAGAATCCCTTGAAATGCTTGAACAACCTGAAAACCTTCAACCTACACAAACTTAGTAATAAACCCACTTGTAGAAGTAAGTTTTTTCTAGAGTGTTTGTGTTTAAAATGGAAGGAAGAAAAACCCACACCCTTCTCTTAATCTTGATATCTTACCAGCTATTACTCTGCTCTGTAGCCTTCCCTTTCTTTTAGCAAGGGTTATTAAAGTTGTAGTGAGGCACCTGTGACCAGGAACTTTTGACTGCAGTCAAGTTGGCTTCAGGCATGAATACAACACAGGGATTTCTAGTTCTATAAACCACACTGGAGATGTAGGGGGAAAAAAAAGCATCCCTGCTGATTCTTTAGCATTTTGATGTGGTTTGATCTCTAAATGATTTCTGCTCTCCTGTAGACTTGGATCAGGGCATTTGAGATCAGGGTTCATCTCTTCTTAGATTCTAGGAAGTAGGTTTTTTATGCTGCACAGGCTGTCTTTCTACAGAAGGTGCAAGCTGCTGTGGGGTAGCTTCCTTGCAGGTAAGCTAAGGAAGTATGGGTTAGATAAGTGGTCTGTAAAGTTGATAGCAAACTGGCTGGATCATCAGGCTCAGAGGGAAATAGTCAATGGCTCAATGTTTAGTTGGCAGTAAGTATCAAGTGGAATGCCCCAGGGCTTGGTCCTGGGGGTAGTTTTGTCCAATATCTTCCAGGTCATTGAAAATGGGGTGAAATGCACCCTCAAAGTTCGTAGATGATACCAAGCTGGGGGGAGTAGTAGATATACTGGACGCTAGGGCTTGGATTGAGGAATCCATCAACACATGGAGGACTGAACCAAAAGGAATATGAGATTCAATAAGGAGAAGTGCAGAGTCCTGCACTTGGGACCAGTACAACAATCCCATGTACCAGTACAGACTGGGGGCTAATTGGCTGGGCAGCAGTTCTGCAGAAAAGGGCCTGGGGGTTACAGTGGACAATAAGCTGAATATGAGCCAACAGCATGTCCTTGTTACCAAGAAGGCTAATGGCATACAGGGCTGCATTAGTAAAAGTGTTTTTAAAGCAGGTTCAGGGAAGTGATTAGTCCTGTCATGTTTTCCCCCTCCCCACCCAGCCTACCTGCCCCTGCAGAAAAGATGTGAACAAATTAGAGTCCATCAGAGGGCAATTAGAATGGTTCAGGGGCTGGGACAAATGACTTGAGAGGAGGCTGAGGCAACTGGGCTTATTAAGTGTGCAGAAGAGAAGACTGGGGGGAGGGGGCATTTAATAGCAGCCTTCAGCTACTTGAAGCAGGGTTCAAAAGAGGATGGAGATGGATTGTTCTTAGTGGTGGCAAATGACAGAACAAGGAGCAACGGTCTCAAGTTTCAGCAAGGGGGAAGTTCAGGTTAGAAATTAGGAAACAACTTTATTGCTAGGAGGGTAGTTGAACACTGGAGCAGATTACCTAGACAGCTTGTGGAATCTCCATCCTTGGAGGTGTTTAATAGGGCTGTGTGCAGCTTCAGGTGCTGATTTGAAGGCCAAATCTCCAAATCGAATCAGAGGGCCAATTAAAAAGTCCAAAATGATTTTTGAAGCTCTCAGAATCGATTCCGAAAAGGTTCGGAGAGCTTCAGCAATTTTTTTTGGGTGGTCCCTGCCCACTGCAGCAAGGAGCTAGACCTGGACTCTGAGCTGGTAAGTAGAGGGCAGGGGAGGGGACTATGGTGGGAACCCTGCCAGGTCCCATCCCCTGCCCCCTTCCCTCACCCCCCGTGGCTGCCCTGCCTGCCATAGCTCCCAGTGCTATAAAAAAAATTAAAATAAAGCTCCCACTCACCAGGTGCTGCCTGGCGGGGGAAGAGATGAGGTGATCCCTACTGCCCCAACCTCCAGGACTCTGCCACAACCTCCAGATCCCCAGCTGCTCTCCCAGGTGCCTGCCGCGCACCCGCCTCCCCCCATGGCTGTCCCACCTGCTCCAGCTCCAGCCCTTTAAGAAAATCAAAAGCAAAAAAACCATTGGATTCACCAGCAGCCTCAGGGCTTTGTGGGGCTTGTGCAGAGCCCCCCACAGGGTGTGGTCTAGTGGGGATTGCTCCCTGCTGGGCAGGATCCAGTGAGTTCATGGTGTGTTGTTTTTTGTTTTCAAATCTTTATAAGGTTGGGGCAGCCAGTGAGTGGGTGTGTGGTGGGGCCTGTGTGATTCAGAGATTTGGCTGATTTTGGCAGCAGCTGAATCTCCAAATCTGGTTCAGCCAAATCGATTCGGGAGAGATTCAAATAACTATCCCCCAAATCAGTTGAATCGGAATGTAAAGCGAATACTAGCTGCTTTACACAGGCCTAGTGTTTTAGACCCAGCTCAGCAAAGTCTTGACCTGAGATGATAGTCAGGGCTTGTCCTGCTTTGAGCAGGGGTGTTGGACTAGATGATCTGAGGTCCCTTCAAACCCTAATTTCCTATGATTTCTGTATCTCACAGCATAAGTGTTTGCACATTGGCAACTTTTCTTACAAATCAGATGACACTATAAATTCCCACCCCTCTTACACTCCAGATTACTTCATGTCCCTGCTCTGAGATGTGACATTTCTCCATTTAACGTGCAAGCAAAACTAAGGAAATGTGACCAATGCTACCAGTAATATCCGACTCCTGTTTCTACCCTTCACGCTACAGAGGAAGAACACATGTGGTTAGGCAAAGGCAACAATGCTCTGCAGGATGGAATATCTTTGTTCAGAGCCCTTGACCAATATGGAGATGCTATAATTTCTGGGAAACTAGAGGCTACAGGATTTCTTTATGAATGGCTGAATGAAATCGAATTATTTTCCCCCTCTTTGACAAATCTTGTTTTATGTTAGTTAACCTAGATGTTAGGCAAATAGTTTTACCTGATTTGTGTGTGTCACATGCAAGTATTTCCAGCCTGGGGTGTGAATAGTTCGAATATCTCAAACTATATTCCTCTAAAGCTGTAAGATAATTTGCATTTTCCTCAGCACATATGTTCTAATTCTGGAAAGTACTTTGCAGTACTACTGGCTGCCATTTTATGAGAACTAAAAGATGCGTTTCCAGAGCCTTTTACTTCTAGGAAGTTGCTACATTTTTCTGGGAAAACAAAGTACCTCTGAGTGAAACTTTTTTTTCTTTTTTAACGGAAAGAATGGAACAAGATGGGACCTCACTGACAAAAAAAAAAAAAAAAAATCCCTCCATTGTGCTATTCCCAATTGGTGGCTGAACAAGAATTTGTGCTACATCTCTCTTAAATATTGCATTCAAGATAATTTCTCTTTTTTTTTCTGTCATGGGGAAGTGCAAACTGTCTTATTTAAAACTACCTGTGTCAGAGTGGAGGTTAAGTGGTTTATTATCAGAGATCTTAGTCTTCCCCCTCCTGCCCCCTCAGTTTTCCAGTAGAAAGAGTTAGAATGACTTCAATTTTACCAGGTCTCCAACAGCAGGAGCTACTGGTACACATATGAGAACACCTGGCAAGTGGCTATGTTCCATTTCAGATTAGCATCTCTTATCTTTCAGGCTGTATTCCTCCTCCACTACCTGAACACCTGCTAGAATATCCATTTATAAATACTGCAAACCAGAGCTCATGCATGCAGCCCTGGCTGAATTTTGCCACTGACTTGTTTTTAAGCTCTTAAGTGTACATGTTTACTTGTATTTGTGTCATAGTTGCATCCCTAACTATGGCCTTAATTTTTAAAAAAGTGTAGTGACCACACAAGTGTATAGAAACAGTTTTAAAAGACTTTTTTTCCCCTTTAAAGTGGCAGTGTCTTGGAGAATGAAATGCACCAATTTAGGAATCTCTCTCTCTCTCTCTCTCTCTCTCTCTCTCTCTCTCTCTCTCTCTCTCTCTCTCTCTCTCTCTCTCTCACTTCCACTCTACATTTAATCTTGCTTGCAAGATGGAGGTGAAGGATAAAGGATAGAAGCTGTCATTTGGCATTGGGTGGGAGTTAAGTGGAAGCTGTAAGTCTGAAATATGATAGAAAAACAGAAACTCTGGCTGTGCCTTATTTGCTGATAGGCTATGGACAGAAGCCTGCAAAACAGCTCGCAGCAAAAACATTACAAAGCAACAATTCAAAGCCAGTTACAGGTGGACTTGCTTTTCCTGACATTGTCAGGCTGTTCCACTTCATGAAAACAATTGTGCTATAAGCAACCAGAGAAAAACAAAGCTTTGTGAGGTGTGTTCTCAGTCTGAAAGGAGCATCAGTGTCTGCTGTCAGATGCACCACATGGAGCAAACACCCAGGTGGTTGTTTAATCTGGTAGAGGAAGTAACAAACCATATGTGCCACAGGTACAGAATGGCAAAGTAGTACAATCATTTTAGGAATGGTGTTGGATTGGCTTAAGTTACTACCATATACAATGTATCCAAAAGAGCTTCTGCTTAAGGAGAAAAATGATACCCTGAATCATGGTAAAAGCTTGGTAAAATGGTTGAGTTCCTGATATAATTATTGACAGTTTGGGGCTGTGAGCAGCTGAGTTAAGACAACTCGAAGTGCTGCTGTAGCACATACTGACATCTTTTTGGAAGAATGACCAGCACATCCAAACACTTCAATGCTGCTGTCAACGATTTGTTCCAAACAGCAGTTTGCCATTCCTGCTCTGAATGGGCAGCAACAAATGACCACAAGAAAATGCTATAAAAAGTTTTGTCACCATAGCTAGAGGTAGAGTAAGCCCAAGAACTCTAATCCTTTGGATGTGTTTGGCTTCTCTAACAGTTGGAAGGGCCACTACTTAAGAGACTCACAAATGGTGAGAACATGTTGATGAGTTGTCTTGGTGTGCACTCTTGAAAGAAAGAGAGCAGACCACAACTTCCTCTGCTGCTCTGCTGGTAGTTTTTAATAATTTGTAATACCACTTTGATATGAGACATCTTACGCAGTGACAGAGCTTCAAAATCTGGCATCTCCCTTCATGTGGGCTTTTGAGTCATCTTTCGTTTCTCTTTTCTCTGTTTTATTAATATAATGCTATAACTCCTGCTTTCAAAACTTGTTTCTTCCCTGGATCAAGCAGGCCAGTCCTTCAAAACTATCATAACTTTAGTTTGTTATTACACTTCTTCCTTCAGGAACTCTACAGTGGTTGACACTTCTTTCCTGGTGGTATAGCTGTTACTTTAAAAACAGGATCTCATTTATCTTGTGATCTCACAAGTGACACCTGACAAGGCTGGGTCAGTACTTGAATGAAATACCAGTAAATGTCTGTGAAGTAGAGAAGACTATATTTCCCTCCCACTTATGTCTGCCTGAAAGGGAACTGGGGAGAAATCAAACCCTCGGGGAGATAGCTGATTTGTAGTCTGAACAATGGCTCTCAATGTCTACATAAAGTGATTGGGGGAAAACAAGGCTGGTAAGGCAAAAGAGGCTGAGAAAACATTTGTCACTTTTCAGTGGCCTTCTATTTTGTTGCAAGTGGTTCAAGCTCTCTGTGGCCCCGCTATGCTTTGTGGAAATGGGAGCATTAGTAAAGAATCTGGAGGTCCTCTCTGTGTACCCATGTAGTGAGCAGGGCGGGGTCTAAGGTTTCTGTGCCAGGACTTTCTGGACCTTCCTGGAAAGCTGTGCTTTCCGAGTGCTGAAGGTTCAGGGCTGTGGGAGATGGTGTGATCTCCATCATTTCTTGACCCCAGGCTTCCGCTTAAAACATTCTGCGAGTAAGAGTCTGTTCACTGCACATCCTACTGATCTTTGCTTCAGAACTAGAACACTATAAGCTAGATTCTACTATCCTTATCTTAAGTAATAAATCATTCTGTCTATGGTTGCACTGAAATAGTCCTGAAGGGGTGTGGGGTAGCTGCTTGCAGTTTAAAGGATAGTTCAGGATCAGTAAAAAAGGGGAGAATCAGGCCCGCAGAATAAATGCTCTGGCACTGGCTGATGCAGACCTCTGGATGGCTATGCTGCAGTCTATGCTGGTGGGGTGCCATGCCTTTGCTGCTCTTCTGGGGATACCAAGCATCTAGCCTGGCACAAATTAAGAGGAATTTGTTTCCTGACTTTTTCAATGCCACTTCATACATGTCAACCAGAAGGTACTTCTGAGTCATTGAATCCAGTATCCTTTTCACACCAGTTCTGGCTCTCTCCTTCCATGTTTGGATTTTGTTCTTCCCCTCTGTGTTTGTGTCTGTTTCCATACTCTGCCAACCTTCACCCTCCCCCCTATCCCCCAAAGTATGGGTTTTCAAGCTATTGGGGCTATTTTGCCTAAGCTCTGGGTAAGTAAGTGCTTCCCAGAACCACCCATCCTTGCCTTTAAATGAGCATCAAACCATCACCAGAAGAAAACTTCCTATGGATTTCAGTAGATCCAGATCATGCCATGACAAGAAATGTAAAACCTGCCACTACATATCCATCACCCCTACAATAACCACTCTCTACAACAAAACCATCGCCATTCCTGGATCTGACACCTGCACCTCCAGAAGTGTTATACATTTCATCGGGTGCACCAGCTGACCGGAGGGAAAGAATGTAGGAGAAACCGAACAACAACTGCACACCAGAACGAACAAGTCTATCAAAGACGAGAATACGCAGTTATGTGTGGGGGGCACACTTCTCACAAGAAAACCTCTCTGTCTCCAATCTCTCAGTTCTAATCTCTAAAGCAAATTTACAAGACCCCTTTCACACACGAGCCTACAAACTTCACTTCAGTTTACTGGATACAGAAAGATCATGGACTAAATATAGACACTGGATTTATGACGCGTTATAAACTAGGCCTGTGCAAAGTAGCTAGTATTTGCTTTGCAGTCAGCCGATTTGGGGGACAGTGATTCAAATCACTGAATGGAATCACTGTCCCCAATCGATTCAGCCAAATCTGACTCAAAGATTTGACTGCTGCTGAATCTCCAAATCGCACGGGCCCGTTCCCTGCCTGCTCCCCCAGCCTGGCAGTGGCTGCCCCACTCGCCCCAATTTTTCACTATTCCATCCAGGAAGAGTACAGACCAACTGCAGACACTTCCTCAGCCTAAGAGTATTTGTACCCAAAAGCTTGCTAAGAATAATTTTTCCAACTATTTGTTTTGATCTCATAAAAGCTACCAGGTTCACCCAAAGAACCTTGTCTGCCTATGTCCTTATACCAACACAGCTACAACCTTTACTCCTATAAACCAAACAACATTAGCAAGGATACTGTGCACTCATGTTGAAGAGTAAGGACCTGTACCCTGAAAGCAGCAGAATAATATAGAAAAATCTCAGAATGTGAATGTCTAAGAGAGAATTCACACAGCATTGGGGAAGCAAGGAAAAATAGAAGGGACCCGAGTGGAAATAGTCAAACATGGTGAAATGATACAGTGAAGACTGATCAAATTCTTTCATCTTGTACTATGATAGAGAAAGTATGCAGCTAATTCAGTTGGCTGTACCATTATTTAATGAAACAAAGAATATAGCCAAATTGAACTGTAGTTGTTGAGCAAGGGCAATCTCTAAGCATTTACTATAACTGCTGAGCAACTTTTAATGTGACCACTAGCATTTGTAATACAGTGAGGCAAGATGGGAAAACCAAGCCTTATGGTTCAGAACATGCTTCTGGCAGTCACAGTTCAAGAAGGATAATTCCACTAACACTTCAGGTTGTCCAGAGCAGGCTTAATTGTATTCAAATTAAGAGAAGGAGACTCGTCAGTGCATTAGGTATTAGCCATTGTCCAAAGAGAAAAAATGCACTAAATGTGGCAGGGGTAAGTTCCTTGCTCATAGTTTCATAATCGCTAGGGTCGGAAGGGACTTGAGCAGATCATCAAGTCCGACCTCCTGCCATGGCAGGAAAGAGTCCTGTGGTCAAACAGCCCCAGCAAAGTGTTCATCTAACCTCTTAAAGACGCCCAGGGTAGGAGTCAGCACCACTTCTCTTGGAAGTTGGTTCCAGATCCTAGCCACCCTGACAGTGAAGTAGCACCTCCTGATGTCTAGTCTGAATCTACCCTCTGCAAGCTTGTGACCATCATTTCTTGTCACTCCTGGGAGTGCTCAGGGGAACAGGGACTCCCCCAGTGCCTGCTGGTCCCCCCAACTAGTTTGTAAACGGCCACTAGATCCCCCCTCAGCCTTCCTTTGTGGAGTCTGAACAGGATCGGGTTCCATAGCTTCTCCTCATAGGGCCTGCCCTGCTGCCCCCCAGTCATGAAAGTTGTCCTCTTCTGGACCCTCTCCATGCTGTCCACATCTGTCCTGAAGTGTGGCACACAACTGGATGCAGTGCTCGAGCTGCGGCCTGACCAGCGTCGCATAAAGGGAGAGGGTCACCTCCTTGGACCTGCTTGAGATGCAGCTGTGGATGCATGACAAGGTACAGTTGGCCTTCCTGACCATGTCCCCACACTGTTGGCCCGTGTTCATTTTGGCATCAATACTGACTCCAAGACCCTTCTCTGCCTCTACACTGATGAGAAGGGAGTTCCTCAGCCTATAGGTATGCTGCTGGTTCTTCCCCAGGTGCAGCACCTTGCACCTGTCAGTGTTGAAACGCATCCTGTTCTCATCCACCCACCACTGTAACCTGTCTAGGTCCGATGGCAGCCTATTCCTCCCTTATAGCGTGCCCACATTCCTCCACATCATAGTGTCATCTGTGAATTTGAACAGGGTGCTTTTTACCCCCTCATCCAGGTCGCTGATGAAGATGTTGAACAGTGCGGGCCTGAGGACCGAGCCCTGGGGAACCCCACTGCCCACATCCCTCCAGGTCAAATAAAACCCGTCGGCCACCACTCTCTGGGTGCGGCCTGCCAGCCATCTAGCAACCCATTTGACAGTTTAGGTGTTGATAAAACAGTCTCCTAGTTTTTTAGTGAGAACAGGATGGCCTTCGACACTGTGCCAAAGTCCAGAAAGACTACGTCCACTGCTACGCCTGCATCTAAGGATTTTGCAAGCTGGTCATAGAAGACCACCAGGTTGGTCTGACAGGACCTGCCTTTAATGAACCTGTGTTGGTTGTCCCTAAGCATAATCTCCCCTGCTGGCCTCTTGTGGACATGCACCAGGATAATTCTCTCAAAAAGCTTCCCCAGAATCAAGGTAAGATTAACTGTCCTATCGTTTCCTGGGTCCTCCTTCCTCCCTTTTTTTAAAATGGGAACTGTATTGGCCCTTTTCCAGTCCTCTGGCACCACACCAGAGCACCACGAGTGCTCGTAAAGCCATGCCAGGGGTCCTGCAATGACCTCTGCTAATTCTCTCAGCACTCTGGGGTGGAGGTCATCAGGACCTGCTGATTTAAATACATCCAGTCCCTCCAGAAGTTCCGTGATGTGAGATCCTCACTGACCCTAGGCCTGGGTGCACCTCCCCTGGGACCTATGATGGTCCCGTGGGGGGGGGTGAGGGGGGGTTACCCGGTCCCTGCTCAGGAACATGGAGGCAAAGAAATTGTTAAATAGGTTAGCTTTGTCATCTGGTGTGACGGCCAGATTTCCTAGTGTGTCTTGCAGAGGCCCCACATTACCCCTACCTTCTTTTTACCCCTAATGTATTTAAAAAAGGACTTTTTGTTGTCCTTGATCCAGGTAGCTAGTCCCAGTTCCATCTCCACCTTGGCCTTCCTGCCCACCCCCCTGCAGCCCCAAACAATAGATATAGTCCTCCCTGGTGGTGGCCCCTCCCTTCCATTGGGTGTACGCCTTCCTTTTAGCCAAGAGATATTCCAGTATGCTTTAGTGAGCCATGGGAGCTTTTGCGCCCTCTTGCCCCCTTTGATCTGTGTTGGGATTACCTCCCTTTGGGCTTGGAGGATTGTCTCCTTAAGGAACAACCACTCTTCTTGGACCCCGACTCCTCTCCCCTCCAGGACTTCAGTGCCTCCCTGACTATTCTCCTTACCTCATTGAAGTCCTTCCTCCTGAAGTCCAGGGCTACTGCCTTGCTGCAGACCTTTGCCACCTTGCACTGAATGGTGAACTCCAGTAGGCAATGATCGCTGTCACCCAAGTGGTCGAGCACCCACAGACCCCTCACCAGGTTGTCACCCGTGGCCAGGATCAGATCCAGGGTCATTGTCTAGGAAACCAAAGCCCACCTCGAGACACCATTCCTGAAGCCGCCAGTTGGTCTCCCTGATGCAGGTCTCGTGTTGTCTTCCACATCCACTCACTGGTGGGACAGAAGAGAATACCACCTGTTCCCCTATCTCCCTCAGCACACCCCCCAGAGCATGGTAGTCCGTCATCAGGTGATCAGGGGTTCTACTGGCCATATCATTGGTACCCACATGGATTAGGACCATGGGGTAGTAATCGGTGGGCTGGATCATGGCCTGGATCATCCCCATCATGTCCTGAATCTTTGCTCTGGGCAGGCAGTAGACCTCATGTGTTGAGGGGTCCTGGCAACAGATGGGACAATCTGTACCTCTCAGGATGGAATCATCTATGACGATCACTCAAAGTTTCCTCCTCCGGGTCTGCTTATCTCCTTCAGCCTGTTCAGAGCGTGGAGAGTGGAGAGTTGCCTCCTCATGTGACCTTGGTTTGACATCTGGGAAGCAGTACTTGAATTTCTTCTTCAACCTAAATTCTAAGGAGATCTTTGATGTTTTGTGTCACAGGGTACAATTTTTGAATACCCTGGTCTGTGGGCAGCCTGCCCCACTCTCTCCTGCCATGCCTTGATGTTATTAATGAAGGAGGCTGCCCTGATTTTATTATAAATGGCCACCTGAATTGTGGTTGTAGCCTTATGGGCCAATTACATGACTTGGTACCTCCTCCACATCATGGCTCATGCCTCACAGATGGCATCCTTACAGATGTTCAATCTACTGCTGAAACAGCCCCTCACTGGGCCTTCCAACCCCTCGGCCTCTTTCAACCTGATTCAGACCCCTTGGTCTTGCTCACCCCCACTCTTGTTACCAGATCCCTTGGTTTCTCCTGAGTCTCTCACAACTACTCCCTAAGCTACCAGGACCCTTGGTCTCTCTTACAGCCCCTTTTTAGGCTGCTAGCCCTTTCTGGTCACTTGTCCTGGACCCATTCAGTTCTACACTTTCCTTGGTGCTTTCCAGGCCCCTGCACTCTATTCCTGGCCCCTTGCATCTCATGATACTTGCTGGGACCTACTGTGTGCCTTGGGCCCCTCACTGGGCCTCACTATCCAGGCCCTTGGACCAATGTGTACTGCATTCCCAGCCCCTTCATTGGGCCACTGGACTCCTTTTGGTATCACTATGCTTGCTGGGCCTCACCAAGATCCCCAGGCCCCTCACTGGGCCTCTGGACCCATGTGGTCCTGGTCTTTCCTGGCCCCTCTCTGGACTTCCAGACCCCTGTGGTCCACATGGTCTTCCTTTGCCACATGCTTTTCTGTTGGTGTGCTCCGTTAGCCTCAGCCCTCCCACTGCCTCATGGGGTATCCCATGGAGGGAAAACGCTTTCTGGCTTCCCATTCTCGCTTTTCCCTGGAGTGGCCTATGTGCAGCATTTCATGGAGGCAGGCCCACCACTCTAACCACTCCAGTAGGGTGCAGTTTCAGGTCTTACCCAGGATCAGTTTTCAAGCCTACCTGATCTTGCTCAAGACTCTGTGCTCCCCCTTAAGTGTCCTAATGCACTTCCTGGGCTAACCACCAGGCCCCATGGCCTTGGTGCCAAATCCACTCTGCATCCTCCATCTCTGGCCCACGCTTACTCTTAGACCCTTGTCTTTGATCCCTCTGCCTTAGATGGCCTAGTATCAGCCATCATCATCCTGGGCTGCCTGCTCCTTGACCCCTTCCTTTCGGCTGTGGCCACACAAGCCTCTCCTAGGCCCTAGCCCCACCTCAGGCCAATCAAGACTCCAGGTTCTCTCAGTTCTGTGCCATGGTCTATTTTCACCCTTTTAGTCCCTCCTGGGCCCTGACCCCTTGCAGGCCAGTTGAGATTCCCAGGGTCAGTCCTCAAACTGTCAGCCCTCCCATCTTTGAGGCTTCTCTTCCCTTGGGCTTCTCCATGGATTGCTTTCTCTATCTGGGCTTGCCCTGAGTCCTCCATGGTTCTTCCTGCAAAGCCCCTCCTTCTCTAGACTCATCCAGACCTCTTAGGTCCCTGTACTCTGCCTCACTCGCTGGGTTCACCAAGACCCTCCACTAGGTCTCTCACACACCCAACCCCTCTCTCAGGCTCACCTGCTTCTCAGTAGGCTCACTAACTCTCAGCCCTCTTCCACGGTTTGCCTGCCTCCTCACCAGGCTCATGTGCACTCAGCCCCTCACTCTCTTGGCTGGCCTGCCTTCTTACTAGGCCCCAGGCACTCGGCCCTCTTCTCAGGGCTCTGGATCCAACATTGGATCCCAGGAACCTCCTCCATCCCCTTAGTTCCTACCCAAACTTCCTGATGTCATTCTTCTTGCTGGCATTCAGGAGATGCAGCCTTCCTGCCGAGTGATTTTCTTCCACCAGCTCCCAGGATGTTACTGCCAACCTAGCTCTCAGGGTCTGGGCTTATACCATGTCTATACCTAGCCCTCCTCCCATTAGGAGACTCCTTTGCAAGCAGGCGACTTCCTTGATCAGCCTCACCTGCTGGCCCTGGGGTCAGCTGACTCTGCAATTAGCCTTGAACCACATCTACCGGTGGCTTCACAGGCTGTCCAACCTCTTGATGTGGCAGGCACATCCAGTGTCCTGCCATGTTCTGTTCATGGCTTTGATACAGACAGACTTTCCAGACAAGCCATTTGTGTAAGCCACAGCCACCCCTATGATGGTCTATCACTGCAGTAATGGCTTGCTTACACATGGGGAATGCAAGAGCAACAGAAAAGCCCTTAAAAACCTGTAGAAAACAGTTTTGTCTCTTCAGTAAAAATGGAGCTATTTTGGGACTCACGAACATGCCTGAGTTATATCACTGATATTTCTTTTTCCACACATAATTATTCATGTATAAATGTTTCATTATCTATACTCTGCAAAGTAGTTTTATAGAGGCATCAATTTTCACTGTAAATATGCAGCAGAATTAGTTCAAACTTTATATATACTAAGGCAAACCACACCAGTAATGTGGTGGTATTGATTAAATACAACTGAAATATAAAATATTTTCTGTTGTGGGCTTTGCTCTTATCATCTTGCTATGCAAGGTAAAACAACATGGAACAGCTTAATATCTGTTTCACTTGATTAGTATATATATGTTCCACTTCACTTGGAACACTTAAAGCGTAGACCTCAGACCACAAAGCATTGTGGGCAGATCATTAAGCAATGTCTCATCTGGAAATCCTGAGTTTCAAGCAGCTTCAGATCATCAGTAAAACAAAGTCTTATTGGGGTCATTTTTAAAAATCTTCGGCAGAAATCTTGCATAACTTGTGTTGGGTGAAACATTTTGCTTTATTGAGAGAGAAAAAAAGACAAATGATGCCATAAATTACAAAACAATGTATATCATAAGAGAAAAGGGAAACCAAAAGCAAGTCCCTTGCTATTGCAATATGATGGATTCCGGGGTCAGTCTTGTTTAATCAAAGGGTTGTAACCATCAGCCTTTTAAACATCCTTTGTAGTCTATTCAAAGCCTGAGAGCTACAGCAGCTGATGCTCAGACTGTGGTTAAAATGAGTTGGCAGGAAATGTAAAAAGTATTTTTTTCCTTTTTTCAAGATGAGAACTCTCTTCTTCCCGAGAGACCTAACTGTAGGGACCAAGCAATTGTAAAGAAGACCCTTGTGCTCATTTAAAAAAGATCCTTCCTATCTTATTAATTTATATTTGCTGTAAGTGGAGGACAGAGTCTACATTCCAGTGGTGGAAGCTTTTACAATCCCAGCAAATGTCCTTCCAAAGATGGCCTTGAAGCTACATATCAATTGCTATGTCCGATTTGTAACCTTGTCAGGATGTTTCCTAGAGAATCCCTGATTATTTACTTTTCCAATGGAACTACACCTTACTGTAGTTTCTCACAAGAATCATGCTGCTTGGCCTTGTAATGCTTTGTAGGTGGCAGTGATGGAACCTTAACCTGCCAAGAAAGCTGGGTCTACTCCTGTTGCGGATCCAGTTGGGCCGTGATCCAGAGGGAGCAGAGTAAGCAGAAAAAAAGCTTCTGTAAATGGATTTGTGCACTGCAGCAAATATCAGTGGGCAAAAACTTCTAGTTATTATAGATTGGCAGAGCTTGGATTGGCCATGTAGAGAAAGCTCCTGAGATGCATTATTTACATAGGAAAATGAGACTGAAAAGGGCCGGTCATGCCACAGAATCCAGTCTCCTCTATTTGCAGATAACTTCTCTGGCATACTGTGACCACAAAGCATCCAAATGGTGGGGAAGGGTCACAAATAAACAGCAGAGAAGACAAGGGCATTGTTGATGCCATGACACGGAGTAGCTAAGGAGATCCTTGGAAGATACTCCCACCTGCTACAGATGAAGGCAAAAAAAACCCTAATGCCCTATGCCAATCTGTCCAGCTACCACAATTCTCCATTTATGTGAGAAGGTTTAGTTCAGGGATAAACATTCTTTTACACATTTTTAGAAGTGCCCCTTGTTAGTCCTTGGAGTCCCCACACATAGCTTATTCCATTACCCTCCATTGCTAAGGTGCTCTACAATGTTTAAATGATTCATTTTCTCACCCTGGTGTGTTCAAGTCATGGATTCCATTATCTCATCATAGCCTGTGCAAATAATTTAGTTTCCCTCATTTGATTACCTACAAAATATTGACACCATACCCATACCCCAAGCCTTCCTTTCTTTCTAAGCTGCTAATATTGGACTAGCTTATCACCCTTATTTTATTTTTTGGCCATTTTTCACCTGTTCTAAATCAGAGGAGAGTTAGTAAGATATTGAATACAGCTGTACCAAGATGTGATGCCCCCTCTCCAGCCATCATGGGGAAGGGAACACTGACTTCTTGCCTTGTGGACCATTAATTATTCCCTCTGGGTGGTATTCCTGGCTGTGGCACTTATGTTATTTCTCATTTCTATGCCTCTCTTTCCCCAGTGGTAAAATGGATAATATTAAGTGACTTGCCTGGGAACAGTGGTTATAAATATCTTTGCGATTGTACTGCTGAATATGTCATAGAAATGCAGAGTGACTATTTTTGTTATATTGACTTCACTATTAAGGCCAAGTTTGAGGCTCTTCTAGGAGGCCTGCTGATTCTAGGAGTATTTTCTCATGTAAATGCATGAGCTTTGCTAGAAATAAAATGTCTTGGTGATCAGCAGCACAGGAAATAAGGCAAATAGATGTGTTAAAACCCTGGTGATAAAAAAAACCAAATCTGCACGTAAGCAGTCCTCACCACAGTATTATATCTGCAAAGTGCAGTGTGATGCTAGCTCAAAGGCAGCGTGACCTCCACTAATGCTGTTTGTCCAGCACAATGCCTCTTCAGATCTGGGTTTGAGTGTTCACTGCCAGGGGTTACAGGGATGCATCTCCTGGGACCTGCCCACAGATAGATGAGAGCAGAAAAGTATCAAGATCATCAAAGAAAGGAAGGAAAAAGGACTTGTGAGGAAGATAATGTGTCGGGAAAAAGAGGAGTAATAAACAGAGAGGGGAAGAGAGAGAGAGATCTGTGCTATAGAAACTGGTTTATTGGGTAAGGTAGTTACAGCAAGGAAGCATTCTCATAACATAGTCCCAGTATATTTAGGACTAACCAGTGTTCCTGACTTGATCTACAGTGCTGGATCTTGGTCTGATTCAGAAACCCCCATGGGTCTAACCTATCTCCACTGCACAATGAACCACGTTTTAACTGTGGGGGACCTGATTTAGGGAAAGCAAGTACCATTAAGCTAATCTAGTCTAACATCCTTTACAAATTATGACTAAAGGATTCCATCTAGTATGTCCTCCCTCAATCCTATACCTTTTGATTGAACTACAATATATAGTTCAGACAGATAATCAATCTTCTCTTAAGGGCTTCAGCATGTAGAAAAACCATTGTATATATGGGTAAATAGTGCTGGGGCTAGATCACTCTCCCTCAGAAAATGTCTCTTGTTTCTAGTCCAAACTTCTTTAGTGCTGGGTGTCATAATTTTGTTTCTTTTGGATAGAAAGGCCCTTGGCTGTTAGAAACATCTACCGCATATAAGAACTTGTGGACTAAAATCCAGTTGCCTTTTCATCTCCCCTTTGGTTAAAATAAGAATATGTTTTTCTGGTCTCTCCCTGCAAGGCAAAGTTTTCAGATCTCACATCACTCAAATTTCCCCAGTGCCGTGAACAGCGCTAATAGTGTATTGCTATAGATCCTGGTGAGTATTCCTGTACTTATTTGTTCAAGGATCATGCTCACCCTCCTACCTAGTTACATACTGGGTGCATCTACATGTGTGCTTTACTGTGGATTTGACTAATTAGCTCCATAGCAAAGCATCACTGTCCACATATGCACTGGTATTAGGGTGCAATACGTTAATTAACTCTACCATAAGACAGTGCTGTTGGGGACAGTACTATCTTATGGTGGAGTAATTAACTGTGATCAAACACTTATGTGGACAGTGACCGTTGGGCACAAATTGTGCCCGGTCAACCCAGCCAGCTGGGGGCCAGAATCCTGGCTCCTGCTAGCCTCTCCACCCCCTGACACTGCCACCAGGAGCCTGGGGCTGATTTCCTGTACCCCCTGCCAGCCCAGGACTGCTCCACCCCAGCTCTAATTGTTGTGGTCCTGGGTACACGTGTAAACACTATGCCTGGGAGCAGTTAACTCTGGTATGAACTGCCCTGGAGTTTATTGCATTGTATAAATAGTATGCATAGATGCAACCACTGTGACCTATAAATTCTTTCAGAGTCACTGCTGCTCAAAATACAATCCTCCATCTAATAACCGAGATCTACATTTTTTGCTTGTAGACATATGCTTTGTGTTTGGCATTGTTACCACACATGGGGCCAGATCCTAGTCCATTTATTAGGTGCCTGAATGGACTTACATACTTAAGTTATGATCCTGTTCCGCCCTGGTTTTGTCCCTGAAAACCATAAGCACAAAAGACAAGGGAACCCTTTTCCTCACTGCTTTTTATGACTAGGCACAAGGCTATGATGATGCTGCATTACAAAAGCAAATACATTTTTTTTTTCAGGGATTTGAACATGGTGCAATAGAATCACATTTAGGCATCTAAGTTCACTTGGCATCTAATAGGTTGAATAAAATCTGGCTCATTTTGCTTACAAACCAGCCCTACTGAACAATGTAGGATGGTATAATTTTTGTCCTTGTCCTTATTTACCAACTCACCAATTATTTTAATCTGCAGATGTCACCAGCAAATATTTAATATTTTCTACCAGTCTGGTGGTTACAATGCTGAATAACATCTCTAGAATAGATTCCAGAGGGAATTCAGAAGAAATACTCCACTAGAGGATAATTTTAACTCACAATTTACTTTTTATAATCTATAAGGTAAGCTATTTTAAAGGTATGTAATATGGGTTGCACAGATTTTTGTAAAATGCTTTTAAAAAAGATCAGAATGTCATGCAGAACTAAGTCAATGCTTAGAGAAATCTAAGGATATTATTAATTAGCTACATCAACTGAACTTGTGATTCATTAAATTGATGTTGAATTTGTTTGACAAGACCTATTTCTTGAAGACCACTGCTATGTTAATTTTCTCTTAATTAATTCTTTACTGATTGTATCCCACATCAGCTATGATTTTGCTGGGGACTGATATTAGGTTAACTAGCCTGCAGTTGCCAGGATTGTCCTATGGAACTGCACTGGCTTTTCTTTCCATCTTGCAGAACTTCCCTGCTGTTCTATAATGTATTAAAATCAACCTTGGCTGAAAACACTCCTGGGTTGATTTCGTTCATGCTTATCAATAAAAACTGTTAACTCGTACAGCCCTTGAAATATTTAATAATGGCTGTTTTGTGTTTCCTGTAATTACTGATTGAGTACAAAATATTTCATTATCACTTTCAAACAGAAATATATCATTGTACTTCTTAACCTATAATGTAGATGCCGCTGAATGCTTTTCTTTCTCATTACAGGCATCTTTATCTGACGTTCATTTGTATCATTGTTAGGATTTTGTTTGTTCCTGCTATATTTGAAGGATTCCTTCCTAAAGTCCTTAAATGTACTGAAAACAGATTTTTTTTCACTAATACCTTTAGCTTTCCTTACCAGTTGTCTGGACTTCCCAGCTTCTGATTTGGACTTCTGCTATCAACCTTCCCACATTTTAATCATTATACAGAGATTTTAAATGTATATATTTTATAACTGCCCTCATCCTTTTTTCTTACCCAAGGTGATTTTTTGGGTCACTTAATCCATCATTCATGACTGGAATGGTGCTCTTTGGGGCATCTATTATGTATGTTTAAACAATTACCATTTATACTTTTATGTTTAAATTTTTCCTCCAATTAAGTTTTGCCATTTGTATAACCAGGTTTCCCAAAACAGGCAGATGCCCAAGAGTAGATATGACTTTGTCTTGTAGGGAAAAGACCCACTCAGATATCCCATTTTCCCTTTTTCATCCACACTTTTACCTGAGTAATTGCTCCCATCATTCTCCAGAGCCAGTCCAAAATGGAACATCTTGCAATAGGGCACCATAGCATGATTCCCAATGACAATGTGCATCCACAAGACATGGTGCTGTTCTATGATCCCCTGAATGCCAAGAGTTAACACAGCCCCTTTGTTGGTAAAACAATCAGCTGATATGGTTTGCCACATCTTATAGTGTTAAATGAGCTCTTGGTTCTCAGATACAAACCAAAAACTGCAAAAGGCAATGCTGGAACAGCTTTCTGCAGCTTTTTTGTATCTGCCCCCTCGCATCTTCCAAAGAGAATCATTAAGTGATAATAGGAAACAGTGGGTGAAATAACAAGCAGGTTTGTGACATTTAAGAAGGGCTGTCAGTATATTTATTGTTGGGTTTGTGGGCACAAAACTAGCATGTTTACACTAAACACAACATTTAGCATCAAAGAAAGGATTGAAAAGTTCTGTAGTTGGAGTTCTGCAATTGCTGACTAATGAAAGACTTGTTAAATAATGTCATATATTTATGATGCCATTGGCATTGTACCTCTAGCCCTCAGAACGTCTGACCTGCATCTGATATCATTTCTAGACACAGACGGGGAACATAAAAGACTAAACTTAAAATATGGTGGTGTTTACAGCTCATAAATTTGAGTTGTAGAATAATTCATCTATGCCTCTTAAAGCACTTATCACCATTGGCCTTCTTGTGAAATAACCAAGTATGGGCAGATTCATGGTACAGGGAGGCACAGACAGGAAGCGGGACATGTTTCAGCCTGGACCACTGGCAGTGGCAGATTCAGATTAATGCAGCTGGGCCCTGACTCCTGGATCCTTGCCTGAACCCTTTTCTCACAACACTTCCTGATCTTCCTTCCCTCCTTCTTTTTATCCTGCTTCTGAATTCTGCATTTTTCCTGTAATTTACTTGCTATAATAAAGCTGAAAACATCAAATGCATAGACGATTGTTACCAGAACCAGGGTACACTTTTAGCACAACTAGTCACAACGTGTGAATTTCTATTCGTGACTTTGTATTAATTACCCAGGACTGAACCAATATGCCAAAATTATGAATGACAAGGTTTTTGGGGTGAATCTGATATCTTTTATTAGACCAACGTAAACAGATGGATTGTTGTTGTTCTTCGGTGTTAGCCTGGTTTGTTTGCCCCTTTTTTTTCATTTTTATTATTTAAGGTTGGCTTCCTTTTGTTTAGTAACTGCCCTTACCTTATCTCCCAGATGCTAGCTGAGGAATGGCTGAGTGATTTGTTTAAATTAGTTATGGGCTAGATCCAGAAAGGACTTAAGCTTTTACCATGAGACATAAGCAGATTTTTGCCTCTTATGTCCAAAACTATGATTTTGAAACCATCCACTTGACTACCTCCTAGCTTTGCGGGGGTGCTAAACTCCATAGGCACCTTTTCTCATCATGTGTCATGTGTTCAGGCATCTAGTATTACTTGGAACTGTACCAGTCTTGATGTGGCTGAACAGCTCAGCTCCTAGCTCTCTTCCACATGAAACTGGGCTCCAGAAACTAGAAGTTCCTCTGTTAAGTCTCCTGAGGGGCTTCATCCAGTGGGTAGTCTCAGACACACAAGAACACAGATGAGCTTTTTGCAAATGTAACAGTACTCATTGCTTTCTTTGGCAATATGACAAGAGAAGAAAACTATATAGCCAAAGCTGAGTCCCAATTGTGTAACATCCATGTGGTAAGGATACGTAGCCAAGCGACAGGAGTCCATTTCCTCCTCAGCATATGGAGACTCGAGGCCAAATCTTTCACCTCTCAGGATAGTTGCCTAAATTCTAATCTAGGCTGGGTGGAGAGCACCAGGCTGTGTAGGAAAGAATTCAAGATTCATGGGGCCACAGAGCAGAAGTGTGAGAGAACCTGGCTCAGTGGTCTCTGTAGATAAGGGAAGTTATGCAGGAAAGGGAGAGTCCTGGGGTCCTGCTCCCACAACTCTTCTTGTATTTTACAATAGATGGTCAAATTCATAGATTCATAGATGCTGGGGTTGGAAGGGACCTCAACAGATCATCAAGTCTGGCCCCCTGCCCTGGGCAGGAAAGAGTGCTTGGGTCAGATGACCCCAGCCAGATGCCTATCCAGCCTTCTCTTAAAGACCCCCAAGGTAGGGGAGAGCACCACCTCCCTTGGGAGTCCATTCCAAATTTTGGCCACCCTTACCATGAAGAAGTTTTTCCATGGGTCTTCTACTCTCTGAATGAGAGCTATAGCCACTAGATTCAGATGAATCAGGGCAGTGCTTCTACTAACTCCTCTATCCATGTTTTAAAAAGAAAACTTGAGCTCTGCTCTGTTCTTGGAAAGAAAAGGAGTGGGCAACTCCCTTCTAGCAAGGACACTGGGTTGGTAATCCCATCCAGACACAGGGGCCTGCTTGCTGCCTTGACTAAGGTACCTATGCTCCTGACAGGGCAGGAGTTGAGCCCTGCACCCAGCATTTCTGATTGGTGAGCTTTAGGCAGTGACATGCTGGCTATGTGGATTTTAGGCAACTCTCTGCTTACTATGCTGCCTGCTGGAGATCCCATTCTGAAGAAGCCAATTCTTCAGTGCATAGGGAACCTCAACACTTAGTACAGGGGTCTGGATTCCTCTTGGCCAGGTGCCTAAAACATCCAAGAAGTTCAGACTAGGAGAAATGATTCTTTAGTGCATATAGACCAATGAAGTCCCGCTGTAATTGTTCTTACTTTACCTTGACTAGAACTCAGCTCTGAAATTATTTGGCCTTAGATTGACTGGTCAGATGGGGCAATGTCAGAATGATGTCATGGCACAGCCACATTTATGAGTATAAAAATGACTACAGCAATGAAAATGATGATGGGTGACATGGAGGTACTTGACAGTGTTGGAATCGGTGCTTTTATATCTTTCATGAAATGTTGCTATGAGGGGATCGCACATGGGTTTCTAAAACCTCACTAGCTGTAAGTCATTGTTTCAGCAAACGACTGTGGTGAGCTTCTTCAAAAGGCAGTGGGCTTGTTGGTGGTGAAGTCTGGGTTTTGAGAAAAGGCTGATGACTGTGAGCGTGATACAGTGCAAATGTGCCACTAGTCTTGGAAAAGAAGCATGCGCCAGCTGTTAAAGAAAAACATCACTCAGGCTGACAAATCGGCTTCAGTTCTGATCCTTCTCTCATTGCGTTCATACCATTTGTTTCTGTGATGTTTGAGACAACCTAACCTATTACTTGCTTTAATGCTCCTTGCGCTTTTATACTTGGGTTCACATATACTGGAGCAGTGTTGCAAAGTTTGTATGCGTGTGGATGTAAAACATGAAACATTCATGTGGTACACGTGTATATGCACAAAATGAGCCAGGTCCTTCACCTGGCTGGTGTAAAAGAATGGGCATAAATGATCATGATTTTACACCCATGTGAAATTCTGGACATTATAGTGCTGTTGCCACTGAAGTCTTTAAATCCCTCCTTCCTTTAATTGTACAAGTTAAATTTTTATGAAACCTGTGAGATGATGTTTATTCTGACAGTATCACTTCACCTCTGGTTCTCAACTGGGAATGGAGACCCCCAAACTCCACAAAGATCACTGCAGTGATGATCTTGGTCAAACTTTAAATGTTAAGATTTTGGCTGACCCAGGATTCTCAGGTGGGGTTGTGCTGAGTATCCTGGCAGTATCTAGCTCAGTGAGAGGAAAGCATCCTAACTGCTGGAGGCTAATTCAACCGAAATGCTGTTTCTTCCGGATGCACTTGTGGCTGGCTAGTGAAAGAATTGTGTGGGGCTGGGAAGAGTCGTGTCCCTTAGCTCCGATGTAGCTGGCATGACTGATCCACTACAAAGGTAACCTTCTACAAGTGTGGATCTTGTGATTGCTGTAGTGGCTAATGGGAATGTCTGAGGTGAGGCGATGCCTAGAGGTCCAGGCATGTTACAAGCACATGGAGGAGCCAACCCCTGTCCCCAAAGAGCTTCCAATAAGCAAGCCCTAGGAAGTTACCTTTATTTTTGTTCTGGGGTTGTTGTTTTTTTTTGCTTCTGTGTTAACCCAAACAAGGCAGCCCCAGACACCTGGTATACTAGTAAAACTTCTAGTTTCTTTTTCACTTCACTGGAGGAAAAAGAAGTGGTGTTTTGCATGTGATGATGATGCCTCTCACCATGTGCACCTCCCCGCTCAGCATCCTAGATCTGCCTACTTGCATGGCTGGGCACAAGGCTGGGCATCCTCTTGGGCATGCCCAGTACCACTTCCCACCTTCAGAGCTGAGGACCCACCAAAAGCAAAATAATGATGCTCTTACTTCTCTTAGAAAAAAAGAAAAGTAGAGGTCAGTTTCTCTTCCCCTCAAGCACACAGTTCATCTTAAACCAGTGTAAACTTACCCAAAGCAAGAACCCGGAAGTAGTAAAATAATCTTTATTAATTGCAATAATATATATGAACATATTAAAATTATGAATATATATAGCTATGTATATGCAGGTGTGTGTGTGTGTGTGTGTGTGTGTGTGTGTGTGTGTGTGTGTATATATATATATATATATATATATAGATCTATAT
>JAGPOW010001543.1:52369240-52387765 GCA_030014935.1 Caiman crocodilus
GGTCAAACAACCCCAGCAAGGTGTTCATCCAGCCTTCTCTTAAAGACCCCCAGGGTAGGAGCCAGCACCACTTCTCTTGGAAGTTGGTTCCAGATCCTAGCCACCCTGACAGTGAAATAGCGCCTCCTGATGTCTCGCCTGAATCTTCCCTCTGCCAGCTTGTGACTGTTATTTCTTGTCACTCCTGGTAGTGCTCGGGGGAACAGAGACTCCCTCAGTGCTTGCTGGTCCCCTCTGACTAGTTTGTAACAGGTCACTAGATCCCCTCTCAGCCTTCTCTTGTGGAGGCTGAACCCGTTCAGGTCCCATAGCCTCTGTTCATAGGATCTGCCCTGCGGCTGCCCCCTGATCATGTGGGTGGCCCTCCTCTGGACCCTCTCCATGCTGTCCACATTCCTCCTGAAGTGGGGTACCCAGAACTGGATGCTATACTCCAACTGTGGCCTGACCAGCGCTGCATAGAGGGGGAGGATCACCTCCTTGGACCTGCTCGAGATGCACCTGTGGATGCATGGCAAGGTATGGTTGTCCTTCCTGGCTGTGTCCCCACACTGTCGGCCCATGTTCATTTTGGCATCAATAATGACTCCAAGATCCTTCTCTGCCTTTGCACTGATGAGAAGGGAGCTCCCCAGCCTATAGGTATGCTGCTGGTTCTTCCCCAGGTGCAGCACCTTGCGCTTGTCAGTGTTGAAATGCATCCTGTTCTCATCCACCCACCACTGTAACCTGTCTAGGTCCAATTGCAGCCTATCCCTCCCTTCTAGCATGCCCACTTCTCCCCACATCTTAGTGTCATCAGCAAATTTGAATAGGGTGCTTTTCACCCCCTTGTCCAAGTCACTGATGAAGATGTTGGACAGAGCAGGTCCAAGGACCGAGCCCTGGGGATCCTGCTGTCCACATCCCTCCAAGTTGAAAACCACCACTGTCCGTGTGAGGCCCTCCAGCCAATCAGCGACCCATTTGACTGTGTAGGTGTCAACACCACAGTCCCCTAGTTTTTTAATAAGAATGGGGTGAGACACAGTGTCAAAGGACTTCCTGAAGTCCAGAAAGACTAGGTCTACTGCTACCCCTGCATCTAAGGATTTTGTGACCTGGTCATAAAAGGCCACCAGGTTGGTCTGACAGGACCTGCCTCTAATGAACCCGTGTTGGTTGCCCCTAAGCATAACCTCACCTGCTGGCCCCTCGTGGACATGCACCAGGATAATTCTCTCAAAAAGCTTCCCCAGAATTGAGGTAAGACTAACTAGCCTATCGTTTCTTGGGTCCTCCTTCCTCCCTTTTTTGAATATGGGGAACCACATTGGCCCTTTTTGAGTCCTCTGGCACCTCACCAGAGCACCACAAGCACTTGTAAAACTGTGCCAGGGTCCCGCAATGACTCCTGCTAATTCTCTCAGCACTCTGGGGTGGAGGTCGTCAGGACCAGCTGATTTAAATATGTCCAGTCCCTCCAGAAGTTCCCTGATGAGGTCCTCACTGACCCTAGGCCTGGGTGCGCCTCCCCTGGGGCCTGAGGGGGTCCCGGTGGACAGACTGATCTGGTCCATGCTCAGGTAAATGGAGGCAAAGAAATTGTTAAATAGGTTAGCCTTGTCATCTGGTGTTGACAACCTCTTGAAGTACGGCGCCCAAAACTGGATGCAGTATGCCAACTGCAGCCTGACCAGTGTCACATAGAGAGGAAGCATCACCTTCATGAACCTGTTTATCATGCATTAGCAGATGCATGATGAAGTGCAGTTAGCCTTGTTGATCTCTTCATCACATTGATGATTCATGGTCTTCTTGGAGTTAGCTATGGCACCAAAACCTCTTTGCACTGCTGAGCTGCTGAGAAGGCCATCCCCCAGCCTGTAAGTGTTGGTGGTTTTTCTTGCCCCAGTGCAGCACTTTGCACTTGTCTTTGTTGAACTGCATCCTGTTTTGTTCTGCCCATTTTTCCAACCTGTCCAGATCCCCTACCCTCTGGTGTGTTACCTTTGTGCCATAATTTGGTATCATCTGCAAACTTGGATAGGGTGCTCTCTATGCCCTTGTCCAAGTCACTGATGAAGACATTGAACACCACTGGTCCCAGGACCAAGCCTTGTGGGACGCAGCTGCCCACATCTTTCCAGGGTGATAGCTGCTTGTCCACCACCACTCTGGGTGTGACCCCTAAGCCAATTTGCCACCCACCTGCCCCTATAATCCTCTGTATCACAGCCTGGCAGTTTGTTTATGATAACAGAATGAGATACCACATCCAACGCTTTCTTAAAGTCCAGGTAGCTGACATCTGTCTTGACTCCTGTGTCTAAGCATTTTGTGACCTGGTCATGAAAAGAAGCAAGGTTAGTCCGACAGGATCTACCTTCAATGAACCTGTGCTGATTTCCTTTCAGCATTATATCCCCTGCGAGGCTTCCTAAGCATTTTGTGAGTAGATAGCTAGATAGATAGATATCTCTCGCAATTAGAGAGAGGGGTAGAAATATATATGTCTGTCTGTCTTATAAGATCTCTCTCATTGTGAGATATCTATAGCTATCCGTATGTTACGCTGATGAAGAGAATCTGATCTGCTCTGACCCCGGGCTTGGCTGGGATGCCGTGGCTGTGGCCGTGCGGGCGGCCCAGCTGGGTGCGGAGCGCAGCCGCTCGGGCGGGGGCGGGGGCAGGGGGCCGGCGCTGAGGCTCCGGGGGCGGAAGCCGCGGGGCTGGTGCTGCTGCTGCTGCCGCCGGCGCCGCGCTGCAGAGTCGGGCGGGCGGCGGCGGGACGATGCAGGCAAGCAGAGACTGGGCGGGCTTCGGGGGGCGCCGCGCAGAGACCCCCCGGGCTGCCCCGTCCGCGCCCCTGCACCTGCCCGCCGTGCAGCAGAACCTGAGCTACGTGCCCCGGCCCGTGCTGTGGGTGGACAGCGGTGCCCCCCCGCCGCCGCCGCCGCCCGTGCCGGCCAGACCCCGCGCCAAGCGCAGCAGCCCCAGCGGGAGCGGGAGGGGCGGCGGCGGCGGCGGGCCGTGCCCCGGCCTGGTGCTGTGGGCGCTGGCGCTGCTGGCGCTACTGGCGCTGGCGGGCGCGGGGCTCGGCTTGTTCCAGATCGTGCAGCTGCAGAAGGAGCTGGCGGAGCTGCGGGAGGTAAGGCGGAGGGATGGAGGCCGCCTGTGGCGGGGCTGCTGGGGCCCTGATGCTGTGGTTCCCTGCTGAGTGTCCCCTCTCTCTTGGCAGGCCACCAGCCCCGTGCACCTGCCCCCAGCTGCGGAGAAGCACACAGGTGAGAGCTTCTGGGCCGGGGACGTCTGAGCCCTCCCTCGCCTGCTCTGGGGTGAGCCGTGGCCCACCGGCAGCAGGACGTTGCAGTACGGTAGTCACTGGGGAGCCCCCTGCCTTCTCCTGGGCCACAAGGCGGGCTTGGCCCTGGACACTGGGCTGCCTCAGCAAGGAGGTGCCTCCTCGCTTTGGGTGGAGGAGCAGGTGTCCCTTTGGGGGTCACAAGGGCCTGGGGAGCCCAGCACTCCTCTTCTGTGTGAAGGAAGTGTGCCCCGTGCAGACAGGCCAGGAGACCACTGATGACAGAGAGGCCCAGCCCAGGCTCCCAGACCTGAAAACCCAGGAGCAACCGAATCCTGACTTGGATGTCAGCCCCTTGTGAAGCTTGAGCTTCATTAATGAAATGTCTGGCTTCCTTATGTCTGGACCCAGAGAAATAGACTTCCACCTTCAGCTCCCTCTGTGCAAAAACAAAGCTTATTTTTTACCTATGGGGACTTTTTACCATCTTTAATTTTCCCTGAGAGCCTCAGGAAGGGCGTGCTCGCCCAAAAACTTGCAGAAAAAAGTATTTTTTTTGCAGTTCTTTAATTGGTGTAATAAAAGGTAACATCTCTGAACCAAGAGGTCTAGAGTCTTACATTTCTTTTTGTCTCAGACCAGCCCTGCTACAAATACAACCCTGGCTTCCTTATTACACTATAAGTGATGCATGAAAGGAGAGAGGGGTGCCTAGCACTATTATTTGTCTTCCTCCTCCCTGATGGTTATTTTTTCTTTTTCCCTTTAAAGTACAACATAATCTTCTTAAGTATCTTCTGTATTCGTTCCATTGGGGTAACCAAAATTGCCCCAAAGTTTCCTAAGATTTGAAGAATATGGTTTTGATGAAATTGGAAGTTACCATGGGAACATGTAAATTTTCATGAAACTTCATGCCAGGAAAAGAAAAGCAACCCCTTTTTGGGAAGGCTCTCTTGATTCTTTGCTTCATAATGACTTTTTATTTTTCAAATTTGATTTTTCTATCATGAATTGCAAATTGAACATGTATAGACAACTGAATCCAAAAAGTCTTTTAATTTTTTCTTTAATGAAACATTTTCATGCATCTGAAACAATTTGTATTCCTCAAAATATTGTTTTCTGAGACATTTTGAAATGTTTTGGTTTTGTTCTGATTCAATTTTGAAATTGGGGAATTTCCTGCAAAATGGAAATTCTGATTCCCCCACAGTTCTAGTTGTAACTTAGGTTCTTTATCAGCCTTTGGGGGTGAGGACTGTCTGCTTTAATAACTGCACATTCAGTGCCTTGAAGAAGGAGACCCTACTTTTTCCTTGGGACTCTTGGTACAGCCATAATCTCAAAGAACAAATGCTGATCCACAAATTCTTTAGAATTAAATATTACAGGGGAAATAGTACCCACAAGTGTCTGGGTCCCTATCTTTTAAACCAAGATATAGATCTTGGGTACCCATAAGTAATCTTGGCACATTTGCTTTGGAAAGCTGTTGCCAAAACTAGCTGACCAGGGGCACTTTAGTCTCAGTACACTTTTCTCGTACTGGTCACATGATCGACTGACTCAGCTCTCCACTAGGGTCTAAATCAGACTACAGACTCTTCACCTAACACAGTTTTTCCAGTTACTTGGTATCTTAGGAAATTTATCTGCTTTTGCCTTACATTTTTACAGCCCCCTTAAAATTTTATGCTACCTCTCTTTGTAGCAAAGACTTAATTGTTAAGAGGTCTTAATTGTATAAGAAGTCTTCAGGTGGCCTCCCAGAGCTAGAAGTTGCAGGAGCGTTGACTGGCACCTTGAATCTGCTCATTGCAATTGGGACATTAGTCCTTGGCCATAATACACAAATTATCTACGATTAGTTTATTGCTGCCAGGTCATTTTTGGCTTTGGCAGCTTGGAAGAGAGTTTAGTTTATTATTATTAGTGATGAGGGCTCATACTCTGCATGGACTATGAGAGTGATTCAGTCAGAACATAGCCCAGAAGTGCAGCTATTTGTGCAATGCTGTCCTGTAGCATACCATGGGGGCAGGGGGGAATCCTTTTTTTAACCCATCTGGTGATCAGTTGATCTCTCAAATCACAAAGTCTTGTCCCTTCATGTATTTTTTTCTAACTTGTTCTGATCCTTCTATAGTAATAGCCCTCTCTTTAAACTTTCCAGGCTACAGTATTTACCTGAATAGTGTCCCACAGCAGATACTTCCCTAGTTACTAATGCCTGCAGGATGTCTTGCATTATCTATTCCATAGTAAATCTGTCTTTCTCTAATTCCATGAGGAGTGTCCCTTTCTAATGTCATTTCATTATCAGGTCCTCTTCACAGAATTTACAGCTAACTCCTTCTTTATTTTTATGCAGGGCTTCCAAATGCAACAGAAAAGATCATGGAGAAGAAAGAGGTCAGGAAAGCGGTACACTTAACGGGTAGGTGACTGAGGGCAGAGAAGCAACATTTGCTGTGTATGAAGAAATTAAACTTCACAGCACCCACTTCTGAAGTCAGTGGGTGTAATTTCCATTTGACAGATGAAGGAGCTGAAGTTACATGATTTGCCCAAATTACTTTCAGTGGGGACTTGAAAACCGTTAGGCATATGTATTCATCTAACAGCTTCTTGTTCATCTTTGTTTCTAGGCAAATCTGGTCAGAAAGGCCTTCCTCTGGAATGGGAGGCCATCTATGGACATGCCTTCACTTCCAGCATTCAATATAAACAAGGAAGCCTGATGATTAATGAAACTGGCCTGTACTTTGTGTACTCCAGTGTGTTCTTCCGAGGCGAGGTCTGCAACAACCAGCCTTTGGACCATACTGTTTACAAACGAAACCCAGGTTATCCAGGGAACCAGGTTTTAATGGAGGACAGAAGGATGAATTACTGTGCGACTCAGAAAATGTGGGCCGGGAACAGCTATCTGGGGGCATTGTTCAACCTCACCAGAATGGACAGGCTGTATGTCAATGTCTCCAGAATTGCTCTGGTTCATTTTGAAGAATCAAAGACATTTTTTGGTGTATTTAAACTTTAGGGATTACTCATTGGTGTGTGGCTTTCAGCAAATACACACCAGGGACTTAAGCATTCACAGGAGCTGCGCACTAGCACAGGGTCTTACTGCAGGAGGCCCGTCAGGAAACCACCATTAGGCCTTTGGTATCGGACAGTTGAATTGACTCAAAAAAGGATTTAAACCTGATTCTTGGAACTCACCCTGAATTGTCCTACGACAACCCTAACAGAGTAGCAGGAAAAACTGCAGCACCACAAAGGCCTCCTTTAAACTCACTACTTGCTCAAGAAGAGTGCTTGCTACCTGAGAAAATGCAGATGCACTGGGCCAGATTCTGTGATAATCTGATTTGCACCATGTGTACCTACTGAAGGAGCCATTAGGCCCATGGAGAGGCTTTGTGGATGTTTCTGTTTGTGTGCAAGAGAGTATGTTGGTTGTGGGTTTGGTTTTTCTGTTTTTAGTGTGGGTGTCTGTGAGTGGACAGGGTTTACATGTGTGTATGTGTGTGTGGGAGGTAGATGGAAGTGGTATGAAGTCTGGGGTCTTCTTATAATCTTCCTGGTTTGCTGAAGCCCCCTCTTATTAATCATTTGTTCTCCAACTGAATTATTTTTTACTCAGTGCCTTAGTAGAACTCACTGACACTGGAGTTTTCTGCCCAGCACAGGCAGTGACTGTTGATTATGTAGTTATATTATTCATGGGCATTTAGCACCTTTAACCCTTACTTGCAGCACATGCAAGAGCATTTGCAGGGTACGTCTACACAAGCCGCCCAGTGCAGTTGTTACTGTGCCATTATTTAGTACTTGCATAACCAGGTACTAAATGACCATGATGACCATGCAGTAACTGGAGTTACTGTGCAGTAGCATCCCAGCACTGTTGCCCAGTGATGGTTACTATGCGGGAGCTCGTAACTGCTGTGCAGTAATGTCATGTCATGGCTTATGCGTGGTATGGACCTTGTGTAGATATGCCTGTGGGGGGTTTAATTGTAGAAGGATTTTTAGAAAAAGAAAAGAAAAAAGAAAAAAATTCACCCCCCAAAACTCTTTTTCTTCCTATTTGATTTGGAGAAGTTTGACTTATTTCCCAAGATCAGATTCTGTTCTTGGGCTCTTATAGGTAGTGTCTTACGGAGGAGGATATTCATAAATTACCCAGAAGATTTGGTATATTGAAAACAGGCAGAAAAGAAGGGTGAACCTCCTCTCTGACTGCTTCTTTGCCATACGCAGCACTGCATCATGTACTTGGGCATATTCCAACAGTGAGAAAATGCCTTGGGGTAAATGAGGAGCAAAGTGTATTGGCTTTTAAATCCAGAAGGTCCGTTTACTTGCTGTTGGTAACCCCTAAAGTCAGTAGAGAAGAAACTGGTGAGAATTTGACCCATAAAAATCTATCACTATTGAGGGTTTTGTGCAAGTCCCAGTTTCCCTTCATCCTCCCACAGGAAAAAACTGTGCTCCAGTTCTCCAGCTTCTTCCTGTTCCTTTTTCTCCCTTCCCACTCCCCAAATCTACCTCAGCACCTTCCTTAGCTCTGGAGACTCTGGTCCTGAGCCACTTCAGACCTCAACCTTCATGGCAGGGAGCTATGTCTACTTCTGCACTTTCCTCTCCTTCCCAATTAGGTCCTCCCAGCCCTCTACAGTGCCTCCAAGTTGCCCATGCCAGTACTCCAGAGGCTGCAGATACCCATTGGCTTCCTTGCACAGCTTGGTTACTTACCTCTTGCTTCATCTTCCCCACTTCTGTGTCACCCACATCCCACCCCCAGCTCTGTGACTCACTCAGGAAAAAATGGGTATATGACATTTGACTCTCCTGGCACCCAGCAGTGTCCGGAGAGGGTGGAAAGTGAAAACCAGGCCTTGCCTAACATGCTGCAAAGAAACGTAACTTGAGCAGAAAAGTAACTATAGATTCATTCCTTTTAATATATATTTTATATATCTATAATGTATATTATAAATAAATAATATTTTTATATGTGGAACTGACCTCTTCTCATTCAGGAGGGTGACAACTTGGAGTTTGATAACTAAGCATTAAGTTTGCTCCGCCATAATGGTTGTAATTGAGAGATTAAATTTGAGTTTTCCTCATATTCAGGGAATGGGGGAAGCAAAGGTTTGGATCCTCTTTTTTTCCCCAAATAGTTTATTGTAAAGGTGGGATTAGCTTGGAAATCCAGATCTTTGTTCAAATTATGGCAGTCTTTTCAACTCCACAGCATCAGAGTTGGATGCTGTGGATCCAGTGTTTTGGTTTGGTCCATTAGGAAAACATGGGTGAGGTATGACATATGGATAATCATGGTTTTGCAACTTAAATCACGGTTTTGCGATTTTTGTGGAAATCATGAAAAACTGGGATATCTGCAGCCGCCACGAAAAATGGCATTGGCTGTAATTTCCCAGAAAATCAAAAAAACCCAAAACCTTAATAAAAATAAAATGCTGGCAGCCCACTGGGGAGCCAGCAGTCCTTGCTGCTGCTGCGACCCAGCCATGCAGCCCGCCTGGGAGGAGAAGGCACTAGCTAACAGAGTGGCACGAAGGGCAGCTGCCCCTTGTGCCTCTCTATCAATTGGCAGCAAAGGGCGGGGCTGCATGAAGGGCAGCCCCCAGTCAAGGTGGTCTGCTTCATGCCTTTCAGCCAATCAGCACTCAGGGGCAGGGCCACCATGAAATGATGGCGAAATTGGCTCTTCAGGCTGAGACCAAGCTGCAAAAATTGCTTTCTGTCACTATGAGTTAGGCAGGTGCCTATATTTGGATTGTGATCCCCTAGAAATGTGAGGAGTTTGGATCCAGGGATTTGGTTCAGTCTTGGCAGTTGTAAGTGTTTGGGTAACCAGGACAAGGGGCATGAAGGTGGAAACAGAATTTCGATAATTGTAGGGGAAGGGGAGGCACATAGGGCTGCTGTGTGAATCAGGCACAAAGACTGGCAAGCGACTGAGGAACAGCACTCAGGGTAGCTGGCAGAGGATGTATTAGTAGGGGACTCATCTCATGGTGCATCTTGAATTAGGAAGGGAAGGGAAGTGGATGAAATTAAAGAAGAAAATAGTCTAAAAGCTCCAAAATATAAGGGCTCACATCTGACTTTTAAACACCGTGAGATATGGGAGTGAAGAGGATTTCTGTGCCCTAGTAATTTAGGGCACTGACTTTAAGGATTATGAGACTTGGCTTCTGTTTCCAGCTTTGCCATTAACCTGTGGCATGTTGCTGGCCCAGTCATGTCCTTATTCTGTGCTTTTCCTTCTCCCCTACCCTCTTATCTCTCTTGATTATGGGCTTTTTGGGGTAGGGAATGTCTCTTACTTAACACACTGCACTTAGCATAGTGGGGCTAGCTGCAATCTCGCTTGGGGACTCCAAATGCTGCTATAATATTGCTAATTATACATAGGACCCCAATGGACTCCATGCAGGAACATCCCTTCCAAGCGGAGGCTTGTTTCCTTTCATTTTTCTCTTTCCTAGTCTGAAGTCAGTTTAACAACTCTGATCTCAGTGTCAGCACTTGCATTGTTCTCCCAAAGTTACTATCATTGATTAAAAGTGTGTGTGTACAGGGCTTCCTTTGAATTTCTATGCCTTCCAGACATGCACAGCAGAGAGCAGCAGTTCCCACACTGTAGATCAAGGAACACTGGTGATGGTCACTTGGTGTTGGTATGATCTTCTCTTAAGATCATAGGACATAGGCCTGAAAGGGACCCCATGAGGTCATCAAGTCCCAGCCCCCTGCTCAAGGCAGGATCATCCCTGATGAAACCATCCCAGTCAAATGTCTGTCTCAGTGATTCTTGAAAATGTCCAAACAGAGAGTCCACAAGATCTCTAATTAGTTTGGTCCAATGCTTAACTACTTTCCTAGTCAGTACATTCTTCCTAATCTCCAATCTAAATTTCTTCTCCTGCAGGTTGAGGCTATTGTTTCTAGTCCTGTCTCCTATGGCCACAGAGAATACTCATCTCTATCCTTTATCACCCCTAGGATATTTGAAGCCTGTTAGCAACACCCTTCTCCCTAGGTCTTCTCTTCTTCAGACTAAATAGTCTTAGGTCTTTCACCCTTTCTTCCTAAATCATGTTTTTGCCCTATGATCATTTTTGTCTCTTTCTGCTGAACTGTTGCTAATCTGTCCCTGTCTTTTGTGCAGTGTAAGCCTCAAAACTGGACACAGAACTCTAGGTCAGTCCTCACCAGTGCATAATAGAGTGGAATAATCACATGCCTTGATTTGCAAGTGACACTCCTGTTAATATAACCCCATATGCTTTTGGCTTTGTCTACATCAGATCTGTTCAACTGGCAGACTGGGAGAGGGGGGGTGGGAGGTGCATTAACATGTGGCCCCTGAGCTCTCAACCAGCTACTGCCAACCCTATTGCTTTGGCTGCAACAGCATCCATGGTCTTTGCGTATCCCCCTTCCTCACCTGGATGGGATAGCGTGGCTTGGCAAAGCCCATGGTGCTAAGGGAGCCAGCAGCCCGGAGTTTCTTTGGCACGGTGTCACAGGATGAGCCCTCAGGTTGCTGAACGTGAAACAAGATGCTATGCTGTGCTGTGCATGGGGAGTGGCTGTTTGCACACAGTGCATTGGGGTATAGTGCAGTAGGGTGGGGAACATCTGCTTGTGTAAACAGTGTAGCAAGGGGAGCACCTACCCACACATGCATGCACAGGGTGTACAGCTTGGAAGGCCCATGGCACCCGCTAGTGCTGCCCCTCTGGTGTGCAATGCCTGTGGGGCATGTAGCCCCCAGTCACTTTGAAGTTGGACAGCCCTATTCTACATCCTATTAAGAGAAAGCTTAAAATAGACTAAGAATTTTTCTAATACCACATATCCATGTGAACACTAAGATTCCTGTAGGGCTATCAATCTTGCCTGGAGAGTACCACAGTACATAGTGTCCATTTTGCTCAAGGTTTGAGATCCTCTAGGTTAGACAACAACAGACAGACTACTTGTAAAGAATAATCTCTTTTGTCATAGTAGAATCTGTTATGTGGTTTGCCCTTTGCTTTATTCTAGGAAATGCACTTCTTTGAAAACTAAAGTGGACAGGTTAGTATATGCTGCAGATTAAATGTGGTCTGAGAGAGGTATAGCTCTTATCTGCTGTAGCAGCTCATGCTTACAATGGGAGGGTGATCTTAGTGTGGGTGAACTAGCTTGCTGCTTGGTACCCAGCCAAACCTCCAATGGACTGAAAGTTGTTACCACTTGTTGGCTGCTTAGTGATTTCTTGTGAGTTGATGACATTCGCTTTGTTCCCAGCGGGCAAGTGTCCATATGATAAAACACCCATATGCCCCACCACTGCAAGCCTCCTGGCTGTTTCAGCCATGGAGACCGTTCCTTTTCACGTCCTTAAAGAAATGCATACTGTCAAGATGCTGTTTTTCAGCACCATATTCATGCAAACTTGTAAACATAACTAAATACATGAACATTAACATTCACACAGTACCTCTCATCCCAGAGTTGCCCGAAGCTTTTTACAAACTTCTACACATTTAGCAAGCAGTTCACCCAAACCTTTTAAATGCAGTTAGCTCTAGTAGGATAGGTCAAAGTTCTGTCAAAGTGGCCCATCAAGATAGCCTGGTGAAGGCACACAGGTTTCTGCAAGCAGTGGGCTTGCACCAAAAAAGTGACAGGGTTAGCATTGGGTCTGGCTGCCTTTGACTTCCTAACCAGAACAGCCAAGTACCTAACTATGGTGGGGTGACTTGAGGGTGGTCTTCACTACCAGCCTGGAATGCAGCTGAAACTTGTATCCCTGGATCTGCAGTGAGAAGCTTACGTCCTCTGTCGTCGAACCCCTGGTGTAAGGGTGTGGCTGTTGCTATCAGCATATAACAGTGCTGCACATCAGTTTTAGAGAGGATGTGAAGGAAACCAAATTCCAAGGGGATATAGAGACCATGAGATTCCAGTTTATGACCAGGTACCAGAACCAAACTTCCTACACTTGCAAGATGTGCTGTGAGAGGCTGCTCTGATTCATTGTAATTGTTTTTAAATTGCTGTGTAATGCTGTGATCACAGCACATTGGAGCAGACTCAATTAATAGAGTCTGCTGTAGTGTGATAATTACCATACTTCTGCAGGCTCCAGTGTCTCAAAATGGTGGTGGGGGCACTTTATTAAAGCTTGTTTGATGAGCTGCAGTTAAAGTGCTCCCACTGCCATTTTTTAAGTGCAGGTACACTGATACTCAAGATGCTGCAAGCACTTCAATTAGAATGACTCTTGGAGCCACTCAGCGTAATGCTAAGTAATGTTATGCTTGGTACTGACTCAGAGAAGAATTGTTCCTTGTTGAATCACTGGTATGATTTTTTTCAGGACCTGGGGTTTTCCCACTGAGATCTCTGCCTCAAATACAATACTAACTAGGGCAAAACCCCTGCTCAGGGAACCTTTAAAAGGTTCAGAGATCAGCACATTTTCAAAGAATGAAGCTGGTGAGAATCAGAAGCAATAATAGTTTTGAAAAGGAGGAGTGGAGAAACTAGTACCCCTCAACATGTCCCAATGGAAATGGGGCCTTACAAATGGAGCAGAGAAATCAATTATATTGAAGAAAAATCCCAAACCGTTTTGAGTTCAGATGAGTGATGGGAATTTGAACTCTTCACTTAAATAGAAAGATCGTACTCCCTAATCACCAGGGATCTTGGTTTTCTCTGTTTAAAAAAAACACCTATTCTCTGATTTAAAAAAATCCCAACTTCTCTGATTGAAAAAGCCAAAACCTGCACTTTTCTGTGATCAAAATGAAAGGCCACTATATATAAAATCAATTGAATACAATACTTTATTAATATATTTGCAACTTTAACGCAAAATTTGGAAGCCTACAAGTGCCTCTATCACCATTATAAAATTCTAAATGCTCTCTCAAATCACAGTCTTGTCCCTTCATGTATTTTTTTCTAACTTTTTTTCTAATCCTTCTATAGTAACAGTCTTCTCTTTAAACTTTCTAGGCTACAGTATTTACCTTGGTGGCCATGGCAGCATGGCACTCCCTCCTGTGCCGGGTCCTGCCTACTGGGCTGTGAAGGCGTCTCCTGCTGGTCTGACTTGGCTGCAGCCCTGTGCCTCGTGCGCCTTGTGGGCACAGAAATCTGTGGGGGACACGTATACACCCAGTTTCACACTTGTTGTCTGTCTACCCTGCCTCCATAAATTTACTTAGAAGGAACTGCGGGAGCTGCTCTTCACCAGACCACCTGGCTACCACATGCATGTATGTGTGCGCACATGCATGTGGTGTCTCCTGCATCCTGCTGCCCCCCCCCCCCAGCCCCTTGAAGGCTGCCAGCCCGTAAGGGGAAACCTGTGGTTTTTCATGATTTTCTCCTTTAAAGGATAAAATCCGTGCTTTTCTGTGGCAAACGTAAAACACCGATCTCTCCTAATCCCTGGGAAAGTAGGAATTTGTCCTGCCTGGTAGCAGCTACTTTCTCCCACATTCTGACTCAACATTTTTTAAAGCGGAGGCCTAAAGTCAGTGGCCTGATAGTCAGAGCCCTGGAGTATACCCATAACTCCCTCCTCCAAGGATCTAATGACTAAATATGGATCTAGGTTCCCAGCTTTCACCACGCAGGTTTGAAAATATTCGCTTCTGGCTTGTTCCACAAAGCCCAACTAATGCTTTCCAATATGCAGTAGATGAATACACCAGGGGTAAAGAAAAAACATGAGAAGAATAAGCTGGGACATACTATATATCTTTTTTTGCCAGTTTCTGGATTCCTTTGAGGGGAAGAGAAAGGCACATAGAGCACTTATACACTTGCAAGGAGCCTGCTCCAACACTTGAAATCCAGTGCATCAGAGCAGACTTGATTAATCAAGTGTACTGGAGCACATAAATTGATGTGCTCTGACAGCCTTGCATGTCGCGTGTGTCAGCAGCAGAGCACACTGCAGCACTGAGAAAATGGCAGCAGTATGCTTTGAACTAAAACGCATTCGATGTGCTGATTCATGTGCTTCTGACACAGCCCCAGGCACTTTTAATTAGCACGGCTCACTAATTAAAAGTGTCTGGTGCCAAGTTGGAAATGCATGTAAAAATGCCCCAAAAGAGAGTACCCGTTGACTGGAGTCCAGCTCAAGCCCAGGTTCTCAGTGACACGGTCTAATGACCCTCTGATATACAAATCTCTTAGGACTTGATTCAATAGAGGAGGAGTTCCTAAACTGGTAGGTGTTGCCCTGGTACATAAAACATCTTTGGGAGGTACACAGGAGATATTTTCCAATGGCAGATTTAATTTGTATTATAATAATAATTGGCATTTAAGGGGTTAAAATATAAAATGTATTGTAGGGGTAGATGGGCAGCTGGTGAATCGGGAAGGGGATACTGCAATAAGTAGAAGGTTGGGAGCCTTTGCAATAGAGCATTAAGCACCTGGCTCCAAAGTGGACTCTGAAATAAGCACTGAGCCCCTTCCCAACATAGTATGTGAGAAGCAGAACCAGGTCCCCAATGGCCAGAATGCTAAGCAGGGAACTAACTTGGTCTAGTTAACAGGAAATGCTGAGGACACAGCTGGATTTGCAGTCCTGCCTCTCACTAGGCCTTAGGTACTTCACTCAGGGCTATATCTCCATCCACCTGGGGGGCCCTACACTGATGGTAGGCACCTGTGCTTTTTCTTTCAGAGCTGAGCTGGGCTCATTTATTTCTTTTAAAACTAGCAGACAGAATGAGTGGTGCTGCTTCCCTTTTATGCATTAGCTTAATAGTTATTGCCTTCACCCAGGAAGTGGGAGGCTTGGGTCTTAGTTGGAACATGCTCTGGCAGTTGGGAGATGTGGATTTGAGTCTCTTAGGTTGATGTAGGCTTTCAGCTTGTCTCCTGCTTTCTGTGTAAGGGCTCTAGCTAGTAGGCTAGTGTATAAAAGGTCAGTGGAACTATTTCCTTCCTGCTCAGTGGTTTCATTTTAAAATCAATTAGCCAGAGTAGCATTTGCAAGAAGCCCCAATCTTAGCATGTGTTACTTGTGCTCTGAGTATACTGAATGGATTGATCCATCAGGTGGTTTAAATACAACTCTGTCTAGTTTCTGGAGCTCAGATCAGTATAGGCGGGCCTATTTGTTATGTAAGTGAAGTTCAATGGGCTTAAGCCCAATAAGAGAACAATAAGCCTCCCTCTGTTAGAGAAGCCACTATATGCATAATAATTGAGTTCTGGGGGCAACAAATGAGAACAGGAACAGGAGCGTGGGTCTTAGGTCAATAACGAGTGTTCCATGGGGGTGCCTGGAGCAGAGCACACCAGCCAATGCCTGCTGCCCCTCAAATGAGTCCGAGGAGCTTGTGGCTGCTGCCCAGTAAAATCTGCTTGGAGACATGCACAGATGAATGAAGGAAAGGAAAGCAGCCTCACAGTTGCCTGGCTTGCCCCAGCCAAAGCCTCCTTTGGCAAGCTTGGCTAGAGCCAGGAGAAGTTTGACCAGGAGATCTTGAGACTTGGGGAGTGTATAAAAGACAAGTCATGGGGGAGAAGTCCAGCCAGGACATTGGGAGGAGGTTTCTGAGGAAGTGGTAAAGGGGCTACGCCGGCCTGGCACGCTCAAGGTAAGCGTGTGCTGGGCTTCCCCTTTGTTGACAGAAGGGGCAGTTGTTTGTGAAATGCAGCAGGTGCATGTCCTCAGGGCTCAGGCTGGAAGTGATGCAGCCCTTTGTTTCTCTGGCATAGGTTGAACTGCTATTTTAGGTGTCTACAGGCCAAGCATGGAGGTGTCTTGGTGAGTTTAGGCACATCTAGGAGGAGATAATCAATGAGTGGAAATTATTTGGACTGCAGATTTAGGCTGAGGTGCCTGAAGTTCATTGTCGTCCTCTTATGTGCTTAATTCCTTTGCCCCCGCCCCCCCCTTTTTCTTTTTTGATCATGGAGTAAGAAGAGTCAGTTTGTCCAGCAGTGTAATGGAAAAGCAGTGGCAGGGCTGAAACAGTAGGTCGGGGATGAGGCGCAGTGAGGAAGCTCATTTTGAAACTACGCTATGCACTCTGTCTAGAGGTGCAGTTGGTCACCGTGTTCTCATAAGAACCAAGTTCTCTGATACCACATTGAGATATAAACCAGGTAATGGCTGTACCTTCTGTAAATGGGCTTCTCCTCTCAGCTAAGCTCTTCAAAAGCCGTCCCTCTCACACAGTCTGTAGAAGACATACAGCAACCCGGTATTACCACAGCTGTGCTCACCCTGACCTAAAAAAGATACCTTACATGAATGTCTGTAGTGAGCAGCGTGACAGACCTAGATCTAGTCCCTTTAGTGGTTGATTTGCATCCTATTAACCTAACCTCATCACAGGAAAGAGTAAAGGGCACCATGTTGGTTGTTTCTTAGAAATGCTGGACACAGCATGTTAAGTATGTAACTACTGCAAGAGCATTTACTAGAAGGGGAGGTGTATAAAGGAATCAAAGCACATTTCTTCTCATCATGATGACAAGCCCTGTGTACATAGTGGAATTGTAAAGAGGTCATTTCAGTTTCAGGGAATTTGGGTTGGGTGAGTGGCAAGGGTGCCTCACCTACTTGGGCAGGGAAAGAGCAATTATAGAGAAGGGAGAGAAACACAGATTAGGGGCTCCCACAAAATGGGAGATAGGTCCACTAAAAGCCTTTAAACACTGTTAGCAATGATACCCCATGACAGACGTGGGGCTCAGTTCTTGGATTTGGTGGAAGGAGGGCTCCTGGGAGGAGCTGGATGCCAACTGGAACGTGGGGAAGCAGAAGCAGCTGGGGGCCAGCTCTAACTTATGCCAAAGGAGGATAGGTGCTGGGGGGTTCTGCCATGCCTACTTCTATGCTAGGGATGTGGAGGCCAGCTGTGTGCTGTGCCCCTTGGCCTTGTATCCACAGAGAATTTTGCTAAAGAAGGTGAAATCACTGCTGGCCAGCTAGAGCCAGAATCCAGCATCTGAGCAATGTGTAAAATGGACAAGCTGGACTGAAGAATCCAGCCTGTGCCACTGAATTGTGCTCTGTCTTTAGTGGTGAGGTAGAAGCAAAGGAGCAATCAGGAAATTTGGGTGTGTTGGGGCAGTGAGGAGGGTGCTGAGCACTAGAGAGCAGGAAGCGAGGGGCAGCCTGCTGATTGCCAGAGAGCTCTTACCCCCATGTACAGGAGCTGCTGCTGTGTGCCACAGGCTCCCCAGGAACCATCATTCTGGCATTCCTCCACCTCGGTGCCTAGTGCCGGTACCCTGCTTACCCACCTCTACTTAGGTTGCTGGGTGGAAGAACAGGGCAGCCTTTGTGTTTGCCCTTTGCAACCTGTCAGTGGAGAAGCAAGTGACATTTGCTTCCTCCTGAATTTGTTTCAAAGTTACAGGGGTGTAGGTTGTAGCCATGCTGGTTTAAGGACACAGGCAGACAAGGTTCTTTGGGTGAATCTGGTATCTTTTGTTAGACCAACTTAAATATCTGGAAAAAAATTTCTTAGCAAGCTTTTTGGGTTTAAAAACCCTTTATCAGGCTGAGGAAGCATCTTCAGTTGGTATATGCTCTTCCTAGATGGAGTTGAACTTAGGGCAGATGCACATGAGACTCTAAAGAGCATTTTCCTGGACAGGTGAATAGATTTAGGTGACTGTTAAAAGATTAACAAAGTGCTCTATCTCCTTAAGGAGGGGCAGCCAGCCCTATTAAGAGCTTTGAGCAGTGTGGGAGTGTCCCAGCCGGAGCTTGAAAAGCTCAGGAAAGAGAGCAGAGAAGGGGAAGCTAGGGTGAGGAGTGGTTCTTCTAATGCCTGAAGAAGAGGGAGTATTTGAACTACTAATAGAGGTAACTCTTGCGAAAGGGAGTAGGAGTGGTGACCTGTTTTCAGATTCCTTTGTGCTTTTGAAATACAAGAATACCAGGTGGTTAAAGGCATGATAATTCATGGGATATGGGACTCTCTATTCATTCTGAGTAGTCATTTGGTAGGCCACAAGCTGGGATGAACCTCTGTGACTCAAAACTGCCTTGCTGCATGTGGCTTAGCTTAAATTCTTTTTGCTGACCCTTGCCACAGCTGAGGTGTCACTTCTATAGAGCTAAAGAGGGAAACAGGGAAGAAAGAGGAGAGAAAAGATCCTGGCAAGATTTGGACTTCAGGGGACTGTTCCAGCCCAGCACAGGG
>JAGPOW010001543.1:52410356-52422917 GCA_030014935.1 Caiman crocodilus
TTGGCCCTTCTGAAGTCAAGGGCTTTAGCCTTGGTGTGAGCCCTAGATGCCCTGCATTGGATAGTGAAATCCAGCAGGTGATGATCACTATTGCCCAGGCGCTCAAGAGCCTGCAGTCCCCTCACCAGGTCATCCCCCATGGCCAGCAAGGCATTACCCCTAGGGGGGCTGTGCATTTCCTGGATAAGGTGAAGGTCCTGTAATACAGCCAGGGACCTATGTGAGCGGTCAGACCTGACTGTCTGCTCCTCCCAGCAAAAGTCTGAGTGGTTTAGGTCACCCATGACAATAACATCCCTTGACCTAACCCACCGTAAGGTCCCTTTCACCATGCCCCCCTTGTAGTTTGACCCACAGTGTCTCTGCCCAACCCTCCTCTAACCCGAAGCTAATCCTTAATGATGTGAAGTGCTTTTTAACATAGAGCGCAACCCCCCCCCCACCTTTCCTATCTGTCCTGTCTCTTTTACATAGGGTATACCCCCAAATGCCCACTGCTCAGTCATAGATAGGGTCCCACCAGGTTTCTGTGAGCCCTACTAAGTCTGGGTCCTTACTTGCAATCAGGAGGCACAGTTTCTTCTGCTTACACTCCATACTACGAGCATTAGTGTAGAGGCACCTGAGGTCTCCTGAGGGTGCTCATGCCTTCCTCCCACTCCCAGGACAGTTGTGGTCCCCTGCTCCTCGGACATTGATTCTTACCTGTGCTTCCCTTCCTCTTGTCACCCTGCGTGATGGTGAAGCATCCTCTCCACTCAAAGTGGCCCCTTCCCCAGGCAAAGTTAGTTTAAAGCCCGCTGTACAAGATCAGCCAACCTAGAGGAAAAGATACATCTGCCATTAGGGGAGAGGTGAAGCCCATCCCACCCCAGCATGCCCTCCTTACAACAACATGGGTCATTATCAAAAAACCCAAAGCCTGCCTTGTGGCACCAGCTCCGAAGCTGCCAGTTAACCACCTCAGTGCAGGCCTCATGACACCTGCCCTGTCCACTTACCGGGAGAATGGAGGAAAATACCACCTGAGCTCCTGTCCACTTCAGTTGGTGTCCCAAGGCCTCTCCTTTTCCCTTTTGTCACACAGGACATCCCTTTGCTGTGGCCACCCAACCATGCAGACCAAAAAGCTAGGAATATCTCAGACAAGTGCCAATGAGTGCTGTGCTGCAGGAGTGTTGGGACCAGTGGGTGCTGAGTCCAGCACTGCATAAGTGTGAAGTTTCCTAACTGTCCCTGACTGTTCTACTGAGGTAATAGTGTGAAGATGTGAAAAGCAGAGCGAACTGGACATGAAGGTATTCCACAGGGTCCTTCAGACTTTGGCCAAACTATTTCATAAGTCTAGCATAGAAAATAAAGCACTGAGTTCTGGAGCTGACTTGCCCATCCCCTCCTCTTGGTCACAATGTGAGTCCAGTTGACATCTGATTAATGTTTGTCATCTGATACAGGTCTCCTTTCTTAGTAAGCACCAGCATTCCTGCATTTAAGCAGCTGAATGAATTATGTAGGATTAATGAGATTCAGGTACAGCTATTGCCTCTTGTTTTGTTTGTGATCATGGAGAAAGGCAACAAACTGGCAGGTTACTGCTGTCACTTTTCATCTCAGGAGGAGATTCTGGTTCATGTATAGGTTCTCACTGATGGAAATAATTTCTATTTCGGAGCCTGGTTCTTAGATGACATTTGTCTAGAAAACAAACAAGGAGTTTGACCTGTGACTTTATTAGAACGTGTGCATGCCTGCATGATGGGGAGAGTGAGCTTGGCAGAGGGGGACAGGACACAGTCTTTGGAAGTCAGAGCTGAGGTGTACAGACACACACAAAGCAGCGCTATAAGTCTCATGACTGTTATCATCTACCTCTAATAAATGTCTGTGGATAGCAGAATTAAGAATGAGGATATGAATAGTGACCAGGGTTTGGCCACAATTTTGGATCTAGTATGTCTTGGTTGATATTTTCTTCCCCACCCCCACATGATAGTCCTGTGTTGTCTTCCAAGTTCAGTCAATGTACCCAAACACTCTGGCCTGTAGCAATCCTTGTTATTGCAGCTCTTAACTATATGGCTGGATTGATGCACTTTAACCTTGACTTCCAGTGCTTACAAGTTATTCTGCTTCCCTCCCCAGGTCTTCCTGCATGTAGGCTCTTAGCATTAGCAAACCTTGAGATCACAGGCCATTAACTTTCACAGCAAGCTTGTGTGATGTCAGCAAAACAAACTGCAACAGAAGACTGACGTTGTGATGCTTGGTTCCACAACAGCAATGTCGATGGGAAGACCCATGTGTGAATCATAATGATTTGCATTCTGCAGATGGTTCTATCAATGCCTGGGATGGCTGAATCACACCAGACAGTGATGCAGGGGGAGGGAGGCCCTTTTGTTCCATAAAGAGCAGTGAAACCTTCCCAGACTCAGCAGCTGGGCAGAATTTGAATCTGGCAGCTTCTTTTCAGAAGCTTTTCTAACCTCCTCCTCACTGTTTACCAAAGCATTTCTGATCCCACACAGGGGTGCATGCATCTGCTGTGATGAAATGAGGATTGAAGTACCACTGAGGGCACTCAGAGAAGAGGAGCAAGAGTATTTCCTGACCATCCTGGTTACCCTGCCAGGCAAGGGTTAAATGTATAGTGTAAAAAGTCTTCTTCATTTTGGGTATTGGATTCCTTTCTCTCCCCCACATACAATCTGATGTCAAAACCTCTCCCATCTGGAGGTTGCATCTGGGCTGAAGAGGGGGTGCAGCCATGCATGTTTTATTCACAGCTACATGGAAGAGATAGGTAGATGGATGCTGACCCCACTGTGACCAGATTCTCTCAGAGCTGATCAATTCCTGACACTGCTCTAAAAGAAATGCAAAAATCTAGAACTCTTGGTTCCAAAATTATACCTTTTATTAGACCAACTGAGAAACTGCAAAAAAAAAAAAAAAAAAAAAAAAGTCTCTCTTTCTGCAAGCTTTTGGGCTCATGCGCCCTTCATCAGGATCAGGGAATGTTCAAGATGGTAAAGAGTCCTCATATGTAGGAAGTAACCTTCATAAACTCTGTGCAAAAATGAAGCTTATGAAGTTTATTTCCTACATATGAGGACTTTTTACCATCGCAATCTTTCCCTGAGCCTGATGAAGGGTGCAGGAGCCCAGCCCAAAAGCTTGCAGAAAGAGGGCCTTTTTTTTTTGCAGTTTCTCAGTTAGTTTAATAAAAGGTATCATTTTGGAACCAAGAGTTCTAGATTTTTGCATTTTTTTTTTTTTTTTTTGTCTAAGACCAGCACAGCTACCACATACACCCCGATGCTGCTTTAAGCATGTGTATGGAGTTCAGTTTCTTCTGCACAGGTACAGAGTTTTGTGATCTGATAGTTTCACTTATGGAATTTTCTTTTTCCTAAGGGATGGGAAAGGAGACAGCTATGGGACCACCCTAACTGTTCCTTACTTGGAAACACCCTGCCGTGATGGCATCGCATTGTTCCATGCATAGCTGCCTGTGGTCAGAATGGTCTACCCTGAGTGTATGCAACATCAGGTAGGGCATATAAATAGAGCAGCAATAATAAATGATACCATGTTTATAAGAACAGGAGATACAAATAAAGCACTTCCTCTCTTTTAAGTAAAAACACAGCTACAAAAAGCACTGCTACAATGGTCCAGGAAATGTAGCTTACAAAGGATAAGGACAGGTAGTGGTTTTCTTGCATGCACTTACTGGTAACAGTGTCTGTCCATAGTAGTTCCCTGAGTTTGTTCAGCTTATTGTTGAACCATAGTTCTCCCAGGAGCTAGGGAAAAGCTTTTCCTTATTGTGTATGTGGAAGTCACATCAGCTTGCATCTCATTAATTCTTGTCATTGCTCTGCTGTGTGAAGTGGTTGGGCTAGGGTGAGGCAGCCTTACAGGCTTTTCATAGTCTTATAGTAACAGGTCATTAATGATGAGCACTCTGCATGAGACTTTGCTTCAGAAGTATCAGGCAAGTGTAGCTGCACCCATATATTCATTAAGTGAAGGTAGGCTCTTGCATGCTGTAATTGGACATCAGAACACAGTCAGGGATTTCATTGTGACCGAACAGCAGCACCAAAGGAGATAGGGGCTCCAAACATTATCTGGGCAGTAGGGCTGTGCGAAGCTTCTGTCCCTGATTCGATTCGGTGGAGATTTGGTCTTATTTGGTGGCCAAATCTCTGAATCCAAATTGAATTGGAGGACCCTTTAATTTCTCCAAATCAATTCAGACATAGAGACAGTGTTAAGTGTTTTTTCTACATACCTCTAGGTAGAAGGGGCTTGTGAGTGCTGCAATGCTGGGGTGCATGGGAAATGGTCCTCGCCCCTACCTTGGGCAAATTCAAGAGGAGGTTGGACTATCACCTGTCTGGGGTCTTGTGAACCCGGCATTCATTCTTCCTGTGGCAGGAGGTCAGGCTAGATGATCTGTTCAGGTCCCTCCTAATCCTAGCTACTGTGAAACTATGGAGTGTCCCACGGGAGCATGCGGGGGGCTCCTGAGCGCACGTGGCAGCAGACCCAGAAGTGGGCCAGAAGCACTTCTGGTCCACTTCTGGGTCTGCTGGGGAGTGTGCTGCTCCCCGCACTGCCCCTGCACCCTTCAGGCTTGGTGACTGGAGCCTCCTGGGTCTGGGGGGGGCACCCAGGGTACCTCTGTGGCCAATCACCAATCCGGGGGGGCGGGGGGGCGGAGGGGGCAACGTGCTCCCTGGCAGACCCAGAAGTGCACTGGAAGTAGTTCTGGTCCACTTCCAGGTTCGCTGTTGAGCATGTGGAGGCTCCCTTACATTCCTGTGGGACACTCTATATGTCCCAGCATCGCAGCAATCTCAAGCTGTGCCTGCTACCTTGAGGTATGTAGAAATTTTTTTTGTAAACTGTCTGTGTCCAAATCACCGATTCTCTGAATCGGCATTGAATATTCAGATTCGGATCCGGATTCGGTCGAATTGAATCAGGAACAGTGATTCAAATCAACAAATTGAATCACTGTCCCTGATTTGGTCCAAATCTGAATCGAATAGGGCCCACTTTGTACAACATTACTGGACAGTGTGATTCTGCATGAGCAGTCTTTTGACTTAAGGGTTTTCCTGTGAGTTGAAGGAAGAAAAGGGAATTAAGTGCATGTAAGCAAATACATTTCAGACTGATTCCAAGATGGTTGCTTTGTGGGATGGGAAAAGAGTGCTTTTGGCTATCTGCACAAGGGAGTGCCTCTGCTGTTGGTGACAGCCTCTATTTTAGAAGACGGCATTTATATAAATTTGCTAAATAAATGGATAGTCTAGACAGAATACCTGAATCTACATCACTAGCTTCTGCTCTAAACAAGAAACAGACTTGCTGTAAGACTCCTGAAGTTTACTGCCCCTAAGCAATGGGGTAAGCATGGATAGGTTCCATACACTTCCAATAGTGTCAATCCAGCATGAGTCCTGTTTCATATAGAAATTCACCCTCACTCTTAGGAGTCCTGTACCTGACTTCTTCAGAGACAACCTCTTATTCTGCAGAAGCTGTGAACAATGGCAATGTTGAGCCCAGTGATTCCTAGGATATAACATTTTGGGGTTCATGAGAGGGGAAGAGTGCATGGTCCAAGTGCCCAGTCTTCATTTGTAGAATTTCCTCCCTTTGTCATTCAGATTGAGCTGGAATCTTGGATCCACAAGGTGAAAAGACACCATGCATTTCTTTGCACAAGTATTTGTCCTATCAAATTGGTTGCAGGAAGGCTAGCCATGTCCTTGCTGTAGGCAGACCTGAATCCTCCGCTATACAATATCTTCCCAGTACCTTAAGAGGGGATTTCTGAGGGGGATGCAGGGAAAGGAAAGATAGAGTATGAGGATCCATTTGGGAGATTATGGAGGAGAGTTTTAAGTGACTTAGACTGGATTTAAGGGGCATACCTTTTTGTTTCTGCAGTGTTGGAAATGTCTTTTACTTTGTTTGCAGATGTTAAATGTGTGGTGGTCTTGTGATTTCATTTAAAATAATAATACACAAAGCAAGATCCTCAACATTATGCTTTGATTCAAATAAGCATGTGAATTCCTCATTACTAGAAATTTGAGAGAGAAGCAAGTCAGGACAATATTCAGTCCATTCAACAACTGACCTGCACTGGCCATTCTTTGCAGTATATTCTCCAGGTGTTTGTTCTGTTTGGATTCCAACACCACCAATGATGAAGATTCCAGAACTTCTTCTGGGAGACTCTTGCAGTAGATCTCCTGGAGAAGAGTTGTTTCCTGGCAGTTTAAGTGCATCCAAATCTGTTTTAGGCTTGCTCATCATAGAATGTTTAATATTTGAATAAGAAATGGGAGCAGAATACAGGGAAGTGGTCCAGGATATTTCACTCTTGGGTGATGTCCCATCTCTGAGTTGCTACTCACCTGTCTCTTGTAACCTCACTAGCTGAATTGTTGTCCTCGGACTGTAAGCAAACAAAATATGTCCTAAAGAAAGTCTGGTGTCACATGGTTTGATAGGGGTGTTAAAATGCACGTATGCAGGACTTAGTGTGGTGATAAGCAAAAACATGTGCTGTTTGTAGTATTTCTTCTTAGTTGCAGTAATTATTGCAAAGAAGGACACGAATGGTTCTCTGTGACAGCTCAGGTAACTTGTAACCATGAGGTTTGCAAGTTGGTTGAGGCAAGCTTTATATAGTATGATGATGATTTTCAATAAGTCTTAGAAGACCAGGGAAATTCCAGGGAATAAAAATGAGTAAAAGTTGGAAAAAACTTGGAATTATGTCTTGTAGAGAAGAGAAGGCCAAACTGGAGAGGAATTTGATTTGCTAAAAAGGTTGTTATAAAGAGGACAGTAATCCCAGTATTCTATGTTCACAGGGGACAGGATATGCAGTAATAGGCACAAATTATATCAAGGGGGATTTGGATTGGATATTACATAATTGATCATATTAAATATTGATAATAAAGTTTGTCACTGAGGTTAGTTAAGCACTAGAGCAGGTTACCTAGAAAGGATGTGGAATCTCTATGAGTAGTTTTTAACTGCATGTTAGGAAAAATCATTGTGGGATAGTTTAGACATAGACATTTCTGCCTGGGGCAGGGGTTTATATTTCTAGGTGACATCCTGACCTCCTTACCCTCCTTTGCCCCCTTTTTAATTCTTGACCCAATTTGTGAAAGAGTGAAACAAAGGGAAAGAGAGAAACAGCCAGCTCTTCACTCAAAAAAAAATCCAGATTGTGTTTACAAGAAAGGAAACCACCTGTGAGATCAGTTTCAGAGATTTCACCTGACCAGAGCTGCACACGCTGCTGCTGTAGGGATTGCTCATTGTCCCTCGCTCGTCGCCCCTTGGGTGGCAGTTTGAAAGACCTGTCTGAGAGGGTGCCTCTAATAAAACACTATGGCAGCATAAGTGCCATAAGGCACTTCTCTCTACAATCTACAAATTATCAAGATTGTTACATCTTTTGTCAGCTGCTTTCAGGATTTAGTTCTTTACTGATAGACTGGAATATACTTGCATTTGAGTGGGGAGTTTGGTGGCTTGTTGCAGATCTGGTGAAGTCTTCAATGGGAATGTCACCAAAGGTAAGGCATTTTTAGGGATGGAGCTGCTTATCAGGATAGCAGCAACACTGAGTTGAAAAATAAACTGATGAAATGAGAGTATTTAGTTTGGACATTTCATGATTATTTGTCCCTAGAGATGATTTAAAATAAAAATGGTCTCAGTTGTTCAGCTAAAATTATTAAAAATAGGCCGTAATGAAAGTTTCTTTTGTTAGAGTTGATTTGACAAGATAAGGAGTTCAGTTGAAGTGTATCTTTTTAAACCCAATAATACCACTGACACTTGGCAGATCTATAAATTTGTCCCAGCCGTTGGATAATCTTGCTTTTCTGTAACATTTCCAGGACATGGAATCATGATAGATACTTGGCTGGGATCCTGTGACCCTGGCACTCGTTCCTGCCATTGGCGGGGGGTCAGACTAGATGGCCTGCTTTAGGCCCTTTCTGACCCTAGATACTATGATACTACTATGATTGAGTATTGCAGAAACTGTAGAAATTCTTTCTTGGTGAGTGTTTTTACAGCAATCCATGGAGTCAGCTCTTTGCCCCTGCCCAGCACTAGCTCTGGAGGTCTTCTTTTTCACAGAAGGACTTTCGATTTTCTTCCATTTAGCTGCTACAAACATGTTTTATCTTCCTCCTCTGCTCAACTCTCAGCTGGGTTTCCTTCCCACTTCCTCCTCTGTGTAGTGTGGTTGGAAAATAGCAGAGGAGACTCGTCTTGTTTTGCTGCTGTTTGGAGAAACTGAGGTGGAAAACGCTCCCCATCACTTTGTTTTTTAAAGCAAAATTATTTTCTTTCCTTTTCCTTCTCTTTTTTTGGTTGGATGCCAATAGCAAGGCCATCTGAGAATCTCAAAGCTCTTTCTACATTCACTGATGAGCCTTTAGCTCCTCTGACAGGTAGGCACTACCTCTGTGTTATGTTTGAGGGAAAATGAGTAGGCTTGGCAGAATTTAAATTATTAAATAATTTTCATGGCTAAGAATCGGGGTTTATTTTTAAGTGTTTATTTTGATTTTTATCCATTTAAAATTTCAGGATTCTGCAAAGTTAGGGGTGTTTCTCATTTTTTATTAATTAAAAATTTCAGGAGCGTGTCAGATCTGAGATATGGGGCTCGGACAATTTAGTAGTGACAGTATACTGTTAAAAGCTTTTATAAAACCACATATCAAAATATAAAAAGTGAATAGCTACAAATTATATCTGTTTTAAATTATTCTGTTCATTCATCACCAAGAAGAAGCTGGGGAGGGGGGCAGGGACCAGAAGAGGAGAGCAGCAGCACCCCCAGAGCTCTTCCCTTTGGGTTTTGGGTAGGGGTTTATTTAAGTTGTGTGGCACCTACCTGCCTCCAGCCTACTTCTACCACCTGTGAAGGAGCAGCTAATCCCTTATTTGATGATTAGGCCAGAACCAGCAGCTAATTGTTCAGATGACAAGTCATTAAGCCTCACCTTGTTTTCCTCTTTAACCCTTCCATCTTCTGTCCTTCTGTGTCTCTTTCTCTACTGTCCAGTACCAGGAGTAAGGGTTCCCTGCTAGTCTCCTTTCTATACATTTTGAATATTACCAGTGGAAATATTTTTTCCAGAGGTCTGTGAATGTGAAATAAACTCTTACTGAAGGGGTGTATGTGGTATCTGTGTTGGTCTGAGCCAAAAAGAAATTGCAAAAAATCTAGAACTCTTGGTTCCAAAATGATACTGTTTCTCAGTTGGACCAACTGAGAAATTGCAAAAAAAATCTTTGCAATTTATTAGACCAATAAAGGGTATAATTTTGGAACCAAGAGTTCTAGATTTTTTGCATTACATTTATCAAAGTTTATTGATAAAACGCAAATCCTGCCAACCCTACAAATGAGGCATGGGGAACTTCAGTGTCCTTGTCCAAGGTCACCAAGCCAATTGGCTGAGAAAAACAGGAAGATAACCCAGCACCTTCACTCCATGAATTCAAGCTGCAGGCACATAGGGAAGAATTTTCAAAAGCTCTTAAGTCAGATCCTTTAAAAGGAGCATCAACATGGGTCAACATCCCCTTCCCCCACCTGTTTCTCACCCATTGACTACCTCAACTTGCATTTTCACTGACTGGCAGTCCTGCATACTGGCCTCTGGCTTCTATCCTCTTCAATTCAGGAAGAGCACAGACCAGCTGCAAATATTTCCTCAGCGAGATGAAGGGTGTTTGTTCCCAAAAGCTTTCAAAGAAGTTTTTCCAACTGTTTTAGTTGGTCTAATAAAAGATATTGGTTTTACCCAAAGAAACTTGTCTGCCATCAACATACAGGAAGAATTTCACTCTGACGTCCTAAAAGCACTTTTGAAAATGAGAGGTGGGCTTCTAGGTCACTTGTGCTTTTGAAGATCTTGCCCATTGATCTGAGTGACAGACTCACTCACTATAACTATCCAAAGGTACCTAGAAAGGGTCATTTCTAGAGATTTGCCATTGGTCACATATTGAGCTCTTTTTAAAAACAGACAGAAAAAATACTACATTTTGATGTGATTTGATACAGAATCATAGAAAGTGAGGGTTGGAAGGGACTTTAGGAGATTATCTAGTCCAACCCACTGCTCAGAGTGGGACCACCCCCAACTAGATCATCCCAGACAGAGCTTTGTCAAGCTGGGCCTTAAAAACCTCCAAGGATGGAGATTCCACCATCTCCCTAGGTAACCTTTTCCAGGGATTCACCATCCTCCTCATGAGATGATTTTTCCTAATATACAACCTTACATTTCTCTTGTGGCAACTTGAAAACATTGCTCCTTGTTCTGTCATCTGCCACCTCTGAGAACAGTTAAGCTTCATCCTCTTTGGAACCACATGTTAGTAAGGCAGTTGAAGGCTGCTATCAAATCCCCCCGCAGTCTTCCATTTTGCAGACTAAATAAGCTCAGTTCCCTCAATCTCTCCTTATAAACCATGTGCCCCATAAGGCCTGTTCTTTTACTTACAGTTTACTGTATTGCAGCTGACACTGTAACCTGCATTTAGTTATTTATGCACCTCATTCACTGTTTGGTTTGGTTTGGTTTTTTTTCTATGTGTGTTTGTCCTTGTAATGATATAAGTCAAGTATTTGTTTCAGTTTCACCTCAAGATGACTCTCCCAGGTAAAGCTCAGGTTGTTCTGGCATAGGTTTATTCTTTTTCAGTCTCATGTTCAATCTCATCAATTTTATTTTCCTTCCATGTTATACCACGTTTCCAAAGCTCACTGTTTAAGATCTTCAGCTCTCTGCTTTTTGCTTGTGATCCCATTGCAGCAGCATGTTCACAGTCACTATTACTGCTAATAATTTTATAGGCATGAAAATTTGCCACTAGTTGTGGGGATATTCTCTAATCCCTCCCCCTGCCAGTGCAGAATTAATCCCAAATGATTAAAGTTTAAAGATGTGTTTATGGCTCACTTTGCTTACCAAATAAGTGAAAGGAAACTAGTAGTACTGACTCTTTCATACTTTAGATCTCAATATAGCATATCCTGAGGATCAGCATGAACAAATTTTGCCTCAGCAGGAGCTCTAATATTCATATGACAACTTTCATCTGAAGACTTCAAATGCCAGTAGTTTAAAAGTTTTTTTTCATTACAGAAGATTGCCTCCATGATAGGCACATTACAGAAAATATGTTCAGAACATGTTACCTGCTTTCAAAGCAGTTTCCCCTCAAAACAGGCTGCATGAGCAGTAGGTAGAGGCAGATAGGACACTGCATGAGCAGTAGGTAGAGGCAGATAGGACAGGGTGAAGAACCACAAAAGTGGGTGGTGAAACTGAGTGCGCAGCTTGTTTGATGGGTAACTTGTGTCAGGGTTTTATGTTGTGCTTGTTTATTAACTGATCTGAAGATCTAACATTTCCCAGTGGGTAAGGCTAGGTGCCCTGGTCTATTGGAAGAAGTCCACTGTTGAAGGGATGAAGATTGCTTCAGCAAAAAGCATAAAACCAACTCTCCTTTTCTTAAATCTTTGGAGAAATCAGACTACCCTTTAATCCAAAGGAATCGGATCTCTTAAGCAATTAATCACTGAGGAGGAGGACATTGAAGGGTTTTGTGTTAGCAAAAAGTAGTCATCCTGTTCCCTTAAACTACCATGATTTAACTGTTGCTCCGTTATTTCTGAAACCCCTTTAAAAGGGATAAAATAGACAAGGATGATGGTCCCTCTTACACAAGGTATAAAGAAGCTTAGCACTCCATATCCAAGGCATTTTAGACTCAAAAGTAAAGGAAAGCTCCTCCCTGTCCAACACAATTGCACAGTTCCCTGACAATCCTGTGGCATTCCCTGAGAGCTCAAGGTGACATTCTCCAACTCTGCAAAGAGGACACAGAGGAAGCTTCCTGTAGGTAGAGACATAGGCACAAGGTATCTTGCCAATAGCTGTGATAAGGGAAGGATAGGACCCTATGTGTAACTGGAGACAAAGCAGATCTTGTGGAAAGTGCAATGCCATGGGGGTGGGGTGGTAGGGGAACATAGGAGCCACTGAGAGAAGCAAACCCTCAGTTGCTGTAAATGCACACGGTCCCCTTGAAATTGATGGCTGATCTAATTTGCCCTGGTTTAGGATCTAGTCCAATAGTTGGAAATGACCACTTTGAATGTTGCTCCCAGATGGCTAAAACCTTTCTGGACTACTTGGAAGGGTGAGGAAGAGAGGTGGGAAGGGCAGAGCATTATCTTTGTTGGCCCTCAAGATAACCTACTTTAATTTTTGTTCTGCTGGAGCTCCCCTGGCTGGGGCTTCATGCATTGTGGGTAGATCCTGGCTCAGAACCAGATTGCATGTTACTGTGGACAAGTTTCTTACTATCCAGACCTGCTGGGGGGGGGGGGGGGGGGGGGGGGGGGGGGGGGGGGGGGGGGGGGGGGGGGGGGGGGTGGGGGGGGGGGGGGGGGGGTGGGGGGGGGGGGTG
>JAGPOW010001543.1:52423017-52442461 GCA_030014935.1 Caiman crocodilus
GAAGCAACTTGTCTCATCTTGCTTTGTTTGTCTGGTCTTATTGGTTACTGTAAAATCTTTCTGAATATGTTTCTTACTATGTATTTGTATATAACCCTGCACAAGGAAGGAGGCAATGAACTTGATCCAGCACTCAAGACACTGTGATAAAACGAATAAATAACAGCTGCCAGGTAAATGACTAGGAAAAATGGCATTCCTCCAGCTACTTCAGCTGCCCCCATAATCTCTTACATTTTCAGTGCTTTTAAGCAGCCCACACATTGAGATTGCTCAAATAAGCAAACAAAAAACCACACTCCCACATGCACTTGGGTGACTCAGATCATAGATCCTCCAAGAAAGGGAGAGATAAGCTCTCTAAGACTGATAGCACTCCCTCCCTGCAGACAAAATACATCGTAGGCACCTTCTGTGCAGCAGCTCCACGGGTATCCCTGCCACCCCAAATTAAAATCAGCATCTGAGATCAAGAGACTAGCTGCTGTGCTGCAACCAGAGGCTTAAGTAAGATTTGCATAGTGAACGTGGGGAGAGACGTCGAGACTCTTGCTAGTGTGGATTTTCTTTCTCTGGCTTTCAGCACCTGACCCCTTTGAATCTGTTTGCCTTCTCCTACGTCCCCAGCCCACACAAGAGCTGTCTGCCTCCAGTGCTCGGGGTTGCCTCATCCTGCCCAGATGAGCCTGCAGCATACTCTCATCTTCTCCTGTGCAGGTGAACAAAGTGATGGGCAACTGCCTGTTAGTCAAAGGAGCACTTTTGTTAATCTGAGCAAGGAGTTTGCCTGTAGTTGACAATGCTTTAGCCATGTGCTTCAGATGAGAGGGAGGGACAGGTGGGGGAGCAACCTGGGTAAGGCATGAAGACCCAGAATAGCAAAGGAACCTGGTAGAAGAAAGACTGTCCCAGCTGCAGGACACTTCTAGTGCCCCTGGAGGTCTGAGCAGCCCACTGAAAAGACTCCACTGCCCTGACAGTCTCCAGTGCACAGAATTTTCCTTGAATGTCTTTCACTGGCAATAATCTTACCTTTTAACAGTAGGAGGTAAATATGCTTTCACAGCAACAGGAGGTTTGTTTGTCAGTGTCCCATTATTTATCAAATAAAAAGTTATAGGACTGAAAAAAGCCAGCAGCATTCACCAGTAAAATGCAGCCGCTTTTGCATTGCAGGGATCACCTGTGTAGCAGCTCACATCAACCCAAAGTCTTAATAGGGTTCCAACATCATGGGACAGATACTGTGCTTGATATGGGACCAAAGGTCGGAGTCTGCTTTGGCCCCTCAGTTTTGCTGGGGATTAGAGAAGAGGAGGCTCCGTGGTTGAAAGTCTATGCCCATTATAGCTGTCTCGCCTCCAGAACCTGGAAGTGAGCCCATGGGTGCTGAATCTCCCCATTGTTCTGCTGTCAGCGAAGAGCCATGAAACCTGTTTTCAAAGAACGTGTTCATCCCCCTCTAGGGGCTGAGCAGGGAACTCTGCCCATGCAGCAGTGCTCCACGCTGCAGAACTAAGGTGAAACCTTGCTGATGACTTGCAATGGGAATGGATATGGCTCCATGTGCCACATTTTTCTGTGTGTTAGTTTAAAAAAGAATTAGGCAGTTCCTTCCAAACGCATGTTAAAAGAATGCTGTGGTGGCCAAGTTAAGAGAGGTCAGAATTAGGATTGGTTGTGTAGCCTGGACTGTTTCCTTTTGCATATGTTATCACACTTTTAACAACTGGATCACATTCCATACTCTTACTTTAGACATGACCTCTGACACCTTCAGTGAAAGGATAGGTGTTAAATATTTCTCTTTTTTCGTAATTCATTGCATGCACTTAAACCTTGCACATGGCAACCCATCTCACTCCTGCACTGAATATCGGATTCTTTATAGAGTCCAGGGAGTTTCCCTGGTTTCAGACCATGGTGTCCAAATTGAGCCAAGCCAAAGGGTTCCTTCATGCTTAGCAGTCCTTTGGGGCTAGCCTGGATGAGGTGTGCCAGTTTCTGTAGTCAACGGCATACAAGAGAATGATGTGGCATAATACCTGGCTGGCTTTGATTTCCCAGCCTAAATGACCAAGCATCCATTTACAGCTGCATCTGTCAAGTTTTGAACAAGGTATAAATTCACATCTCTGGAGCCATAGCATGCTGGGTGTCCCATCAAGGAAACTAAATATTTCTGAAAGGATAATGAATTGACCTTCCCACTCCCGGTGAGGTGCAAAAGGAATTATCCCTAGTTTATGGATTGGGGACTGAGATAGAGATTCAGGAAAAAAACTTGCAGACGTGGTTCCCAGTTTTGAGCGCCATGTCAACTCCACGGTTCTTTGGAGAGTTTGGTATCATGGAATGCTTTGTATATTCATGCCAGAATTCTGCTTAGCTTCAATTGCAGCTGTGATTTTTTGGCAAATCTGGTCCCACATACCTGAGGCACCTGGAAGTGAGGGACATGATTAACAGTCGCTCATCACTAGTTTGATTGAAGTGATTTGCCTAGCATGATACAGGAATTCTGGAGGAAAGACCACCATGGGCCTTTTCTTCTTCTTCCTGCTGCCCCCTGTTTCCTTCAGCATATGCTTTCCAACTTGGAGGCCACTACAGTTGTTGCCATCCACTACACAACCATGGCTGGGTCACTCAGCAATGTCAGTCTTGGTATGGAATGAGTTATGGGTCATGTGGGAAGAATGGTAAATGTAATTTGTGTAATTCAGCTGTGAGTTGTGCATGAGGGGACAAGTTTAAGGTTGCACAGGTCTGGAATGTCCTAACTTCTGAGTGGTTGAGGTCTGCAACCATATAACTTGTTAATATAGCTTTTTGGAAACAGCTCATTATCGGTTGTTGTTTGAAAATGCCTGGCAACTAGGGTTGTGCGAAGCTTCAGGTGGTTATTCGATTTGAAGGAGATTCGGCCTGATTTGGTGCCCAAATCTCTGAATCCAAATTGAATCAGGGGACCAATTTAAAGGTCCAAATCGATTCAAAGCTCTCCAAATCTTCAGAAAAGATTCGGAGAGCTTTGATTCTGGCAGTCCCCAGTGGCTACAGCAGGGAGCTGCAGCTGACTCCCAGCTGGTAAGCACTAGCGGTGGAGGGGGGGAGGTTGGGGGAGTGAACCATGGCGGGGGACCCCTTCCAGCCCCCCCCAACCCCTGCCTGCTCTTTCAGCACCCCACCATGGCTGCCCCCACCCCCCAGTTTGGCACTGCTTGGGATTGCCCCCCACCTGGCAGCACCCACTGAGTTGGGGCTTTTATTTTTCTCCAAGTGCCAGGAACTGAGGCAGGCAGGGCAGCCCTTGCTGGGCTGGGAGAGTGGGTGAGGGATGGGCCTGGCCTGGCTGATTCAGAGATTTGGCAGCAGCCAAATCTCTGAATCAGATCTCTGAATCGAATTGAATCAGGACAGTGATTCAAATCACTGACTCAAATCCCTGTCCCCCAAATCAGCCAAATCCAAAGCAAATACTAGCTGCTTCGCACAGGCCTACTGGCAACCTTAGTCATATGCCATGACCTCTCTGCATCAAGTGCTATAGAAATGTGCAACACGGAGACAGTCCCTCTTCATTATGTTTCACCCAGCCACACCTTGTTATTGAGGTGTTACTCAGACCATACAGCAGAAGCTGTTCTGTCTCTCATGTGGGTAGGATCTTCATTAACTCACAAAATTCTCTTCTTGCCTGCACTGTGACTGCAAGTATGGTGGAAGCCAGCTTCCCAGACTCCTGCCATAATTATGCTGGGGTCTCTGGTCATATTCTATTATGGCTCTGCTCCTACTCATCAAACAGAGTTTCCATAGTAATAACCATACCCTGAGGTTTAATTCTTGATTCTTTGCATTTTCTGGCTTCTAAATGATCTTATCTCTCTAAGTCTCTTATCTCTTTGATCCTACAAGTATTCTGCTGCTGCTGCTGCTGCTGCTGCTAATCATGATGATGATTATATTTCCTACTGTTATGCTAGTATCCAACTGTGGGTGACATCAGATGCTTTTGAGAACATATGGAAACAAATGTTAATCCATGTTCCTGGAACTTCAAGAATGTATGCAATGAAAAACCAGAATGGCTTTGAGCTCTAGAAATCCAAATGTTTCTAGTCTGTTTGCTTTCATCTTCCCACAATATAAAAAGCATTGTAATTCTTCACATCCTCCCAGTGTTTTTCTTCTAAGCATTATGCAAGGCTTATCAAACACTAATGAACTGCAGCAGCTCCATGAAGCAAGTCTGTATCACCCTGTCTTTCTTTCTTTTTTTTTTTTTACAGAGAGACTAACTAAAGTACAGAGAGGTTAGTGCCTTGCTCAGACCTGAACAGGCTATCTGTGTTGGAGCCATGCCACTCTTGAGATTGCAGACAGAAATTACACACTGCCTACCTACTCTCACTCTGTGCACTTCAAATCCAGGACGGAGGAGGTGAGAGCACTCAGTAGACATCCCCCACCATCGCTTTTGAGCATACCATAGAACTTGAGAGCAGTGATGGGGGCATCCCCGTGACAGTCTCATCTCTTCAGTCCCAGATTTGGAGTATGTGGAATGGAACCTGGTGAGTAAGGCTTATTTTTTCAGCCACAGTCTCTGAACCAGTGTGGACCTAGTGTAGACATGCCCAGAGTACATTTTTGGTAGGCTCAGGAGCCCAACTGGGATCCCAATACTGATTTTAAAACTGTTCTCTGCCTCTTTTTAAAAGTAACAAATGTGTTTAGACCAAAGAGGAAGATAACCAGCTTAGTGATTTTCTGTCTCAGAGGGAAACTTACATCCTTAAAGCACTGCTTTGTTGGTGCCTGCCTACATCTCTTTTTTGTGTTAAGAAATCTGTAGATATTTGGAAGATTCACAACTCTCTCAGACTATGGCCATGGTAAAAACTCTGTGAGCAGTGGTTAGGGCATTGGAGAGTCACGATCATTCCTAAATTTTGCCAGATTCCCTGTGTGACCTGGGAAAAGTCACTTATTCCCTACTCCTCTTTTATAAAAGGGGGGTAAGCATAAGATTGAGAGAGAGTTTAGTGTGGTCTTTGTTTTATGTATGATATTCTAGTTCCCTTTTTTAGTTATTCTGTCTTACTATAAGTTGTCCTGAGCCTTTGGTGGAAAGGTGACATATAAATCACATGCATAAATAAAGAAAAAAACAAACAAATAATTCTTTTCACCCACCCTTTGCTAGTCTTGTCTATTTCATAGATTTCACAGACACTGGGGCTGGAAGGGACCTTGCAAGATTGTTGGGTCCAGCTCCCTGCCTAAGGGGCAGGAAGTCAGCTGCGGTCAAATGATCCCAGCAAGATAGGCATACAAGTGTTTCTTGAAAGTGTCCAGAGTAAGTGCTTGCACCACTTCTGGGGGGGAGTCTATTCCAGATTCTGGAGACTCAGACAGGAAAGGAGTTTTTCCTTGTGTCCAGCCTAAAACAGATTTGATTGCAAAGTCTTCAGGGTCTGTGCTGACTCTCATTGTGTGGTCTGAATAGCACCTAGCATACCACTGAGGTCCTGATTATTTTAGTTACAGCCTCAAGTCTAAGCACTATGTTAATATAAATAAATAATAATGGCGACAGCATCATCAGATTGTAAATTAAGTACTGGTTGAAGATCCAACTAGGAGCCACTAGATGGCAACATGATCAAGGGTTTAAAGTGAAATGCTGCTGCGCTTCGGTAGGTTAACTAAAGCCTAAGAAAATGGTTACTGGGTGTGTCTACATGTTCATTAATGGGCTTTTGCTACTGCACATTAAATTTAGTATCTTTAATGTGAGATACTAACTAAATGCTCATTATGCTTCCCTAATGCACATCAGGAAAGTACATGCTTTTTCAGTTATCCAGGTTGTAGCCATATTGGTCTACAGGCAAAAGGAATCAGAACTCTTGGTAGAGGTGATATCTTTTATTAGACCAATGAGATTTTTGCAAAAAAAATTCTTTATTTGCAAGCTTTCAGGCACAAGCACCCTTCTTCAGGCACAGGAGAAAAGATTGTAAAAGTTCTTCTAGGAAGAAATGAAAGTTCATATTTCATAGGAGAGTTGAAGGTGTGGTAAAATCTCCTGTCTGGAACAGTTCATTTTAGGCAGATTAGGCTCAGAGAAAAGTTGAAAAAGTCTGTTTACCTGAAAGTTGCTTGGTGGCAAGCAGGATGTAGAGTCATATTTCCTTCTGGTTATGATGTTTCATATTTCACAGAAGAGTAAAAAGATGGAATGCTCTTCTGGGCAGGAATTTCTTATTTGGTGAGGTATCTCTGGGCTCTGATGCAAATTACCTCAGACGCAGGCAGGATCAGGGTATAATGTTCAGTAGCCTAATTTTATTGCACATGAGTGTATTAGCACAGTTTTTGCTGTGACACTGCAACGCTCAGTAAAACAAGCTATTGTGCATTAAAGCACATGTGTAGATACACCCACTGTATGCAGAATTGCTGGCTTTAGAAATGCTGATGGGTAGATGGAATGTAGAGGTGAACATGCGACAGAAGAAAGAGACAATCCTAGGGGCCTGATCTTTGTCATGTCAACTCACCAACTGGCTCACAGGTGATGACTTTATAAAAGAGTGAGGAATTAGTGCTCCCAAAGTGGAGAACACAGTCACAGCCCTAGCTGCCAGGGTTTATAATGGAGGAGTTGCAGTGTGACACACAATACAGAATCATGTCTTAGGACCTCTCATGACATATAGCTCCAGGCAGGACAATTAATTTGCCCTTGGTGTGACCTGTACTTCTGTAAAGGTTCCTTTGTGGGGGAAAAAGGTGTAGTTTTCCTGGTGCTTCTTGTTGACTGCCTTAAAGCACTATCCATCTTTGCCGTTTTTACTCCATCTCTATACAATGGCTTTTCTCAGCCCCTGCCGGTAGTGTCTCAAGATTTCAGCATTTTTGTAAACAGAAAATACAAGCTGGAAAATGTTTCAGTCCTGCAGTTCTGACTTCCCTCCATTAGAGGACACTATTGTCCTAGAGATGACACATGAGCCACTACAGTCTGGAAGATCTGCCTAGATCTCTTGTGCAGGTGCATTTGGCTCCCGAAATGATACTTTTGCCCACCGATGCTGTTGAGTACTTCAGTGCTACAGATGGCTTTGTGCTGGGAAGGTCACTTGTCCCAAAAGTTCTGTCCCACTTCACCAACTGTCTCCTTCCTTTTCATTTCTGTGCCCTTCATTTTTTACTCCTGTCATTTTCTGCTTTTTTGTGATAACCCTACCAATTTAAAAGTCAATAATGACTTAGCATAAATGTGAACCATTTGCAAATCTAGAGCACTTGTTATCCAGGGAACCCAGGCTACTTTGCAGATACGAATGCTCCAAAACATCAGGACCTGTATATGGCATTCATTGACCTTACTAAGGCCTTTGATTCCATCAGCCATGAATCCTTGTGGAAAGTACTGGCCCAGGTATGGATGTCCTGAAAAGTACATCAAGGTCTTGAGCCTCCTGCATGACCAGATGGTCATTGCCCAACTCTGTTCTCCAAGTTTTGTCAATTATCTTGGTTCTCATTAAGGACTTCTTTCCTTCCAGAACTGGCATTGAATACTGAATGGATAGAGGGCTCTTCAATATGAGTCATTTTCAGTTGAAGACCGAAGTATTCAAAATTACCATCTTTGACCTTTAATATGCTGATGACTGCACTATTCTTGTGCACATTGAGGGAAACCTCCCGACAGTGCTGGCTCTTCTAGAAGAAGCCTACTGAACTTTGGGCCTCTCTCTCAACATCCATAACATGGTGAAGTGCCTGAAGACTGGAAGAAGGCCAATGTGGTGCCTATCTTCAAGGAAGGGAGGAAAGTGGATCTGACAAAGTACAGGCCCGTCAGCCTGACCTCTATCCTGGGGGAGGTCTTAGAAAAGATTACTAAAGAGGCCATTCTTAACAGACTGGCCAATGGCAACATCCTGAGGGATATCCATCACAGGTTTGTTGCGGGTAGGTCTTGCTTGACCAATCTAATTTGCTTTTATGACAAGGTGACCTATCACCTGGAAAAAGGAGAAGAGATTCATGTCATATATCTTGACTTTAAAAAAGCTTTCCATCTGATATCCCATGATCACCTCTTAGCAAAACTGGCTAACTGCAGCCTCGGCCTCACCACTATCTGCTGGCTGGGGAATTGGCTCTGTGGTTAGACCCAGAGGGTGATGGTTGATGGAAATCAATCATTGTGGTACGCTGTGACCAGTGGGATCCTCCAAGGTTCAGTCCTTGTGCCTACACTATTCAACATCTTCATTAATGATGTGGACATTGGTATCAGAAGTGGACTGGCCAAGTTTGCTGATGACGCCAAACTCTGGGGGCCAGATGGCTTTAACGGCAAAATCTGTTAAATGTCAACACCTGAGGACAGGGGGGCAATCCAGGCTGACCTTAACAGGTTCAGGTGATGGGCAGATGAGAACCTGATGGTGTTTAACACCAAAAAATGCAAGGTTCTTCACCTTGGGAGAAAAAACCTGCAGCATGCTTATAGGCTTGGCATTGCTACACTGGCTAGCACTTTGGGCGAAAGGGACTTGGGGGTCATGGTTGACCACAAGATGAACATGAGCCTTCAATGTGATGCTGCGGCTAGTAAAGTGAGAAAAATGCTGGCTTGCGTCCATAGATGTTTCTCGAGCAAATCCCAGGACATCATTCTTCCATTGTCCCTGATGAGGCTGCAGCTGAAGTACTGCATCCAGTTTTGGGCTCCAGAATTCAAAAAGGATGTGGAGAAGCTTGAGAGGGTGCAGAGGAGAGCCACACGCATGATCAGAGGTCAGGAAAATGGACCTTGTGATGAGAGGCTGAGAGCCATGGGACTCTTCAGCCTGGAAAAGTGCAGGCTCAGTGGTGATCTGCTGGCCATCTGTAAGTTTATCAGGGGTGTTCACCAGGATCTGGGGGAACATCTATTCACCAGAGCACCCCAAGGGATGACAAGGTTGAATGGTCATAAACTCCTCCATGACCGTTTCAGGCTGGACATAAGGAAGAACTTCTTTACTGTCTGAATCCCAAAGGTCTGGAACAGCCTGCCATCAGAGGTGGTTCAAGCACCTATTTTGAACGCCTTCAAGAGACATTTGGATGTTTATATTGCTGGGATCCTATGGTCCCTGCTGACTTCCTGCCCTTGGGGCAGGGGTCTAGACTCTGATCTTCTGAGGTCTCTTTCAGCCTTAATGACTATGAAATCTAAATTTGGCTGCATTTGTGGACAGCCCTGGGATGTATGGGAACATGGTTATGTGCTGTCCACAATGCATACTTTAATCCACATTGTAACCAGTTCTCCCAACTTGCTTATAGGATCATAGGAAGGTAGAACTGGAAGAGACCTCACAAGGTCACCTAGTCTAGCCCCCTGTTCAAGGCAGGATCATTCCTGACTAAACCATCCCAGCCAAGTGTCTGTTTAACTGTAATACTATATGCTAGAAGAGGCCAAGGTGAAATGGCTAGGGATATTAGCTCCGGGCTTAGGACCCAGAGGCCTTGTTTCAGGGTGGGAGGAAGGGGTATAGGAGGGGGGATGAGGACCCACCCTCAGACTGACCATGACCTTTCCATTTGATGATAGGAAAATTTATTGATACATAGTGATAACATAAAAGAAGCTATACAAACAGTCAAGCAATATATTGACCTTGGGAATTCAGACAGTAAAGAAGTTCTTCCTTATGTCCAGCCTGAAATGGTCATGGAGGAGTTCCAGGGGATGGGAATGGGGACCCCTATCAGAGAGGAGAGGGAGGAAGGATGGGGAGGAACCTGAGTAGAGGATGAAAAAGAGAGATGGGGAGGAACAGGAAGGGAGGAACCTTTTTGTTATTCTTGAGTCTCTGCTTTTGTATTCTCCTTCCCTCTTGGTGACTCCTGATGACTCTTCATCTGTGGCTATCATTTGTTGGTTCCTCTGTATGGTCACACATCCATGTAGCTTTCCGGGCCTTCTCCTAATTTGGTCCGTTCCCTCAAAACCAGGACTCGAGACCTCCTTCTCTGGGGCCTTGTTAGCTGGTAACACTTTATCTTATGTTATGGGCAGTATGGTTCTCACACTGTTTTTCAGACTTTGTGGTCTTGTTGCATTAGACAGCCTGTCTGCTTTGAAGGCAGTGATCTTACGCGACTGAGAGACCCAAGCTCTTTAGAAATCAATTAACCCCTGCTGCCCATCCTGAACCATTCTAATGAATATATCTATATCTACAAGCCAATAGCCAAAAACCCAAACCTTTAAATTCCATTTTCTAAGCCAGTGGCAGAGATAGTTTGCCTGAAGACTGTGCTCAGTGGACATGGGTTGGTGTGAAGGCTGTGAGGGGGAAGCTATGCCTGTTCCTTCTGCACTCATTAAATGTCTTGGGACTTGAAAATAGGGGTAGATCGAGAAGGGCTGCAGTGATGCTGTTGCACCCTTCTTTGAATCTTGCTCTACCCAAACTTTAAAACCAACTGCATGGGAAGGACAACAGTGTTTCTATTCAGGCAGTATACAGATATTCAAATCAGTATACAAACATAAAGTGGGTGGCAGTTGGCTGGATGACAGCAGTGTGGAGAAGGCTCTGGGCAGCTTGGTAGATGGCAAAAATCAATATGGGTCTGCAGTGTGATGCACCTGTACAAAAGGCAAGCTTTGGTTTGGGATGAATCAATGAAGCATTAAGTAACATTAAGTGCAAGACATGGCAGGTAATAGTGCCTCTCTACTCAGCATGGCTTAGGCCTCCTCTACAATATTGTGTGCAGTTTTGGTCTCTACATTTTAAAAAGGGTGTGGAGAAGTAAGAAAGGGTCCATAGGTTGTTGACAAAGATGATAAAGGGCTTGGAAATCACATCATATGGGGAGAGGCTGAAGGAGCTAGGCATGTTCAGCTTGCAGAAAAGGTGCTTAGAGGGGACACGATCATCTCCCTGATTCTTGCTAATCTCTCTCAACTCGACAGGTGGAGTCTCTCTCCTTTTTGATGCTCTTGATGTTCCACTATTTAAACCATCCTTTCTTTTGTACTTCTGCTGTTTGTTAGCCATTCTTGGTAATGTCTGCTCTGTGTTTCACAGCCCTGCAAGCTGCTCTTATTTCTAACCAAAAACCTTAACTCCAGTGTGGTAGTATTAACTCAGGTGTAGAAATGACTGACAGTGAAGTATTGGAGGCACTATGCAGATACTCAAGAAAGCTAGACTTTGCTTTATGAATCTGAATAAGAAATGTATATTTAACTATATTGATTACAGAACTAATGACAGGAGGCAGCCCTGATGTTTCAGGACATATCTCTGATCTGTATGAAAAACAGCATAGACTAAGGGGAGTCCAACAAGTTGTATATATGCCTCCTGTGGCACCTGTCTGGAAGGGCACAGCTACACACAGTTAATATAGAGAGAACCTTGCAGGATTTAAGATGGAGCCCTACAGAAGGGCTGTATCTAAAATTCCTTTGTTTATCTGCAGAGGACACACTCTTAAGTTTGCTCAGTGTGTTAAATGAGTGTTCAGAAGATCAGTGCTTGCTTGTCATCAGTACTAATCTTGATAAGGAATTTTTCCACCTCTGCTCAGGAAAGTACTTGCAATTAAACCCCATGTTGCAAAAAATTTTTGGTGTGTTGGGGTTATGATATTTGTGCTTTGTAAACTGTACTGGGCAACATGGGATACAAAAGCTTGTGTGCTACTTCAGTATATATTTTTACTCAATTGAAAATGCATTGATAAAGATTTTACTGATTAAAACAAAGGCTTTCAAAGGTTTACATTGCTATTAAAAACAATCATAAAAAATAAACTGTTGGTAGGACTTTCCTGAGTAGGGTTAGCAGAGGGAGACCTAGATGAGATTTTTTTCCCAGCACAAAATCCTTATTAAGATCTGTATTGGAGACACATATGCACTGAACTTCTGAACTCTCGATGGGATCAAACTGCATTACGTGCTTTGGAACAGAATGATAGAATAGTTTGCTCTCTGTAAATACATTTCTGTGTTAAGGTGTTCTATTTTTGAGTCAGGTGCTATTAGCAGCTGAGGTCATGGCGCTGCTGCTGAGTGAGGAGTCTGTGTATGGCAGTCTTGCACACCTAGAAGGTAATGAACAACCAATATTGATTTGTCAAGAGCAAGTTACGGCTAACCAGCTTGCTATCCTTCAGTTAAAAGTTGCAAGCCGTGTGAATGGGGGTGTATAAGGGTTGCAATACTTGACTATAGTAAGACTTTTGATACTCTCTCATAATGTACTTGTAACTAAGCTAATGAAACAATTTAGATGAAACCACTGTAAGGTGGGTGTACATTAGTTTAAATAATTGTGTTCAAAGAGAAGTCATTAATGGCTCAAAGTTAAAATGGGAGGTTGGGTCTCAAATGGGATTTCCTGGTCTCATGCTGATGAACTGCTGATTGTCAGGCAACAGGGTCTGTACTGAGGCTGGTTTGAGACCTGGGTACTGTTCAATATCTGCATGAAGGACTTGGAAAATAGAACTGAGTGTAAACTTAGTTAATTTGTGGATGACACATGGCTGTGTGGTATTATAGACATTTAGAGAATAAGATTAGATTTCACAATGACCTTGATAAATTGGAAAAATATTGTGAAATAAATAGGATGAAATTCAGTAAAGTGCCAGTAGTACACAGAGGATGGAACAGTAAAATACACAAAGACAAAATGAGAAATGATTGGTTTGATTGCTGTTATACAGGAAATGGTCTAGGCATTATACCAGATCACAAGCTGAATACAATGTAGCAATGTAATGTTGTTGCAAAAAAAGCCAATAGCATATTGGGTTTTATTAGCTGAGGTGTTTGCACACAAGTCAAGGAAAATGATCCTTCCACTCTGTTCAGTGGGAAATCAACTCAATTCAGGAAGGAACTCAACTCAGGAAGGAAATCACCATATGCTACAACAACTTAAGAAAGAAAAATCCAGAGATCTTCCCAAACATTATATAATGTATACATAGAGACTATCAAAGATTTTTCATCCAACATAAAAAGAAGAGATGGAAGCAATTACCCCAAGAACAGCTTTCCCAACCACAAAACAGCTTTCAGAGAAACAACACCAATTCCAACCTCAAACTTGATGCAACTGAAAGAAGCAACCAGCCCTCAAATATCATCAATCCCTCCACACCCACACATAACAAAACTGCAAAATCTGTCCTCTCTAAAAGCCTGAATTTCTGTCCGTAAAATACCCTAATAAAATACTTCAATGTGGAGAATTGGAAAAATACTTCTGATGCCTCCGCTTCTGCCTCAAGGAATATTTCTACAACCAAAATCAATCCACTTCGAACAACATTTCAACCTTTGAGGACATTGAAGAAAAGAACAACTTCCCCCAGGAAAATCAGATTGAACACCTCACAATGGACGAAACTCTAACTTGACCACTATCTTGACTGCTTCAGGGAAAGAATGAACAATGAAATAATCAACAACACACACCACCATAACAACCTCTCCCTCAAAGAGAAGGGCCAGAGAATCCCTAAGATCTAACCATCAAATAGTAATAAAACCAGTGGATAAAGGAGGAGCTATAGTTATTCTTAACTGTTGCCTACATAAAAGAAGCCAACAGAAAACTCTCTGACACTACTTACTACAAAAAACTAGATGATGATCCTACTCCCCTTTTCACCTTGAACTCAAAACTACCATCAAATCATTTCCATCAGAACTACAAGAAAAACTACAGAACTTAATTCCCTCGCTACCCAACCTAGGGACTCTTTAAATGCTCCCTAAAATCCAGAAACAGGGGAACCTGAAGACTTATCATATCCAACCATGGAACCCTCACTGAGGAAATATCAGCTTTCAATGAATCAATCCTAAAACCTCTGGTCACCCAAAGAGTGGGCTTTTCCAAGACGCAACAGACTTTCCACGAAAACTTAAAAACATAGACCATTTTCTACTATGGACGTTACCAGCCTATGTATCAACATCTCACACCAGGATAGCATCTAAGCCTGCTTACATATCTGCAAGAACAAGATTACAACTCAGGGCACAGACCCAAAGATATTACTAAACTTATACACTTTATCCTCACATACAACACCTTCACTTTCAATAACCAACAATTCCTCCAGACCATGGGCACAACTATAGGCACTAAAATGGCACCACAGTATGCCAAAATTTTCAAGAGCCACCTAAAAGAAGAATTACTCGAGGACTGCACCATCAAACCCTTGCTATACTTAAGATATGTCGATAACATCTTCATCATTTGGACTGAAAACCTACAGTCTCTGATTGCTTTCCATCAGAAATTCAACAAACATCACCCCTCCATCAGACTATCCCTGGAATACTCCAACACCAACATTTCCTTTTTAAAAAACAATGGTCATTATCCAGAATGGTAAAATACAGACCACCATATAGAAGAAACCCACAGATCAACATGCATATCTGCACAGAACCAGCAGTCACCAAATGCCCTGATGAAAAATATGTAGGAGAAACCAACCAGCATAAATTCATAGATGCTATGGTTGGAAGGGACCTCAACAGATTGAGTCCAACCACCTGTCTGGGCAAGAAAGAGTGCTGGGGTCAGATGACCCCAACCAGATGCCTATCCAGCCTTCTCTTGAAGACTCCTAAGTAGGGGAGAGTACCACCTCCCTTGGAAGCCCATTCCACATTTTGGCCACTCTCACCATGAAGAAGTTTTTCCTGATGTCTAGCTTAAATCTGCTCTCTGTCAGTTTGTGACCATTGTTTCTTGTTATCCCAAGAGGCGCCCTGGTGAACAGAGCATCTTAGGTTCCTTGCTGCACCCCCGTAATGAATTTGTAGGCAGCCGCAAGATCACCTCTCAGTCTTCTCTTACAGAGGCTGAAGAGGTCCAGGTCCCTTAGTTCCTCCTCATAGGGCTTGGCCTGTAAACCCTTAACCATGTGAGTGGCCCTTGTCTGGACCCTCTTGAGGCTATCCACATCCTTCTTAAAGTATGGCACCCAAAACTGGATGCAGTACTCCAATTCAGTCTGACCAATGCTGTTTAGAGGGTAAGTATCACTTCCTTGGATATATTTCTCATACATCTGCTGATGCATAATAAAGTGCGGTTAATTTTGCTGATGATTTCATTACACTGGCGACTCATCTTCATCTTTGAGTCTACTATGACTCTATATCCTGTTCCGGTTCTGCTGCCAAGAGGGTCATTTCTGTATATCAGAATGAATGCACACATTACCTTTTAACTGACTTGCTTTCTTTCATATGTACCGGCCTCTGGCCAATTATTATCTCCTTTGCTATCCCCACTAGCCACAAAGATCAGCTGAACACCCTTCTCTTTATACTAACCCTTTCTGTATTTGAAGACTGTTAGAAAATTCCTCTAATCTGGACTAAATAATCCCAAATTCACCCAACTTTTCCTTAAAGTTTCAGGTAGTTTTGCCATGTCTTGCTTGAAAACCAAAACCAGACACAGAACTCCAGATAAGGCTGAATAGAATTGGAGGGGTGTAGGTTGTAGCCATGTTGGTCTAAGGACATAGGCAGACAAGGTTCTTTGGTTAAATCCACTATATTTTATTAGACCAACACAAATAGTTGGAAAAATTCTTCTTTACAAGTTTTTGGATACAGATTGCTTTGTCAGGCAGAGGAAGCATCTGCAGTTGGTTTGTGCTTTTCCTGGTCCTACCTCTTCTTAGGTCCCTTCCACTCTTCTTTTCGATGATTCTATAATATGATAGCATCCAGCACCTAAAATATGTAAATAAAACAGTTGTAAATCTGTCATGCAATCCCCATTATCTATAATAAAGGCAATAGCTGTGACATTTATCAACCACCTGTGCAAAGTACTGCTAGCAGCCTAAGTTTTCTGTGGAGAAAACTGGCTCACAGTGGGGAAACTGGGAGCCGAGGTTTGTCTTTGTGGGGTCTTGGTGAGGTTCCTGTGAGGCAGAGAGCTCCACCCTCTGAGGACCAGCCTCTTAGAAAGAGCTGTATGATCTTTCCTCTGTATCTTTGGGTCCATTGATCATATTTGAGACATAATATGGGTCAGTGCCTGTGCCCCAGGCCAGAATCTTGTCAGACCCTTCGTAGTATGAACAAGGTGTTCAGACTGTTGCCAGAGTGCCATCTCTTGAGGGCCACCTTCAAATCCCAGACATTGATTTGGCAAGGATCATCCCATTTATGATCTTGGGAAGATACTGGGTCATTTTTTTAAAGTGTTGTCTTCAAAATATTATGGTTTGTGTCTGGACACCAGGACTTTCTGCTCCTTAGCCTCTGAAGGCTCTGAGGTCCAGCTGGAAGCATGATAACCAGACATTGCTCAGAGACAGCTGAAAAAATGTGTTAGGTGTGGATGCTTAGTATGTTGACCCCATAAGTGAGCAACCTCAAGGAATGCAACTGTGTGCACATACTTAAACAGGAACTTGACAGGGAGTTTTTGTGATCCCAAAGCAGTAGTTTCACTAAGAAGAACAGCTGGTCAGACAGGGTACAAAGTAATGTGGGAAGGCAGCACACAGACCAACAAAATAGTCAAGATACAAATACATCCACATGAATATCATGATGATGTAACTTGCTTTGATGTAAAATTACTCCTAATAGCAAAAGAAATAGAATCACCAGAGCAATTCATTAGTTACATCAATGTATGGGGCTGCATATGCACTGATCTTCATATATTGGTTAAATTAGCTTTAGCCAATTTAAATTATCTGTGTAGATGGTTGTTAGGGTAGAAAGCACAATTCCTCTATTTTTAATCAATGCCATGTATGTACACGGCATTTGGTACCTTGCAAGCCTTGGTGTTCTCTGTTTGAAAGCCCCAAAATGAACTGCCACTATCTAGGCATCAATTGCACACAATGTTTTATTTATATATTTTCAGTTTTAAAGCAGTTTGGAAGCCTACTAGTTCCTCAATCACTATAATAAAATAAATTCTAAATAATTAGAAATTTTGGTTGATTTGGGGTTTTTTAGCCTAGAAAATCAGAGTTCTACCTGCCCCCTTAGCTCACCGGGATGCAGATCTGTACACAGGGTGGGCTGCCTGCTGCGGGCTCAGGCTCCCACCTTGCCACCCTCTTCCAGGGCCTCTGCACCCCAGCAGGCAGAACCCAGTGTGGCGGGGCAGAGTGGGCCTGCGCTGGACCCTGCCCCATGCCTGCCCCGGAGTGCTCAGGGTCCAGCCCCACCCCTCCACCCCCCAGAGGAGCTGACCTTGGTCCCATCCTGCTCTCTACCAGGGCACTGCGGCTGTTCACTGTGGCCCCAGTACCCAAGCCCCACTCACTGCCTGGCTGGGCAGCAGCCCCAGCTCCAGCACTGCCAACTACCTCCCTCCTTCCCTATGGGGGCCTCAATTTCCATCCCCCTCACCAAATTTACCTACAGGAGCTGCTCTCCAGGCCTCCTTGGTGGCCATGTGCATATACATGTACATGGCGTTCCCTGCTTGACTGCCCTTGTCCTGCTGCCCCCAGCCCCTTGCAGGCTGGAACTCTGCCAGCCTGCAGAGAGCTATTTTCAGAAGTGCAAATTTACATGTTTCTCCATTAAAATGAAAAATCTGCACTTTTCCTCTGGTAAAAGGACAAACCTGCATTTTTTCCATGGGAAAAAGAAAACCCAGATCCCTCCTCATGACCCCTATCTTGAGAAAACTACAGAATAAGAAAAAAGAGGCAGTGTATACCCTCGTTTAGTCTTGTCATATCTTATGTCCCACGACAAGCTAAGCTAGGATTTTTGCTTAAGTTACATGAACAGACCCAATTTGCATTCTTTTTGAAAACTAAGGAACTCTTGGGATTCCTCATGGTCTTAGTTTGCCCCTTGGAGGCAATGGCCCTCAACCCTTCCTCAGAGAAGTGGATTCACTTCATATCCTGATCTTCTCCTGGGTCTAACTTTGTCTGAAGAAGACATTGGCCTCCACTCCTTTCTTAAGGAAGCTGGTATTTCTTGAAGCCCCACCCTACATGTGTGAGCCTAGACCCAATTTGTCTATTATTCAATTGACTTTGTTTCACATACAAGATTCAAGGTCTTTTTTTTTTTACCTCAGACTTCCCCTCCCCCCTCCCCCCAGTCAGCCAAGGAGAAGATGCCAACTAAGAAAGGAACTAGGAGCTTGCAGTCACTGTTGTTGTGACTCAGGAATCCAATGCCTGAATTACATTTGGGACAGAGATTGCTATTCTGTACTGATTGTGCCCATGCTTCTCCCAGGTGCTGTGTTTGCTGCTGCCTGAGTCTGATAATGGAGCCCAAGATGCTCACAACTGCACAGGGAGGGAAAGGAAACAGGAGGCCAAGGTTGCTCGGCCAGGTTCAGAATATAGTGGAACTAGCTGGGGATGCATAGGAAAAATCAGTAGCAGCATGATGTTGTGAGTGGGGGTGGCTGGGGAACAGGTTGTCACAAATCTGTGGCAAACTTTTCACTAACTCATTGGTCCCCTTAAACGACTCCCATGTGTTGTCTCCTGCATCCACATGGTATCTGGTAGTAGTTAGCCCATGGGTTCTTATAGCACTGATCCCTCCTTACTGGACAAGACCTCCAAGGAGGCTCTGGGCCAGCTAAACAGTTCTGTGATGGCTATGAATGCCATGGGTGCCTGGAACAAATCATTGCCTTTTCCTGCTGCCAATTGCTCCTTGTATTAGTTGGGGCCAACTTCACTTTCTGTACATGGGGTTGTTCCCTTATCTCTGCCATATATTTATGATTAGCTGCAGAGCTCCTATGGTCCCTCACTTAGGCACTTTGGCCCATTGCACAGGTCTTCCTCCCAAAAGGGAAGTACAGAGCAGATAAGGAACCACCATGCCAGGGAGAAGCTTCTCTACAGTTGTCCCAGTTTCATGCTGTGTGTAAACCTACCCACACAGTAGCTGCATTGCTCAAACAAGGGAACTCCCCACCCTGACCCCCAAAGGTAAAGCTTCTCTATGCGCCAGTGGGCTGTCTTGGCTGGGGTCCTATGACTTTGCAAATAATATCCAGGAACTGAAAATGGCCACAGACCTTGCCACCCTCTTGTTCAAAGCAAATCTCAGTTCTACTTTGTGCCTAGTGTAATACTTAACCAGTTTGTAGCTTCAGTTCACCTCCCCAAAATCCCTCATGTACTTTACTTTCCCCAGGAAAATGGAGGAGAATGCCAGTCTGTGCTGTTTTGTATATACACATTTTGATGCTGGAAGGTGCTTGGATATCATGATTGTCGCACCACCGGAGCCTTAATTCCGACAGGCCCCTGGAGCGAGAACGGACGGACTCTAGCTTATTTCTTTTTCCTGCGCTAGACTTTGATTTCCCCTTTAATTGGCTGCTAGACAGAT
>JAGPOW010001543.1:52442561-52502343 GCA_030014935.1 Caiman crocodilus
CATTCTATTCCTTTTATGGTATGAAACTGGCCTCAGGCGTTACTACAAGGGGTTTGATTTCACTACGGGGGTTTGGCTTGTTAGGTGGTGTCATGGATCGCCGCCCACAATGCAGTCTGCACAATGATGATGGGCAAGGTTGAAGAAGTTGAATGGAACAGAATAGTTGTTCACAGTGGTCTGGGAATCTGGGATCAAGCTATGGTTTCTTGGTGGGAGTCTTCTGCCTCCTGCATTCCTTTGCTAGGGGAGGAAAGATTATGGGTCCTAAGGTTGGTACAGGTTAGCAGGATTTGATTGCTCGCAAAGAGAGGTCATCTTTCTTTCCCCACTGTTTAGCTCCTTCTGTTTTCTGCCTTTGCTGTTTGGGTCTTAGTGTCTGCATGGTTATTTTGTCCTCCCAGGGTACAGGTTGCACATGGATAATTTTAGGAATCTTATTGTAAAATCTAGAAGATTAGCCACAATTTTCCAAGAGGTACCAAATTGGGGTGCCTTGGTGTTTAGGTATCCAAACAGAAATGCCTACAGGCCTGCTGGTTAGCAGGACTGAGCATGCTCTGCAAGCACCAAGAATCTACATACATTAGGTCACAGCACCCAGTACGTCTAACCATCAGGTGATAAATATCTCTACTTGGCCCCTCCCCAGAATTGGTAGGCATTTGAATGGGAAATTGGACCTTTTGTGCCTTGATTGTTGAAATTTAATAGGTAGGGCTCTATTACCCAGATCATTACAAAGGAAACCATGGTGATTTGGGGAATTCTGGATGAGCTGAGAAAAGGTGGAAAGGGCTAAGCTTAACTCCTCTTTACAGAAGAGAGGCACATGAGGTGATTCTCATGTCATCGGAGGGACAGGAGGGACCTTGAGGGTCATCTGCTCCAAACCCTGTACAGATGCAGAATGTACTGTTCCTAAACCATCCCAAGAAGATGCCCATCTTGCCTCTCCTTTAAAACCTCTAAGGAAGAGGGTTCCATCTTGTTCATTACCCTACTTTTCTTAAGATATAATCTAAATCTGTTTTAGTGCCATTTAAACCCATCATTTTATATCCTGCCTCTGGGGCTAGGGAGTGTCATTGTTCTCTATCTCCTTTTGGCTGCCTTGCAAATATTTGAAAACTGCTGTCACGGCTCTCTTCCCTTTTTAAACTCTGTTCTTCCAAACTAAATGCACTCATTTTTTCAGCCTTTCTTCCTGTGATTCCCATTCCATCCCTTCATCATCGTTACTGCTCATTTTTGATTCAGTCCAGATTCTCTGCATCCTTCTTAAAATATAGTGCCCAGAATTGGACATACTGCTCTAGCTGAGGCCTAATCATTGCTAAATAGAGTGATACTATCACCTCCTGTATCTTGCACACAATTGTTTTGTTATTGCAGGCCAATAATGCATGTGTGGGACGAAACTCCTAGGTGCTTCTCAGTAATGTTACTGTCTAAGGAGTTCTCTCTCATTCACGTGTCCATTAGGCTTCTCTTCCCTAGGTGTTGTACTTTGTCTATGTGTTTGTGGAATTCTACTTTTTGTCTATATCTCAGTTCTCAAATATATATGACACACTTTTGAATGCTAATCCTATCCTCCGAAGTATTAATACTGCCTCCCCCCACTCTAGCCCCATGTTCACCTACAAACATAATCACTAAACTTGGTATTTATCATGAATAAAATTATTAAATAGTACTAGACCCAGATAAAACTTTGTGAAACCCCACTTGAGACTTCCTGTCTTTCTGATATTCAGTCATTTATAGACACTTTCTGCTTGCATTTGTTCAGCCACTTTTTGTCTACTTAACAATAATTATTAGCCATGTTTATTTCTCCAGGTTCCTTGCTAATGCAATTTTGACTTGTGCTGCAGAGCAGAAATCTGTATTTACGATCTATATATATGCTAAAGTCATGGGTTTTCGTGATAAGGTTCTTTTTGTGAATCTAATATCCTTTATTAGACCAACTTAAATAGTTGGAAAACATTTTTTTAGCAAGCTTTTGGGTTTAAAAACCCTTTGTCAAACTGAGGAAGTCTCTGCAGTTGTTCTGTGTTCTTCCTGGATGGAGCCCTGGATGCAAGAGCACAAACCAATTGTAGAAATTTCCTTAGCCTGATGAAGGGTTTTTAAACCCTAAAGCTTGCTAAAAATTTGTTTGCCAACTATTTAAGTTGGTCTAATAAAAGATATCAGATTCACCCAAAGAACCTTGTCTGCCTATGTCCCTAGACCAGCACGGCTACAACCTACACCCCTGTAACATGGGTTTTTTTGAGACACTCTCATGATTTATATTTTGTGAAGGGGAAGGGTCTGGTCTCTTTTTTGTTGGGGTTGGTGACACTGCACATACATCCTGTTCTTTCATATCAGAATATTTAGAGCAGGCAGATCAAGGGGGAAATCACAGGCCATTTCATACTGAGGGACTGTAGACCAAGCTACATGCTTTCTTCAATAGCAGGGATATTTAAGACATTGGCCTTTCATGCTGGTGCTTCTTTATGTTGAAGACAGGAGGCAGTGAGGAGAAGGAAAGCTGCACAAGACTTTATCGAAAACCCCCATTCCTGACGCACCTAGCTGAGTTTGCTGATGTTAGGCAGTTCTTTGAAAGGCCATCCCCTTCCCTTTTTTTTTGTTTAGTTCACAGTACACAGTACACAGGGCAGAGATATCAGGGAGGAGATGGGACAGAGCAGGAAAGAGAAGAATCATTCAAGATTGTGGGGGAAAAAGGGAAAAAGAACATGGGAAAGAAAAAGAGTGATGATTTTATTTATGGATGGCATAAGCACTAACTTTTATTTTTGCCAGGGGGGTATAAGATGATGGACGTGCGTAAAGTTTTATGCATTTCAGGTGACAGCTCTCTTCCTGAAGGGGGCCAGGGCCCTTGGACCCCCATATACTTGGCATCCATGATGGATGAAGGGGTGGGCAGGGAACCACCAACCCAACAGGTTTTTCCCCTTTCTTAGGGCTACAGCCCTCTGGTGTTAGTTTGCATTCTCTTTTCTGGTATTGGCTCAGACATCATTGTTTTCTTCTGCTGGAAGAGTCAGATGCATGACTGATGGCTGCAAATGACCTTTCTATGTAATACAGGAAAGGGATGGGGAACATTAGTAGCAGATGGTATCTCCCAACAAAGTGTTTGTATGCTGCTGTGGGAGTATGTTCACCAGCATGGCACATGGCATGTGTACGTGCCTACTGGGAGAGTATTGAGCAGACAGAGCCCTATGAATAAAAGCAGCCTTGGAGATGTAACATTTATATGAAGGACCTAGGTTCACCACAACTTTAGTTCATTCTTCTTGGAAACCCTGAGGTTGGAAGTGCATTCAAGGGCATAGCTCCTCAAACCTAGATTGCTTTTATGTAAGTTCTTCCTGGCTTTGGCTTATACCATTGAGATGGGTACTGGATGGAGGTGGTAAAAACTTCAAGAGGTTTCAGAATTAGGGTGTTAATTTTGGGATCCCCTTCAGAACTCCAGAGGTGCCTCTACTATGTGTTAAGTCATGTCCCTCAGGCAGTTGGGGTGTATAGGGCCAGATGTAAAGGATTTTGAAGTCCCATTTATAATAAAATGGACTTGATCACCTGCTCCTCGTATCCTTTGGTGCCAGCCAGACAAACAGAACACAGTCCTCCGATCTGGCTTGGATCCACTTCTCTGGAACTGAGTTACATTCAAAGGTAATGCAATGATGTTTTTTCAGTGGTGGCTTTTTTAAAACCAGAGATTCAGGTGGAACTGAAGGATACTGAATAGGAACTGGCTGAAAAAAATCTACAACTCCAATGTTCTCTTAATCTTGTTACCCCAGTCTTGACTCCATGACCCATTATGTCTGGATTATCCTTTGTGGGCCAGGAAGTGAGATGTGACTAAGTTTCTTCCTTTCCCCCCTTTTCCCCAATATTTTGAGTCGTCTCTGGGCACTAGCACATTTTCCCCTGCTTACAAAGTGGCTGGCTTGCTCTGATGTGGTTTTGTGGTTATATGTAGCATTGCGCATGTGGCCCTCATGCACTTTTGGTTTTCTGAGTCAGTAGTGAGCATGTTTTCAAGTGTAAGTGTGAGCCTCACTCAGAAGACCTGTATAAGCAAAAAGGAAATAAATTAAGAGAGAGCAGTATTTCTGAACTTTACCTGCAAGGTTTCTCTGACTGCTTTCATTTTGCTGTGTGTAGGTACATTTCTAGGACTTGAACCTGTAAGTCTGTTGCAGTGATATAATGAATACAAGATTGTGCTTCCAGCAGCATAAGAGGCCGCCAGTGGGTATGTGTGTGCTGGTAACTTGAAATGCTAAGCATGGTCCTCTCTCTTGAGCAATTATAAGACTTAGGCCATGTCAGTATGGTAAACTTACTATTCACAGCAGTGTTAGTCTCAAGGACATTATGCTGCTCCACACAGGCTGTCTCCAAAGCTGAAAGCAGTGCTCATGTCCACCTGCTGCTTTGCAGATTAATAAACATTGCCAAAGGACCGTTCCAATTCTGCATCCATGCTCTTGGTCACTCTGCCCTACTGCTGCCTGGAGGTAGCCTGCCCAGTGCAGTGCAGCAAGCTTGAAGGTTCTGCTGCCGGACCGACGAAGTTTGTCACGTAGACATGGCATTAAATATTAAAGACAAGATAAAAAGGAGGTGGTGGGGGAGGAGAAGGGTGAAGAATGTGTGTATTTGAGGTTGTCAGGGATATATCTGTGGCTCTTGGCATGCAAATGAGGTTCTGCAGTACACACACACCTCTTTGACCTTCCTTCAGCTGCCATTCAGGACTAGCATAACCATTATGTTCTTTCTCTAAGTCAGGGTTAGTGTCACTCTTGTCTATGGGGCTTATTAGGGCTGTGTGAAATGGGCCCTATTTGATTCAGATTTGGCCTGATTGGGGACAGTGATTCTATCTGTTAATTTGGATCACTGTCCCCAATTCGATTCAGCCAAATCTGAATCTAAAGATTTGATGCTGATTTGGTGAATCAGCAAGTTGGACACAGGCACAGCTTTAAAAGTTTTTTTCTACATACCTTGAGGTAGCTGGCATGGCTTGTGATTGCTGTGGTGCTAAGGTGCATGGAGCATCCCACAGGAGCACAGGGGGGGGCCCTCCACATGCTTGGCAGTGAACCTGGAAGTGGCTTGGTGATCAGCTGCAGGAGGACCTGGGGTGCTCCCCAGGCCCAGGAGGCACCAGTCCCTGAGCGTGGGAGGGGCGCAGCATGCTCCCCAGTGGACCAGGAAGTGGACCAAAAGTACTTGTGGTCCACTTCTAGGTCTGCTGCTGAGCGTGCCGTGGAGCCCCCTGTGCTTCTGTGGGACACTGCATCTGCCCCAGGATCACAGCGTTCAGAGCCCCTGCTACCTAGAGGTATGTTGAAAAAACATTTAAAGCTATGTCTATATCCAAATCACCAAATCTGTCCGAATCTCTCTGAATTGATTCAGAGAGATTAAAGGGTCCTCTGATTTGATTTGGCCACCAAATCGGGCTGAATCTCTGCCAAATTGAATTAGGGACTGAAGCTTCGCACAGCCCTAGTGCTTATAGTTTCTATAGCATGCAAACACCTCTCTACTTCATAATGGAATTATTCATGCAAACATCTCTGCTAAGCAAGGAAGTTCTTTGGTCTGCATTGCAGGGATGAGGACCTGAGGCACTGAGAGGATATATGGCTTCCCTAAGGTTCGAGTTTGGAGACCGAGGTTCAAGACTCTGCTACAAGTCATTAGGTAGTGGCAACATCATTTCCCCCCTTCTTCCCATCTTCTTATTCTACTGGTTGCATTTTGTCTTGCATTTATGCTGGTTGGGCAGAATCAAGCCTGAAGTTTGGGCAATCACAAAGTAGGATTTGCCTCTCTGAGCAAGTTGGTCTCTAAGGTACCATCCTGCCTTGCCCTTCTGCCTAACTTCAGACTAATATCTCTCTATGGGAAATCAGTCAGGGATTGCTAACATAATGTAGCCTAGTTAGAGTCAAGAGCTTAGCCATTAAAGGCAAACCCAACATGTTGATAGTAATCCTTTGTCATTAGGAATGGAGAGATGTTCTTAGGCCAGTTCTTCCTGGAGGAATGCCCTCAGAAATCAGTCCTACAACCGGCTTCTTTCTTATGCATTTCAGCAGAGAGGGCAAACATAGGATGAAGCAATGAGAATCTCTTACTCTGTCATCTCTAAATGTAGTTCCTTTTGATCCAGGTGAAGAACCTTGGTAGACCTGGGCTCTAGACAAACTTGCTTGGTTGCTACTAGGCCTGTGCAAAGCGGCTAGTATTTGCTTTGGATTCGGATTTGGCCAATTTGGGGGACAGTGATTTGATTCAGTGATTCGAATTACTGTCCTGATTTGATTCAGCCGACTGATTCAGAGATTTGACTGCTACCGAATCTCCGAATCAGCCAGGCCAGGCCCAACCCATCCCCTGCTGCACCCGCACCACCTTCAAGCTCTTGTTAAATGCCTCCCCCAACTCAGTGGATGCTGCCAAATGAGGGGTGATTTCTGCATGCCTCACTCTGCATGGGGGGCTTTATACAAGCCTGTGACCCCCCCACTTCCCTAGCCCCCCTATGGGTGCCCCGCCTGGGCCAGTTCTAACCCCTTAAGAACCACTCCTCCCCAAAAAACACGCCTGGACTCATGGTTCCTGCCAGCAGGGGACAATTTCCACTTCCCCCCCACTGCCCTGCACCACATGGGGGGGCTCTTCCACAGCCCCCCTGAAACCCTAAAGCCATTGCAGGAAGGACCTTTTCTTGTTTTGTTTTGTTTTTTTCTTAAAGGGCTGGAGCTGGCCTGGGCGGGGCACCCATGGGGGGGTAGGGGTAGCGGGGGGGGCCTCATGTAGAGCCCCCATGCAGCGTGGGGCAGTAGAGGGCAGCAGGGGTTGCCCCCCCACCCAGCAGTACCCGGTGAGCACTGGGGCTTTTTTTTTAAAGTACTGAGCTAGGATTGGTGGGGGCAGCCATGGGGGAGCAGTTGGGGTCAGGGGGGCTGGCAGGTGTCCCCCCATGGTCCCCTTTCCCAGTCACCCATCCCCCACCCCTAGTACGTACCACCTTAGAGTGGCTGCAGCTCCATGCTGCAGCCACCACGGACTGCCTGAATCATCAAAGCTCTTCGAATCTTTTCTGAAGATTCGGAGAGCTTTGATTTGATTTGGACCTTTAAATTGGTCCCCTGATTTGATTTAGATTCAGAGATTTGGCCACCAAAACAGGCCAAATCTCCTTCGAATCAAATCACCACCTGAAGCTTCTCACAGCCCTGGTTGCTACCTATTCAGTATCTGTTTATGTGTGAAAAGAGCAGACACCACTGCTTCACCCTGTTGGGCCAACATGTGACTTTCACATGGAAAAGAAGGCATATGTTATGCAGTACTTAGTAGGGATGTCTGAAGCAGGCCCTATTCGATTTGGATTTGGCCTGAATCAGGGACAGTGATTTGATTCATTGATTTGGATCACTGTCCCTGATTCGATTCTGCTGAATCCGAATCTGAAGATTCAACACTGATTTTGGAGAATCAGCAATTCGGACATATACACAGCTTTAAAAGTTTTTTCTATATACTTTTAGGTAGAAGACGCAGCTTGTGATCACTGTGATGCTGGAGCAGATGGAGCATCCCACAGCAGTGGGGGGGCCTTCCACGTGCTTAGTGGTGAACCCAGAAGTGGACCAGAAGTACTTCCAGTTCTGCTGTAAAGCGTGCTGGGGGCCCCTCCCCCCATGCTCCCGGCTCAGTGATCAGCCGCAGGGGGGCCCTGGGTGCCCCCCAAGACCCCGGAGGCAGCAGTCACTGAGCCAGGGGGAGTGGAGAGCCCCTCTGCACACTCCCTGGTGGAGCAGGAAGTGGACCAGAAGTGCTTCTGGTCCACTTCTGGGTCCGCTGCCAAGTGTGCTGGGGAGGTATTTCTGTCCAAGCTCTTGCTTAAAGCAGAATCCTCCCTGGTTAAGCCATGTCAATCAAGTATCTAAACTGCACTTATAAACTTCTACTGTCAGAGATTCTGTATTGTCTCCAGGGAATCTCTTCCAGTGCTTTACCACTCATACAATGAGAAGTTTCTTCCTAATATGCAGCCTAAACTCCATTGGTACAACTGAAGACTATTACTGCTTGTTCTGTCTCTTGTTGAACATAGAGAACAGTGAATCATCACCCCTTTCATAACAATAATTTTTGTGTTTGAAGACTATTATTAAATCCCACCACCCAATTATTCTCTTTTCTAGGCTAAATAATCCCTGTTCTTCCAACCATTTAGCTTATGTCGTATTTTATAGCCCTCTAATACATTTTGGGGCTCTCTTCTGGACTCTTTACAATTTGTTCACATCTTTCTTGAAGTGACGTGTCCAAAACTAGGCCTGGTACTCTCTGGGTGATTTAGCAGTGCTACACAGAACGGAAAAATTGCTTTCTCATATTATCTCATATTAATGTACTTTTAGCTTGTTAATAACCTGATAAAATGAACAGAGTATGACAGTAAAGCAGCCAGATAGACCCAGATAAACTAAGTGTAGGAAATTTAAAAAAAAAGGAAAAAAAAGGATAGAAAGAGAATTAGCTATGGGAAGTCTCTTTAAACATAGGTCTTTCTTCTGGGATTTGGCAAAGCTGTAAGGGGGACTTTCACAATGATAAGGTCAATTTCCATAGCTCCAGTAGGCTGGAGATTATTGGAAATTTACTCAGATTATATGGAGTGTGTGGTATGGAGGGCTTTCCATATGAAGAGAGGCTAAAGAGGCTAGATCTGTTCAGTTTAGACAAAAGATGCTTGAGGGGGAGCATAAGGGTCTACAAAATACTAAATGGTAAAGAGAAACTAGATAGGAAAAGTAGAGTGTCTCTCACAATACAAGATCCACAGGGTCATAAAAAGAAACTAGTAAGCAGTAAGCTTAAAACTAATAAAAGGAAATTCTTTTTTGCACAATGTAAAACTAAAGTGTGAAACTCAGTGCTGCTAGGTGTGGAAGTCAACAATTTAGCCAGCTTCAACAAGGGATTGGATAAATTCTTGGAGGAAAGGGGCATCAGTAGCTACTGAGCATGGGAGTAGGGGGTACAGCTTCTGAATTTGAACTTCCTAGACCTTAAATGCTGGAGGCTGCAGGTGAGAGAGGAGCAGTAGAAAAAACTGTGGTCATGCCCTGTTCACCCTCCCTTTCAGCATCTACCTTCTGCCACTGTGACCCAGGATGGATCCATAGGTCTGACCCAGTAAATGGCAGTTCTTATGTTCTTATAATGGAACAGCTGGGTAGAAGTCTTCTCTGAACCTGGTTCCACTTGTAATTTAGCAGGAGGACTTGAACTGCTAAGCCGAAGACCTACTAAGAATTTGGCATTGCTGATGAACCAAACTGAGGTTTCTTCAGAAAGTACTGGTAAATTATTTTAGAGCAGGAACTTGCTTATCACTAGCCTTTAAAAGAACATTTCTTGTAACATTGGGTGGCAAAATGTATCTGCATTGCATGTCTCCTGTTCGAATACAACTCCATTTATATGTCTGCATTTGGGTGGGCTTAATACTGTAAAATACAAAATGCCAGTAAAACCACATCACTACTGTGCAGTAATGTCTGACCCTATTAATACATATTAATCAGCAAAACAGAAACATCCCCTCCTACACTGAACTGTCTCTTAGCCAGGGAAGCCACTAAATTTGCCTTGAAAATGATTAGGCCATCACAGGATTCATTATTAGGAGTGGGAGGGTTATAGGAAGGAAACCACTTGAACTTGAAAATGTAACGGGAACTCACCTCTGAGACAGCAGATGAGGAAGCTGAGAAATTGCCCAGAGAATGGTACAAAGAGAAGGAATCATGCATTCAGAGATAAGAAATAAGAACTGGTGACTGAAACTGGTGATATGGTGTGAAAAATGCCCACTTGCTAATTTAAAGAATAAGAATGCAATTTAACCCCTGGTCAGAAACATGAATTTATAGGACCTGCAGAGGGTCTGAGAGATGTCTGACACAACTTCCTCTGTCTTTTTTTCCTAAGTATTCTGCCCCATTCTTGCCCTCCCCCCACTCCCAGTCTCTTGCCATCTGATTTGTGGGGCCCACAAAATGTACTGATTTGGGAGCTCTAGAAAGTAAGGTAGCATTGTCCAATGGAGAGGAAGTGAGACTAATGGGAAACACCTGGATCCTCTTCCCAGTTGCAGTACAGTGGAACAAAGTAGAGGATAAATAATAAATTTACAATCTGAATAAATCCAGAGCCTCACTATCCTTAGGAAATGTTTGAAAACTTTCCTCTTTGAACCATGATTGATTCTCTTTGCATTGATATTCCCTCCTGTCCAGTGAACTCCACCTCCACCCCTAAAATTTAAAGAAGAAAAAACCCAGAATAAAACTACCTATGACAAAGTAAATTGATATATGAAAATATCTAATCCATGAATTGGACCTCAGAGTTTTTACATTCCAAAAAAAGAGTTCCAACACTTGCATGATGTGTACTAGGGGCTTTGCTACTGCTCTGGATCCTACCCAGAAGACACTCAGATATTGAGTTGATGGGCAACATTATAAGCCATATCACAGACATTAGGTGCAGACTTCTGTAAATCGGGTCCTGAATTTTCAAGTGTGCATGCTATAAATATCTCTGTTTTTTGGAACCCAACTTCTGTCCCTTAGAACCTGATCATTTTTATTCTTCTCTCAGCTGTGCTGACAGTCCTAGTGCCAGGTGACTTCTTTGGCAAGCCAGACGCTCAGCAAGCAAATCACAGGTATCTTGGTGTGGACATTCCAAATCAGTGGATGTTTTTGGAAATACAGGCCCAAGTAGTTTGTACATGAAAATATTGCAGATGAGCTCCTCTTACTGAGTTCCACAGGGCTGTCTTTTAATTTCCAGTGAGTTGCAGCTTCAGTAGAGAGCGATAACTGCCTGTGAAAGGTCACCGACATCCGAAGAGTTTCACAAAAAACAGAGATGAAAAATTTGACTCAGTTTCAAATGCATGCTATCTTCTTTTAATATTGTCTGTTTTTTGTGAAACTTTCTGGTTTTACTGTGACCTTTATCATGCACCCAGTACAGGCTGCTTTGATTCTGAGCATACTTGGAGAGAAACTTGAAAGGACTACTTAAGACAAATGGAGATGCATACACATATCCTGTATTTACTACTATTGGATGAATTAAGACTAAAATGGGGCCAGCAGCCTCACCAACCCTTCTCCACTTCCCTTTTCCCATTATAGGTGGCATGGTGTGCTGTGCATGTTGGATAATTCCCAGTGATGCTGTGGGTTGCAGTTTTAGTGACCTTTCTTGTGGAGTGGGCAGGGCAACATGAGTCCAGCATCCATTTACTTAACAAGCTGACAGTATTCAGCTGTGTGCTATGCAGTCAGTTGGTTTGCTGATATGTTGAGGACCTTTCCATGTATGGGTCAGGGACAGAAATTACACATAAACTGGTATAAGTATTGGAAACCAGTTCAAATATGCAACACAACAGAAGTTCAGTACACATTAAACTGCTTTCAAAATGGCTGAAACCAGTTTAAGATAAGCCTGGGTGGATGTATCAGACTTAGCTGATTTAAGTTAAATTGGTTTATTGAACTTCTGACCCAGATCCCCTCCAGATTCAAGTTAACACAGAGACCCCCAGCATCCCAGGATGCTTTGCACTTTCTCTGCAAACCTCCCTTTGCAGGGTGGATGGGCTAGCCTTGACCCAAGCTCTCTGCTGCAGCTGAGCAGGGAAATGTGCTCTAGCACCCCAGCTTCTGGCCTGGGCCACTGCAGGCATGTTGCTGCATTTCTGGAAACAAAAGTGAATGTCTGTTCACTTGCTTATCAATTTAATCTACACAGCTTAGACTAACCTGGGAAGGCTGAATTGATTCAGAGTTGGGTTTCTTAATGGTCTGTACTTAGCCATGGTGCCCAAATCCCTGGCATGCTGCTCTCATTTTTTTCAACTGCTGTGCAGTACAGGGTGGCTTAGCAGAGAGTGCTCTATGCTTTGGATGTGTTAAATCAGGGACTTCTGCCCATCCCTGCATGGTTCTACACATGGAAGCTAAAGATCTTAACAGCATGGTTGACAAATTGGAGAGAAATCCCAGAGCCAGGGGCAATGCATAAGGGGTGCACGCGGGTTCACATGCACCCCCTGCGCATGGTGGTGCACCCCCTGCAAAAAGGTGCTGCCGAGACCCTGCTGCTGGCAGTGCTGGTGGCATCTGTGGGCAATCCATGATTGCCCCTGGCTGCTGCCAGCAGTGCCTGTGGGTGGTTGCCGACCCCGGTCAGCACTTGCCATGCCCCTCCTCCTGCTGCCAACAGTGCCAGTGCTGTTTGTGGGAGTTCCCCTGCTCCCTTCTGCTGTGCTCCTGCCACCGCCGGCACAGCCATGCCCCCCCATCTACCAGGGGCACATGCTGTTCATGCCCAGAGCTCTGGCTAGTATTTCCTGTCTTAATAACTTGAACTTTAATGTCCAAAGCTGTGCTTCAGCCACTGCTAGATTTTGAAGCTAATCTAATATCTCCCTACAATGTTTTTGAAAGTGTCACTGTGCAAATTCAGGCTTCAGAGCATACAAGCAGAACCATGGAGGAGCTATGAAAAGCTGGTTCACGCATTGCTCTTATACAGTGGGGAAATGTTAGCTTTTTTTCTACAAGGCAAAATCAAGTGGTAAGTTGCAGGATATAGCCCATTGTCTTCTATCCATGCTGTCTCCACTCTCTCAGGGTGCAGCCCCTAGGTGGAGGCAGGAAAGTCCTCAGTTCTGTTTGGCCAGTGAGCTGGTAAAGAGAGAATGGTTTTAATTTCCCCAGATTGATCACTTATAGCCTTGCATCTCAGGTAGTTGCCTACAAAGTGACTATAAAATGCAATTATTCTGACATAATAGCCTCTTGCCTTCCTTTTGCACTGCTGCATAGGTTTGAAAAAAGGGAAGGACAACAGGTGAACAGGCCTGGGAGAGCAGAGGGTAGGAATAATGCTGAATTCAATATTAATGCCTTTGGTTTAATGTCAGTACAATTTGCCAGTAGAAGCTGAAACTCAATGTCCCCAAATCTGGAGAGTTCTTTGAAATTAGAACCTCACTCTGGATCTATATTTTGCAAATGGCTCTTCTGTTCAAAGTAGACTCACCACCATCATCCCCCACTCCTGCTGTGAACATCCCCAGACTGCACCTAAGGCCACGTCTGCTTTTACCCCATTTTGGACAGAGTGATGGTCTTTGCATGTTAGCACTGAGCAAAGTTTGCCATTCATCCTGGTTAGTGTGACATGCTAGATACCAGAATGGTTTTGGTAGTGAGCATCTTGAAGAGTATGAATCACAATCCCTTTCAGCATGTGGACTCTTCAAAAGCACTCATTGCTGAGAGCTGTTTAATCAAACACCCAGATTCTTACCATGTCTATTCTGCTGGTTGAACCAGCAGAACTTTTCAACCCAGAGAAAAGTTTAGGGAGTTTTTTCTGGCAGGTTATTTTTTTACTATAAAGAAAAACTATGTCTAGTGAGACGACCCTTGAAATCCAGCTGGAAGCAGAGCTGTAATGGAGTCCAAAGGGAATAACAAACATCTCTTTGCAGGCTGTTATTTATACTCGGGAATAGAAGTTGTCATCTTCCCCTGTCATCTGTCTGCAGTGACTACTGGTGCTTGTGTACAAGTAGTACAGGGTCTGTGCCACATTCAGAAGCCACTGATCAGCATCTGCATTTGTTCATAGTGTTCTCTGGTGTATGACCCCCCCATTCCTGTGAGACGGCCTTTCCTTGCAATGTTATTCCCACAGTAATCCAGATCTCATAGGCTGACATTAAATGAAAAAAAGAGTGAGATGAAAAGAAAAGAGGAGGCTGTCAGGGAGAGGCCTCGGTTTGGGGCTGCTGCTACCATGCTGTGCGCTAAACTCAGGATTGTATGTTTGAGTTAGGTGTGCTCTGGGAAGCACTTGTGTAGAGCTTTACTCGCTTTCCTAGCTGTAATCTGGATTGTAACAGAGCATAAGTGGGAATTAGATACCTAAGCCCTCAAAGTAGACTGTTCCTGGTCTTACTCAGAAGCTTGGAGTGAGCCAAGTCTGGCCTGTGGGTTGGATTGGGCCCACAGTAGACTCCATTTCCCAGCAGCCCCTGCCTACACCACTGTAGCCAGTTTCCATGGAGACCCCAGGAGCAGTGATGCCTTGACAGTCTGGGGACCAGGGTTTCCATGGACACTAGCCCCAGCAGTGCTGGCAGGGTGCGATGCTCCGGGGCTGAGATTTTGCAGTAGTGACAGCGTGGTCCAGAGCCGGGACAGAGCTCTGATCCATTGCTCACATGCCTCAGGATCCATTGCCCATTGACCACTGGAGTCGTCATTCTGCCCTGGCCAAGCGGTTCAGGGTCTCTTTAGCCCAAAGCATATGAATGGAAGGGATTTTGGTATGGTTAAAACTGGGTCAGTCTGGTTCCTTTTTTATGACTTGTGTACTTAAGCAGGTGGACAAGAGGGAAGGTTGGTTTTATATCTAAAGAACTGGGTTGCGAATAAGGGGGCAGATGTTCTGTTTCCAACTCTTCCAATGACTTACAATAGAACTGTATTTTCAGGTGCTCAGGACTCCCAGCTTGGGTTTTCAAAGGAGCTTGAAAAGACCTGTTATCCTGAGTCCCTTATTTTAGTGCCTAAGTGGGAGTTGACCCTGACTGGGGGTGCAGAACTTATTTGAACTTTTAGGGTACAATGTTCAAAAGTGCCATGGGGTTTTTTTTTTAAGATTATCAGACAATAACTTTGAAAATCTGACCTTTGCCAGACTAAGTACCATTTGCAAAAGAAATGTAGGGGCTAAAACCCACTGAAGGCCGATGGGGTCTGGGCTCCTCAAATGTCAAAATTCTTCTGTCAGCTTTTTTCCCTGCCCAGAATCTCTGTGGGCCTCAGCTTTCTCATCTGTAGAAGCAAAGCCAAATGTAATGATTTTCACTTCACAGTTTTATTTTAATAAAGCACTTTGAGGACCTGCCTACACACAGGCATTGCACTAGTTTGATGGTTTAATTACAAATATAAACTGATGCAAATCCTATAGGTGCAATCAAAAGCCATACAAATCTGATTTAAATTGATTTAGGAAGGTTATATATCAAGTTGTTCCAGTTAAAAAGAAAAAGAAAAATAATAAGATTGTGTCTGCACAAGAACTGCCCTTGTTTAACAAAAGCTGCAATTTAAAATTATTCACTGGTGGGTTACATTGGTTTAAACAATATTATGGTTTAGTTTCACTTGATTCAGAATTGGGCTAAACCTAAATGAAGTAAAACAAGTAAGGGAACTGGCTGAAGGAATTAAAGGAAGACAGTTAGGGACATTGTGCAAGGATTACTCCTGGGACTGAATATATCATTAATGATCTTGACTCAAAAAGGCAAGTGTGCTTATGACCTTTGGTAATGACGTAAAGTTAGGAGGCATCATTAATATAGAGGGAAATTGGAATATTGTTCAGGGAGAACTGAATGACCTTGAGAACTAGAATATGAGAACCTGGATAAAACTCAGAATTACAAGGTCATGCAGTTAGGGATTAATAGGAAGAATTTTCATTATAAACTGGAAGCTCCTCAGTTGGAAAATACTGAGGATAAAAACTTGAGTGTGCTAGTTAATTACAGAATGGCTATTAACTATGAATGTGATGTGGCAATGAAAAAGGTGACTAGGAAGTATCAGATGGGGTATTTCTAGTAGAGATAAGAAAGGATTTAGTGGAATTGTACAAAGCACTGGTGAGACATCAGCTACAACACTGTGTTTAATTCTGTATACTTCTATTAAAAATGTGAATTTCAGCTGGAACAGTTACAGAGGAAGACTACGAGGATAAGTAAAGAATGGAGGGTATGTGTGGTGCAGAAGAAAACTAAAAGAGCTTTGCTTGTTTAGGCTATGAATAGGAGGAGATGGATCAGGAGCTGCTATCACACAGAAAAATTGTCCTAAGAATGATTGTAGGGGTGTGTGAAGTGGGCCCCATTAGATTCGGATTTGGCCTGAATCAGGGACAGCAATTTGATTCTTTGATTCAGATCACTGTCCCTGATTCGAATTGCTTGAATCTGAATGGGAAGATTCGATGCTAATTTGGAGAATCAGAGATTCGGACATAGAAAAAACATTTAAAGCTGTATCTATGTATCTTGAGGTAGCAGGTGTGGTTTGCGATCGCTGCAATGGTGAGGAACATGGAGCATCTCACAGGAGTGGGGGGGCCCTCCACAGGCTTGACAGGGTCTGCTGGGGAGTGCACTGGGCCCCCCCCACACACTTCTGCAGCACAGTAATCGGCCACAGGGGAACCCTAGGTGCCCCCGCCAGACACAGGAGGCACCAGTCACCAAGCCAGAAGGGCATGGGGGCCCCCCCCCAGCATACTCCCCGGTAGAGCTGGGGGTGGACTGGAAGTGCTTCTGGTCCACTTCCAGGTCTGCTGCTGAACGCTCTGGGGAGCCCCCTGTGCTTCTGTGGGATGCTGCATTTGCCCCAGCACCATAGCATTCAGAGCTACTACGTAGAGGTATGTAGAAAAAAACATTTAAAGCTGTTTGTGTCCAAATCTCTGAATCTTTCTGAATCTCTCTGAATCGATTCAAAGGGTTCTGATTCAATTCGGAGAGATAAATGGGTCCTCTGATTTGATTTGGTGATTCAGCCACTGAATTGAGCCAAATCTCCGCTGAATTGAATTGGAAACTGAAGCTTCGCATAGTCCTAATTGATTGTTAACACTTTTGGAGTGCAGAACAATGAGCCACTAAGTCAATTGACTCCCTCAACTGCCTGAATGCTAATGCAATGACTGTAGAATTGTGGAGTGGGAATCAAAGCTGAATGCTTCTACAACAGGCAGAAAATCAGCTTCCCTTCTTAATACATGCACCCCAATTTTGAGGGGATGTTTTTGGAGGAAAGAGTGCAAGTTTTATGTGAGAAAATGTGGTGTTTAGAGCAGAGGGACAGTAGCTGATTCCATATATGGATTCTACTAAAACCTGCTACTGCATCTTCTCTCAAAGATGAAGCTCCTTGTAGCCATGCTATAAAGACATAAATTCTCTGCTGCTGCCCTCAGACACAAATGATTTTCTGTTTTGAGTTTTCTTGCCATGTAGACATCCATTAGTTCTGTTTGCCAGTATGGAATTGGAGATATTTTTACTTGTAATGTGTATTGCTAGAGACCATTGGACAAGCACTAATTTTATTTCTCTATTTGCCCAGTGATGTAATTCTTTCAGGAACAGTTACTTTTGACAGTGGAAAAATCAGTTTTTCCTGACAGCCAAAAGGTTTTAAGTTGCTTTAAAAACACTTCTTCGCAATAGCTTTGCAGAACCAGAGATTAGACAGCCCAGGAAAAATACTGTTAACACACTTCAGGTGTTTTTTTTTCATTTTTTTTTCTCTTTTAAGAATATTCTCCTCATATTGCTGCATAAATCCACTAGATGTCACTTCACCATAACCCAGCTGAATTCAGGTAGCATTTGTGCATCTAGAATCATAAGACAACATGCTGTGCTGAGTTACTCAGCTCTCTTGTAGCTGAGAGTACAATTCAGTTAACTGAAATTAGAGAGGGCAAGTGTCTGTCCAGTAGCACTGTCTGTCTCCCTGTTGGAGTATGACAACTCCTGAGTATACGTAGTCAAGGGTTTTTGGCCAGTCCAGTTTCAAGTCCCATGTGCAGTCTCCCCTAGAGGGAAACTCTTCCACTCGTTCATAGAATTCAGTATTAGGAAGAGTTTTCTTCATATTTGCCTAATTTGCACTATTTTTGATTTTTGTCCATTATTCCTAGGCATCCCCACAAGGTATCACACTAAGTCATTCCTCCTCCTTCCTACAGAGTGGATTATGGTTTTTATGTATATTTTTGTGTCACCATGGTCCATGACGGCCATACTTGGACTAAACTTTGACATTGGTTTAATTCAGTTCCCCCAGGCTTCAGAGCATTTCCTGAATTCCCTTGAAAATAAGTGGACATACCCCTGTTGAAAGGGCTCCTAATGCATGTATGTTTAAAAAAGGAAGCAGTTGTTACTTTCCTATTGTTATGTGTGACCAATTGGAAAATGCTTGAAATGTAGCAAAACCTCTTGAACTCTGGATGAAAGTTTGTAAAAGTTGGAGAGTTTTGCTACATTTGAATGGTTCTCAGCTCATTCACAGCTGCTGCCCTTTTCAAACATTCCCCTTTTGAAAGAGCTTGAAATGTGTGAGTCTGTATCCTAATTTTCTTTCAGGCCTTGAATACTGAAAACTAATCATGATGCTGTTTGTGTGGCTGTGTGAAGGCTATTGAAGACCTTTCTGCAGAAAATTCCAGCCATCTGGCGCATCAGCTCAGTAGCACAACCATGACCAGCACTGTAAACTCTAGAGTCTAGATCAGGGGTAGGCAATGTTTTTTGCTGAAAAAAGTACAGTGTCTACCTTGGAGGGTGCTGTAGGGCCAACATGCTCTGGCATGTTTGCTGCCTCCTGGCTGTAGCTGGCCCATGGAGCCTGCTCTGCTTGCAGCAGGGCTTGCAGCCTCCCAGCCACCTGCTGGGAGCAGCCTGGGCTCTGTGGCTGGCAGCGGCTGCTTAGAGCCTGGGCTGATGATGGTGGTGTGCTGAGCAAACTGGCCTTGTATATCATGCTCAGCATGAGTGCTGGGGGTTGCTGACCTCTGATCTAGATAGATGTCTGACTGTACCTGTTATTTACAGCACCATATCTTCTGACCTAGGTAGGAGTCAACCTAACATGCCTGGTGACAAAAATGGAAATCTGAGCCGTAAAGCTGTCTCACTATGGGTTCTGATGTTACTCTTGCTGACATAGCATAACTAGAATTAGTAACAATGGGACTTTCAGGAAAACAACAGACAGACAGACCTTTCCTAGTCTAGAGAAGGTGACAGAGAAGGATTGTTAGATTGTGCTCTGTCATGGTAAGTCCTTGAGTACACAGCCCAAAGCAACCAACTTGCAACACTAACTCCCTTATAAATCTTAGTTATCTAAACCTTAGTTTTCCTCCCTTGTTTACTTCTGAAATTAAGAACAAGCCATTTGGATGTCTGAGTTTCCTCCAATTTGCTCCCTTGCTGTGGTCATTCACATCCAGGCGAACTGATATGAAAATACCACTGAAACTGTTCTGCAACAGTTTGTCCATTTTTTTTAAATGCTGGCACAAACCAGTGGCTGTATGGATCCATGGCTTTAGTTTGGTGGAGTGGCAGAATTGTCTGCAAGGTCTGGACATCAATTGTTTTCTTTTACTAGCAGGGGATATTTTTTGGGCTGAGCTGTAGAGGAAGGTATTTGGGGCTTGCTGCTAAATAGTTCACACTGGTTGCATCTACTTGTTCATGAATGCACTTTTGCTAATGCACATTAAATGCAGTACCTCTGTTGTGAGGTACTAGAAAAAGGTGCATTAACCTATTTTGATGCGCGGTAGCAAAAGCATGCTGGATGTTTATAGATGTTCCTCAGGGAGGTAGGGGGTCGGGAGGACACTTTAATTAGCAAGCTGGGCTATTTAAAAGTTCCTCAGTGTCACATGTGCTGAAAAATGATGGTGGGGTGCTTTGAACTAAAGCTTACCAAACTAGCTTTAGTTCAGAGTGCCCCACCACCATTTTTTAGCACAGGGATATTGATACATGTGATGCTGAAAGGTGCTGATGTTCATTAATTTCTGCTTTCCCGCAGACTTGATTAAATGAGTGTACTCTGATGCGCTGGATTTATAGCATGTTGGAGCAGCCTCACTGCACATGTGTAGGAGCCCACATTTTTTTTTTGTGATGCTTTAATGCACATCAAAATAGGTTAATGTGTATTAAAGTGCATGTGTAGACACACCCACTGAGTATCTTTAAGCAGAAATCCCCACCTGGAGAATTTGCACTATTTCTCTCACTTGCTCTCCACTTACACTGGTATAACTCCACTTGTTTTATTAGGGTTAATCCATTTTCCTTTGGTGTGACTAAGATCTGTAGGAGCGCTTGCATTTTTAAATCTAGATCTGTTCATGTAGCAACTGTCAAATATCAGTCTTACTCCTAAAGGCATTGGTTTTAGAAGAAACACTGGAAAGTTTGGGATTTCACTTTGAGTCATGCTAGTTTTCTTCTTATGGGAACATTGTTAAGACTCTCCCTTCTTGATACAGTTCTGACCCAACAGAATCTTGGATACCCCCTTTGGGGTTGCGCACTTGAGCTTCATTGGAACTTGAACAAATGCAAATGTTAATACCACACTTCAGTTTAATTCATCTACTGGAATACATATATTGTCTCAGGAAAACCATTATGGGGCCAAAATAACACAAGATGTAGGTTTCAAATGGTGATTCTTCCACCTAGAAACTGTAGTGAGCTGGATATGTTGCTTACCTTATAAAGACTGAATTTCTTGTAAAATCTGACATATTGGAACTGAAGTGCATCTGAAAACCAGTGTAGATGCAGTCTCTTGTGAAGTGTTTATCAGAAGTTTGATTTTTCTGCAGTAAAGTGTAAATGCTATAAAATGCTCTTAGCAAGAGAGTGAGCTCTAGACTCTACTCATATAGTAAATTTGAAGTTATTTATATTACTGCCAGTCAAATAGCAAGAAGTCACAGCTAAAGTGCCTATACAATATGATGCATTCATCATATTGCGAAACCACAAATTGCATATCATAGATCACACTGAAGCTGAAGGATTAAAAGTTCTTGTGACTGGATGCTAATATCATGGTTTAGCTATTTGAGCTAAACAAATTTCAGTAGGCAAAGCTTTGATATTAAACCAAGTAAAAACTGAAACTTAGACTTTATCATGAGAGATTTAAACAGTCATCTCTTTCCAGTAAGGTTATTATGCTTTCTCTTCTTTTCTGCAAAGAATTGAAGAGAAGAAAGTCTGTGCCTATAAGAGAAGACTAGATCAGTATCTTAGCTGGAAATTATAACTGACAGCTCCAGATAGAAATTTCTGGTTAAAGATGTGTGCAGAGGTAGTCTGGGTTTAAGTAGTACTTAATCTGTCATCAGGTGTGTGTTCCCAGTGTGTTGGTCATCAGCATTAAACAAAAGAAGGAATACATCTTCAACAATGATCACAGAGCTGGAAATCAAGTTTTATGTTCTGATCCCTGTTTTGCTTCTGGCTCAGTGTTTGGTGTTGGATGAAGTCATGCTGTCTCTATGTCTAAGTTTCTCCATCTGTAAAATGAAAGTAATGTTTATCCATCTATTTGCAGGGATTCTGTATGAGTTCATGAGCAGAGTTAAGAAACTGAATATAGCTGCTGAGTTTTTGGAGTTCCATATATAAGCTTTCAGGCAAATGATTTAAGGAGATAAATCGTTTGTCTGCAAATCATTTGCACATGGCCAAGCACTTTGGCTTAAGGCAATTTATGAATTTATTGGTGTTATTATGGATTTATTTATGAGTTTATTGGTTGAAGAGCATTGATTTGACATCCCGGGGGCATGTCTACATGAGATGTTTACTGTAGAGTAGACCAATTATCTCCACAGTAAAAAGTCACCATCTACATGTATGGTGCTTTAGGATGGAGTTAATTAATTAACTCTGCCATAGGATACTACTGCCAGACACAAGTACTATCCTACAGTGGAATTACTTACTCTACCAAAATGCACATGTAGACGGTGATGGTGGCATTGAAGCATGCTCATGCCCCAGCCAGCCCTTCTGCAGCATGTTGAACTGGACTGGAGCAGCTCCAGCCTGTCCCCTGGGACCCACTGCCAGCCAGGGCTGCTCCAATCTGGTTCAACATGCTACAGTCCTGGGTGCACATGCAAATGTGGTACCCAGGAAAAATACATTTGGGTGTGATTTGCACCAGAATTTATTCAGCCACATTAATTGCACTTGTAGATGTGTCCCTAGTGTTTATTTGCTAGCAGGTTGGGTGATCATGAATCCCACTTTTTAAATACCTGTCCTGGGCATCCTGATGGTTCCTTGAAATAATACTTTCCCCCCATTTTCAGAAACTTTCCTGCTCTCCACCAGTGTATTTAAAACCTCCCAGCCCTTATCAACTACTGTGCTCCTCTGAGACCAGAGCTTGAAAACAGCTAAGCATGTTACAGAGCAGGGGAGAGGTAGGCCTGTCCTGTTTCAGATTTAAGAAATATCACTTCCCTTTGGGGTACAGGGTAAGTCACACTTCACTGTCAGCTAGCAAACCTAGTGTGTCAGGGAGTGGGGGGTGGATGGCGAAGATTAGCAGCTCTGGGATAGTTATCTGGGCTCCATGCCTTAAGCAGTTCCCTGACCTCTCAGTTGAATCTGGCATTTTGTGCAAAGCATAGTGGTGAGCTTGTTGTGTGGGAGATGGAGGCAAGACCTTCCAAGCCTATCTGGACTCAAGGCAATGGCAACTGGGTGAAATGTAACAGTCTGTAATAGAAAGGAGGCAGATGATGATTCTTTCTAGCCTTAAGCTCTAAGAATCATTTGAGGTAAGGGTGATTGATTACTAAATGTTTTATAATTCCAGCTGAGCTGAGAAATATTAAGACTCATGTTCTTCAGGTAAATGGTGTTGGCCACACCCCAAATCATTCCAGTCCTTCATGTGTACTTGTATAAAAATTTTGGGAATGAAGCTGCTGTCTGAAAAGAGGACTATTCCCAACCAAACTCTGACCTTTGAGGATCTGATGCAAGAATGCTTTCCACTGCTCAGGCACACAGGAGAAATCTCCCACACAGTATTCAGAGTTTCTTTAAAACTCAGTTGCTCAATGAAATGTACATCTTGTTCTTAAAGCCATAGTTCTCACTAGCTAAATACCAAGTGCCAACAATACAAAAATAAAAGCAACATTAGTATAACAACTAAAATCACCTCTAAATAAAATGTTTTACATGCCAAATCAGTTTTAAAAATAGCAGTTATTCCAGGGTTGTTTCACTGACTTAAAGCAGAACATGTGTGCATGTGTATATGTGCATGCATCATTACACTAGCATCTTCCATTTCTGCTATAAGGTGGTAGGAGCTGTCTTTTTACTCTCTGTGCTGATCAGTTCATAATAGGTGGTGTGTCTTGAATACTTTGTTTGGTACATCTATTTGTGAGACAATACCAGATTGTTGGGTATGAAGAACTGTGCTCTGGTTCTGGGAACAAGCTGTTAGTTAGTAGCTGGAAACATGATACTTAAACTCCTAATTAGGTACGCTCATTCTGAAATGCAAAGTAGCAAAGTAGATGAGATGTGGATCTGTCTTATTAGTAAGCTGGGCTTTATTTCCATCTTTCATGGATGGTAGTGACCTTGTCTAACTTCTAAGTTAACTTGTCTATAAAATGAGCAAATATTAATAGTGTTCACCTCAACTAAGGAATGCAAAGGCTTGGTTGGTAATGGCTATGAAATGCACAGAGGTCTTTAGAGTAGCATTTGGTGGAAGCAGTGCTGACGCAATGCAGTTTGGTGCCCAGGGCAAAGCCCACAGCAACAGCTGCCCTCACCCCATGCACAGATCTTGGGGGGCACATGTCTTCCCCACGCTTGACCAGGAGTGGACACAGGAATGGGAGCCACCCTTCCCCCATCCCTGCCCCCTCTGCAACGAGCCACTCACAGCTCTGTCCCACACCCTGCTCTGGCTGAGGCTGAACCTGTTGATGCCCCTTTGCTTTCCTGCCTGGGGCGGTCACCCTGCTCCTCCCCCTCCTCCCACTTGCTACGGCACTGGGTGGAAGACCTGGGAAAGTATTTCCAGGGCTCCTCCTTTCTAGGTAACGTCTGGTTGTGTATTATGTGAGACATGAGATACTTGGCAGGCCTTGCCTCTTGTGAAAGTGAATCCAGTAGCAGTTTGCTGCTACCTGTGTTTCAGGCAAAACCAAAAGCTCAGTTCCTTGACAATGCAGAGTTCTAGTTGTCCCATTTAGGTTTTGGGCAGGATGGTATACAAACCATCTGCAATAGAAAAGGTTGCCCGGTTCTTTCTGCTCTGATTTTATTTCTTTACTAGAAAATTGCCCAAATAATGGGGGCACGGAAGGGGGACAGAGCCCTGCAACTGGCCCTGTGACCCCGTTCCCCCAGCCCTGCTCTCGCATCTGGTCCTGCCCCCCACCTCAGACCCAGCTTTGTGTCTGGGCCCCCCTCCCTGTCACTCAGGGTCTGGCCACCTCCCTCTCGGCACCACTGCACCCCCCTCCCCACATTGCCACTCAGGGTCCAGCCCCACTCTTCCCCCCCTCTGCTGCTCAGGGTCCAGCCATCTTCCCCTCATCATTGCTGGGGGTACAGCCATGTCCCGTCCACACTGCTTGGGCTCCGGCCCTGCTCCCTGCTTGTTGGTGCTCAGGGTCCGGCTGCGCCCTTCCCTTCCCTTCCCTGCTCCCCCCCACATCAGTGCTTGGGCCCCAGCCCCACATGCCCCCTCTCCCATCGGCACTTGGGGTCCAGCTACAACTTCCCCCTCCCCACCACTTAGGGTCTGGCCTCGACCCTCCCCATCATCACTTGGGAACTGGCTGTACCCCCCTTTCTGTCGGTGCTCAGGGTCTGGCCCCCCACTACTCAGGGTTCAGCTGTGCCCTTCCCCACCCCCTGCCACCACTTGGGGTCCAGCCCTGCTGCCCCCCAACCTCTGCTTGGGGTCCAGCCTAACCCCCCTTGTTGTTGCTTGGGGTCCAGCTGCCCACACTCATATTGCCCCAGTCCCACTCCATGCCTCCCCTCCCTCCCCGGCTCCGTGTCCACCTGCCTCCCATCCCATCCCCTCCACTCCCTCCCTCCCTGCCTGCTGTCTCCCCTTCCCTGCCAGTTCTGGTGGCATTGGGGCTGGGTGGGGGGCAGGGGGTGCCATCACCATGATCCCCTCCCCTCCTTCACCCTCAGGCAGGGAGACAAGGGTAGCTCTGGTGCTCAGGGGAGGAGGAGGACCTGGAGGCAGTCAGTGGGGAGGAAGCCGCCATCTCAGGCAGTGAGTGGGGCAGCCCCACTGCTCAGGCGGCCAGGGCATGTTCCCTGCCGCTAAACTTCCCCGTAGCAGTGCAAACTTGGGCCCATGCAGCCTGGGCCGGGCAGCCCAGTGCATGCAGTTGGCCGGAAGCATTATGGATAGACAAACTAAGTCTTTTATTATATTTGAATTTTTAAAAGCTCCCCTGAGGTGCTGTGAAGACTTGTGTTTGTATGACTGCAAGGAGTCCAGAAGTTGCTAGCTCACACCTTTGAATGAGGGTTCACCAAAGCTTGATTATACACCTACAGTTCACCACAGGGTAGTCCCAAAGCTGACACGCCAGTTGCCACCCTCCCACATGGAGGATTTGCTGTTGTTATTGCTGCTGCCCTACTTCTGGCTTTTACTGTAAATTACTAACAGCAGAAGATGCCGAAGCTTCAGAATACCCCCTCTGTTGCTGCTTGCAGTGTTTCCAGGATGTTCAGTTTCCTGTATTTGTTAAAGTGTTTGTGGAGACTTCTCTTTTCTTTTTTTTTTCTCTCTGGCTTGCTTACTTGCTTATCAATGCCCTTTATACCTCAAGAACCTAAGGAGCAAGCTTTGGAGTAAATGCATGCTCTTTGCCTCAAGGCAGGAGAGTAAAGCAAAAAACATTTCCAAAGGGGTGGCTCATCAGTCCAAAGGTAGGTATGGGCAAGTGTGGCCTGAGGGAAGGAATGCAGACAGCAAGAGGAGTGTGGGGGTGTCCCTCATTTTCAGAGTTTCAGGCAACTCATTTAGGCCCACACCAGTAGGACTTAAAGGTATGAGCCAGGTACAAGCCAGGTGAAGCAGGTCTCTAGTTAGACTTCCATGGGCTGCAAGGCCAGTTTAAACCTGATTTGGGGACTGGACCAAAGAGGCAAAGAGGATTTGGAGGGAGCAAAGCAGGGCGGCAAAATGGGGGAGTCTGAGCAAAATGGTAGCAGCAATGGTGAACCTACTGCAAGAGGACCAGGAAAGAGAGGAAGGGTTACCAGGATCTCCCCTGGTTCAGATGGACAGCTGCACTCACAGGTGCTTGGTCAGGCATATATTATATCATGCAAGTTTTGGCATGTGTTGTTAATCAAACTCAAGAATAATGGACATTGTTATAGTCACACGATTGGTCAGGACATAACCAGATAGCACTGTGCACAGAGTTTGGGAGCACAGGTATTGGAAGCTGCTCTATGATACGGCTGGATGGAGCTGTAGTCCAAGAAAAGCTGTCCCTTTGCTCGCTTCTGGAGCCTTAGTGGTAGAACCAACTGTGTAGCCAGGTGTGCGTCAGGGTAGGAGGGTGCTCTATGGTGCAGAAGTGCAATAACATAAAGTAGCTTTGCATGCAGAAATCTGTTGCCATAAGCTGTGTACCTATAGACTTAAACGCTTTGAGCACTTAGATTTTTGACACAGGTCTGCTTTTCCATAGTTTGCATGTGTAAATGTGGCTGTGGGAAATAGCTACTGTGGGAGCAGAGAGAAAGGCATTCCTTCTGTATTTGTTTGTTGGATAACATTCTCTTCAATAAAGCAGACAATTCTTAGTGGATGCCAGAATACAGTGGAACTAGGCTTGAACATGAATCACAAGACCATATTTTGGAACATTTACCATTTGCTTTCCATTAAGGGTGTCTGGGAAAAGCAGCAGCGTACACTTCTAAATCTGTTACTTTTTGCAGAGTGCTGGAGGCTAACGGCTAGAAAATGGTATTTAGAAGTTTGCTTTTAGGAATTGGCTTGTAGGTAAAATAGAGACTGTATGAGAACAATGATTTAGGAGAATGGCAAGGGTTAATTGATTTTTTTAAAAGCCTGTTTGTCTCAGTTTTACAGCCTTCAAGACAGACAGGGTGTCCGAGACCAACGGATGTGCACCGTGCACATCCTGGGAAATTGAAAACATTGAAACTTTATTTTTATAATAGAGATTGGTCTGGCTTCATGGTTAGAGGGTGACAGTGCCCACTTGTAAAAACCCTTGGAATTATTGATTTTAAATGAAATAACCAAATTAAGGTGTGTACATGTAATAGGTTTATGAAGATAGGATTTTGTCTGACAAAACAGATCATGGACAGCATAATGACCACAGGGAGATCAATCAACAATCTTCCAAAGATGAAGAATCATTGGAGGAGAAAGAAAGGCTGGTAGGGAATAAAAGTCAACTGTTTGGGAACCTTTTGGCCTTTTTGAAGATAGGCTAGTATGATTTATGGTGGAAAAGCATCAAACCCTGCTTTCCAGCTTTCCTTGTGCTGTTTTCAACGTTGCTTTGAAGACTGTTGGCTCTGTTAATATCTTTGGAAATGGTGATTTGTATTGAACATGGAACTTTTGTAACTCTCGGAAAGGATTTCTAAATCCTCCAAGGTCTGGAACAGCCTGCCACCAGAAGTGGTTCAAGCACCTACATTGAACTCCTTCAAGAGAAAACTGGATGCTTATCTTGCTGGGATCCTATGACCCCAGCTGATTTCCTGCCCTTTGGGTGCGGGGCTGGACTCGATGATCTTCCGAGGTCCCTTCCAGCCCTAATGTCTATGAAATCTATGAATCTATGAATACAAAAGAAGGAGTTTGCAAAACAGCAAGGTTGCATCTGCCTTGACCTCCAAGGTTGCTGACGTTGGACATTCAAGCAAAGAACATGAAGGTGGCATTTATGTACCAGCCAGATGAACTACTCACCTTATGTATATTCTGGGGAATTTGCGTAATGTATGTTGTAATCATATTGCTTGCTTTGCCTGCATTGCTCTTATTTCCTACCACTGTGCATCCATAGAATTTATCTATTATCAACCAGAGGAGTTTCAGTTGGTCTGAAGATTGTGCTTTACTGGATCAAGGTTTCAGGGCTGGGTTCTGAATCTAGTGCCAACAGAGGCTACTGATGGAATAAATCTGCCAAGGACTCTCAGGGAAAACTATGTACAGTCTGAATGCAAGGAGTTGACATCCAAATTGCTTGTTCTTTTTCTTTCAGTGCGCTATTACTGACCTCACATAGTGTGAAGTTGCACATTACACATAGACCATTCTAAGGGCACTTAACATGCAAGTGCCCACATGGTAAAGCTTGTTAACTCATGCTAAGCACTCTCTGAGCATCTTAAAGTTATGCCACTTCAGGTCAGAATTAACTGTGCTGTGCTACCTAGCTTGTATTAGGGTAACTTCAGACTGCTCTATGGAGACAAAACAAGCAATTTTCAGCTCTCCAACATCCCAGGATGCACTGATCCCAGCCTCTGCCCACCAATGCCTCCTCCCCACACCCTGCCCCCCACAACCACTCCAGTCAGCCAAAGAGTCCAGGTATCATGGTTCCTAGCCATACCCCTGTTCAGCTGCTGTCTAGTGGCAAGTCAGAGCTGTGCAGGCAAGAGACTGTTTTATCCTTAACATGCGACTGCTCACATCACATTTCATCTTTAACACCAGTTAACATTTCAGATTTAGTATGGTCTGTGACCATGGTAATTGCATCATGGTTTGGAGGGTGCTGGCTTTAGGATCCCAAAATATACTAAGCCAGATCTCTCATGAGGTCTTTAAGAGGGGGCTAGACATGCACCTGGCTGGGGTCATTTAACCCCAATGCTTTTTCCTGATCAGGGCGGGGGGTCAGATTCCATCTACTGAGGTGCCTTCCAACCCAAACATCTATGAATCTATGTAGATACAGGCATAGAGTGCCCCTGCAAACACATCTTTTCTATTTCACTCAGAAACACAACCCATACCCATCTTTCCTGGAGCTGCCCAGACCTCACGGCATATGAGTTCATGCTTTGAGTAAAGAATGAATGGGAAAGGTAGGAGGATTAAAATTCTAGCACCCCTCCCTCCTCACAGAAATAAGTTAATAAAAATATAAAGATGGTGGAGTAAGTGAGGGGAGAATTTGATCTGGTTTGCACGTCACATAGAAATTAGGAATAAACTGAATGCTGAGTTGTTATTGAGTTAAATGTAAGGTAGCTACCATAAAATTGATGGGTCACATTCACTAGGCAACTCATTATGACACAGACCTAAAACTTGGCTTAACTGTGGTTTTCACCCACAAAGGGTTGCCACCTCTTCTTTTTGGCTCATATCATAAGATATATAGCTAAATATAACAGACTGTCTTCCTTCTAGAACACATCCTGCTTCCTCTTGTTTAGATTACAATGCTCTTAATTTCTCATTCATACCAGAAATAATTGCAGTAATTGCTCTGCTATTTTTCTGGGATTTCCTGAATGCTTTCCTGAAACAATGCTCAATTATAGGTGAGGGTGTAATATCCCCTTAGGCATCTTAACAAGTGAGTAGGATAAATAATGTATTAAATATTCTGTAGTCCTCGCATATTTGTTTCCAAGTACTATGTATTCATTAGAGCGGCAGGATGCTTGCGTGGGACTTGAAATGTTTGGGTTAAGTTCCTGTATTGGCAAAGCAATTTGGTTTTTTTTTGTTTTCCCATATGTCCAAATTTAGTTCCACTTTTAAGCACCACTGTATCTTATGATAATATTTTTACTGATGTTCTGGCCTGAATGCTTTTGAGTTTATGCATAGATGAGGAACACAAGTGAGTACATCAACTGAAAAGAAAAGAAAAGAAAAAGTACTGCTCACTATTTCTGCAGGCCTTCTTTGAGCAGAGAAGCAAGCTTATGAAGACCAGCCTGGGGGGGATAGTATGAAGGTGTATGATGCCAGGGTGCTGAGAAAGCTCAACTTCTACCTGTTGGGACAAGTGGGAACCTTGTGTCTTCTTAAAGAGATTGGCAGTTAATCATCATGTGCATACTTGCTGAGCCATGTGATAGTAATGGCCATGTGCAGTCAAACCTAAACTTAGTGGACAGTCATCAACATTATGCAGCAAGATCTGTGTTTCATTACAGCTACAGTCGTGATTGTTGCAAAAACCCCAGTGATGGAGGTTGGCTGCACAGACATCTTGCCCTGTGCAAAAGCTATTCAGCAAGGCCCACTGATGGCATAGTGGTTTGAAGCTAGGTGGGCAGACTGTAGGATCTATGATAAGGACCTTGTTTAGTGGGCCTGTACTCTGAATCTTACAACTTAACATTGAGGGTCTGTTGGTTGCCAAGCAAAGCCTAATCAGTGTTCTTGCTCAAGAACATGCTGTCAACATTGTATGTTGACAGGAGATGCACATTCCATCCGCTGAAGCTGGATGCTACATAATTGGAGGATTTGACTTTCTGCCTTACACTTCACATCTGAAGCACGGCTGAGTCACATATGTCCACTCTGACATTACAGATGCAGTCCAGCTGACATCCACAGACCTTTGTGATGCCATCCAAGTTGGTGGTTTTTGAGTTGCAAACATCTGCAAACCTCCCAAAGTCAACCAGGACCAACAAATTCTACCAACTCTGCCTTATCCAGCCACCTACGTTGGAGACTTTAACAGCCACCATACGGAGTGGGATTATACAGATGTAGATGCCAATGGTGAACAGCTTGCAAACTGGGCCTCACAAAGTGAACTTGTTCTCACTCATGACCCTAAGCAGCATGGCATGTTCCACTCTTTTAAATGGAACCATGACTTCTCTCCTGACTTGTGCTGGGTCAATTCAGTCCATGGTCACTCACAGTCAGCATCTTGCCAGGTCTTGGACGACTTCCTGCTCAGTCAGCATAGGCCGTCACTGGTTCACCTCAGACTCCAGCTCCCAAAGTAGCAAAACCCCCAGTTATTTTTTTTAATTTTAAAATGTATTGCCTCCCTTCCCCAACTTTTTGACTTCTTCTCTCCCTCTCTATTCCCTATAGATAAGTATGAGTAAGTTAAGACATAGGATGAGTTTTAGCATTTTTATAGCAAGTTTTTTTTCTTTCTCCTTCTTTGATCCACTGTTTTATATTGTATAATTATTATGTTTATACTGTTTTACTGATTTTTTTACAGTTTTTTCTATTTACTATATGATTTAGGCCTACACGTGTAAGTTAGCATAAGTAACATCAAGTTTCCATTTTGTATGTCAAGTCTCCAACTTCTGTCCTCTGCCTGGGTGTAACCTATGACTCATGTCTAACCAGTTTCATGTAAATTGGATCCTGAATGAATGGGGTTGAATGAGGATGCTTGAGATACAATGGTAGCAGGTCTCTACTGAAAAATCAACTCAATGACTGGACCATTGCCTTCCATTGACTCACCAAGGAACCACAGACCCAACATTTGAAATACAAAGACCCTGCAGAAATCAGCCAATCCACTACTGCAATGCAGACACCTGGAACTGCACATCCTTACCTGGAGTGCACAGGCTGGGGAACACCCTTCTCAAAAACACAGTCACTGAAAGGGATCTTGGAGTCATTGTTGACTCCAGGATGGACATGGGCCACCAATGTAAGAAAGCGGTCAGTAAGGCTAACCGCACCTTGTCATGCATCTACAGATACATCACAAGCAGATGCAGGGACATGATCCTTTCCCTTTATGTGCGTCTGGTCAGGCCGCAGTTGGAGTACTGCATCCAGTTCTGGGTGCTGCACTTCAAGAGGGATGTGGCTAACTTTGAGAGGGTTCAGAGGAGGGCCACTTGTATGGTCAGGGGGCAGCAGGCTAGGCCCTGTGAAGATACACTAAAGGGCCTGAATCTATTCAGCTTCCACAAGAGAAGACTGAGAGGGGATCTAGTGACAATCTCTAAACTCACCAGGGGGGGACCAGCGAAAAATAGGTGAGGCTCTGTTCCCCTGGGCACCACCGGGTTTATCAAGGAATAATGGCCACAAATTGAGAGCAGGTTCAGGTTTGATATCAGGAGGCGTTACTTTATGGTTAGGGCTGCCAGGCTCTGGAATGAGCTCCCAATAGAGGTGGTGCTCTCCCCTACCTTGGGGGTCATCAAGAGGAGGTTGGATAGATATCTGACTTGGATATTATGATCCCAGCACTCATTTCTGCGCAGGGCAGGGGGTCAAACTTGATGATCTGTTCAGGTCCTTTCCAACCCTAGAAACTATGAAACTATGCTCAGTACACCAGGGTTGACCCTTGCCTGGGGATGTCCCTGGCACTAGGGTCATAGAAGGTCTGCACCCATAAAAAGGGTAGTGAAGACAGACCCAATGGGATGCCCTCTCCATCTGGATCAGCACTATGCCAAGCCACCTACCCACCCAGAGGCCCTGCTGGCGACCCCCTCTGGACAACATGCTGCTGGAGAGGATCCCAATCGGCCATCAAGGATCAGCTTACAGCCCAGGATAGGTAGCTATTACCCACCTTCCTTCCCCAAGCAAAGGACCTGGACTTTGTCTCTACACACCCTGACTTCAATCCCTCTACCAAGCCTTTTTCTCTCTTGCTACCATTGTGCAGGTGTGTATGTGAGTGCTTGTGTGTGTGTGTAAGAACCAATAACTTTGCGGGGCTGTGTAGTGTGTTGTCTGTTTAATAAACTTGTTATTTTGCAACCTTGAGTTGGGTATTTGTCTTATTGACCTCCCAATCCTCCTCCTTGATTTCCTGGCTATCTCCCAGCTTTCTGCCTCTGTTTCCTGGCTGTCTCTTCCTTACCACTGGGCTTTTTCCTTTTCCTGGCACCAGTTCTTCCTGAGTAATCCTGAAGCACATTAACTCTAAGCAACCCCAAGCCCCGGTGACCTTGAGTAACCCCAGAGCCACTTGACCATAAGTAACCCCAAGCACCAAGTTACCTCAGATGCCCCCTAGGGTTAACACACAGCCATGGAAGTGCATGCTTGTGTATGTGCATTGGGTGTGTGGGTATTGACAACTGATTTTTGTCTAATTTTTGGTGTGTATAATGTGCATGTGCTTGAATTGATGATAGGCGTGCATGTGCTTAGACTGGTAATCTTGGATGTGCATGTGCCCAAGTTGGTAGTGTATGTGTGTATGTGCCCAAATGTAGGTGTATGCGCCTAATTGATTTTTATGTGTATGTATGTGCAATTGTCACACCCTCGTGTCTAACAGTGCAATTTTGAGATCCTGAGAGTTGGCCTCGCCCCACAGGGCAACACCTTTCATCAAAAGCTCTAAGAAGAAACAGTGGAACTTCCACAATGCCAGTTGGGAGAAGTATGGCAAGGCATTGGAACAAAGCATTGTGACAATACCAACCCAGAACACTCTGGTGGAGGAGGCCTATAGACATCTCTCTGGCACCATTTATAAAGCAACCTGTGCAGCCATTTCGCATGGATGCCACCCGGTTTATACTCCCTGCCTCAACCCAGAGTGTATTCCACTGCTAAATCAGTAACACTGGTAACACAGATGTGGCTGATCACTTGAGTGAATCATTGGAAGCAGCTCACTGAGCTAAATGAGAGGAAATGACTGTGAAGCTGGACTTCATCTATTCCAGCTGGAAGTGTTGGAGTCTACTTTGTTGTCTTGGAGCAGCTTATCAGCCATCAACACAAAGTCACCCTTCCGTGGCACCCAGTTAAGTAGCCAGTCACTTTACTTCACATAGCAAGAGCACCACTGGAAAAGGGATTCAATAGCTGTCTCCAAAAAGAATGGCAAACTTTCTGCCAGATGTAGCAGACCAGAACCTGTCCAGAACTCTTTATTGTTCTTGAATTTAACAAGGTTTTGGACAACATCAAGTCTGGCACCTCCCCAGGCTATGACAACATCTCCCCTAAGTTTTTGAAGCATCTCGGCCCATGTGCTCTTTCTTGGTTGGTTTAATTCTTTACAAGGGTCACATTTGAGGGAAAGCTGCCAAAGATCTGGGGCATGTCAAAAGTCATTGGCCTCCCAAAACTGGGAAAAGATGTAAACAGATGTCAATCTACCACCTGATATCACTGCTATCTGTCTGTTTGAAAGTCCTGGAGAACCTGATTCCACCATGCATATTCTCAGAGGTGGAGAACACCTTGAGTATCAAGCAAGCAGGTTTCTTGCTTAAAGTTGAAGTACACACAAAACCAAATACTTGCACTAACAACATTAACTGAAAACAGTTTTCAAAGGAACCTCACGACAGGAACTGTTTTCCTTGACCTCACAGCAGTATATGATACTGTTTGGCACACCATTCTGTTCATAAAAATAGCAAGGGTCCTACCTGCATGGGTGACTGACATTGTGCCACTGCTTCTTTGCAATAGCTGGTTCAGGGTGCACATGGGTGAGAAGACAAGTATGTGGAAAAGCCAGACCAATGGACTGCCTCAGGGATTTGTGCTTGCTTTGACCTTGTACGACCTCTTCACCCAGTCATGGAAATTCATCTGTGCTGATGACATCTGCTGTGGATTCCAGGCCTGGACTTTCTCAGAGTTACAACACACTCTGAACAGTGACATCACAAAGCTGGCTGACTACTGCAAGACTTGGCAACTCTAGGCAGCCATCAAAGATGACAGTTTCCAGCATTTTCCTCCTACACAATGCTAATGATGCTCAAGAGCTGAATATCTACATGAATGGTCAGAGGCTGAGGCATGAAGCACAACCTGTCTACCTGGGCTTCATGCTATACTGGACATTGAGCTACCATGAACTCTTGAAAAAGACAGCAATGAAAGTTAAGACATGCAACAACCTCCTTAAGCTAGCTGGGTCATTGTGGGGCACAAGAGCCAGCACCCTAAGGATGTCAGCTCTTGCCATCTCTTATTCAGTGGCAGAGTACTGCACACCAGTTTGGAACTGGTTATCGCACCCCAAACTCGTTGATGTGCAACACCATTCGATGATGCACATCATCTCAGAAACTCTTTGACTGACCCCTCTGTCATGGCTATCAGTGCTGAGCAACATTGTTCCCCCTCATATCTGATGGGAATTTGCAACTAACAAGCTACTGGAGAAGATCTCTGCCAATCCAAGCCTACCACTGTACAACAATCTCTTAAATTCACCTGCTGTATGTCGAACATCACAACATCCACTGTAGTCTAAATTGCTACACCAGGACCACATGGTGGAGATGCTCTGGTGTGAGGAATGGAGATCAACATTATCACCAAAGAAGACATTGTAATAGATGGGAATACCTATCCACAGATCCCACCTTCCCTCTGCTACCATTCCTCATGCACTCTGCCATTGGGATAGAGTTTCATGGCAAAATAACGTTTAATATCATACTTAGCAATTGTAGGATGGTGGTGTGGTGGCAAGATGGCACTGGTTAGAAAACAGTGAGGGTTCTGATAAGGGTAATGCCATATGTATGATTGCGGCCTGTTTTGCCTGTACAGCATCTGTAAGATTAGAGGCAAGTGTCTTTGCATAAATTGGGCTCTGGACATGGGTGACTTCCATGCCTGTTGCATACAGCAAGAAAGTGTACCCCTTATGACTGGGGAGGGCACAAAAGCAAGAGAAAATAGGATTGCATTTTTGTGCCCACAACACAGCTATACAGGATGCGGTGGATATATTTTTATAATGGAACCTGTATTGTGGTTAGCATTTGAACAGTTTTATTTGATTACTATTGCTACTTAATTGCTTTTACTTTTGTGTAGCTGTAGGCTTATTACTATATGATTAATGATTTCAGTAGTTGTGCAATTATGAAATATTTCTTGAAACACTTATATTCAACATCCTGTGAATGTGTTCTGCTACATGCTCTCACATAGGCTATCATCCAGAAAACCATTTTTATAATAGTAAGCTTTAAAAATAAATAAACATTTAGCAACACCATGGCAAGCTTCTCCATTAATGGGAACAAATGTGTGTCCAGAGGGTGTTTGTGCAAATGTTTAAAAAGTGCCACTGGGCTATAATGTCTTATGAGCCCAGAGCACCTCCACTCATAGGGCAGTTTCAGTTGTTTGAACACCATCTGCTGTTCTTTCCCCTGACTGACCATCCTGACCTTATAGCAAATCATGTCACTGCTGCGTGGATTCTGCAGGGATGGAATTCATAGGCTACATCTGCATGCTCTCGTCCACACAGATATTTATTGATCAATCTGGCCTGGATTTTTTTCTCGGCTACCCTAGCTGCAATATGTGGTGCTATGGCAGAAAGTCTGTGATCATCAGTGATGGTGCATAACTGATAGTGGGGGCAATTGTGAGACTGGAACTGGAGCAGACCGATGATCCCTGGAAGGCACCTGGCTGATCAGCTGGACCATCACTTATCCCCCACTCTGGTCTTTTACACCATGGATTAGGCCAGCAGTCTCTGGTCTTCTTTTAGTATCTGATGCACCCAGGTGGACATCCTTTTTCTGTGGAATGAGTAATTGTTTAAAAGTCTTACCTATGGCCATCCCTTGCCGGTGGATGGCATTCTTACCAAAAGCTCTTTCTGGGAATGTTTACCCATCTGAAGTAAAACACCAACCAAAACAATGACAGAGCATAGAGAGTTTTTTTATGCATGAGAGAAAAAACAAAAAAAATTCCTTCATTTTACAGACCTAACATAACTCTATTTGATTTTTTAACCTTTGGGAATTAACTTTTTCTTTCTGCCTTGTTCAAAAGCTGATGTTAATGGAGCAGTCTGGGTGAAATGTCATAGTACATGCTAAAATTAATTGCAGTGGTGGTCTGAAAAAAGTGCCTGCTGTGTTTTAATCACAGCTGGGCATGTTGGAAAGAATAAGGCATGTGGATTGGGGTGACACTGCAAAAATATTGTGGTTTCTGCCCTCAGTTAAGGTTAATTCCACCTCATTTGCGTGCAGTATCCTTGTTACAATCCTTGGCATTCTGTACATCTCACTTAAGGTGCTCTGATTTGCTCACTGTTCATTCATCTGCTCAAGGCCCAAATCTGCTAGCCCTTTTGAGGTTAGCTCATGGAGGTGGATGTTCCTGTGCTCTGGGTGCAAACCTGTTCCCTGGGTTACTCGCACCAGAGTGCTGGTGTGCTCCTCTAGGCAGATAGCAGTTTGCTAGGCACAGGGCATTCATTGTATTGTGTAGCTGAACTGAGTGATGCACAAAGTGAAACATCCTGGGTGGGGATAAAGGGCTAAACTTTGAGCTGGGTTTATGAAATGGGCATGTCTGAACTATGCTAGTTCCCCGGGCTTTGTTGGCCTTTGACCTTCTGATGTGAGCAGGAAGTTAGCTGGTGGGAGAGTTAAAAGGTACAGGTATGGGGAACTGTGGGGATAACAGTGGACAACAATCTGACAATTTGTTTTTGAGACATGATGCTAAAGTCTTGGCTGCCTTCACTCTGCAAAGCATGTGAAGCAGGGGGTTGAGAACAGATCCTTATTGGTTATGCTTTGTGCCCTCAAATGAGCTCAGCAGCAGAGGCTCTGCTCACTTCTTGGAAATTTCTATCACTGTTGTCAAAGGGTGCAGTGTAGGGTGAGAGCCCAACTTGTCTATTTTTCAGTGCCTGTTCAGTGGCTTCTTTCTGCTCACAAAGCGCACAGACAGAAGTGCAGCTCCTTGCTATAACTCAGAACACTTTGCAGGAAGTGTTGTGAATTACAGTGATCCCCTCAGACCAAACAGAAGTTCACTGTTGATTCCAGGGGGGAGGGGAATCTAGTTGCCTGTAGTCGGTTTTCCTTAGCAATGGCCCCTCCTCCCTCCCAGTCTGTGCTGTTTTCAGAATGGGAGGGGGATGGGAGCAGAGGAAGCTTGTTCTAAGGGGTCCCCAACCAGCACTGGAGGTTTGGGTGGGTGCATTGGCACCTGAGTGCCAAAAACCTGAGACAGACCCAATTCCCTCCACTCCCTTTCCCCCCTCCCATTCTGAAAACAGTGACAGGCTGGCAGGCAGCGCAGACAGAAGTTACTGAAGATGCTATGTTTTGAACATGTCTTTATTGATTTTTGCAGGATCAGGCCCTTTTAAAGCACTTTGCAGCCATGCATGTCTGTTTCGTTTCAGCTATAGAAAACTTGCAGGGGCCAGATCAGGTGAAAATGATCACTTCTGTCCATGTCTAAAGTCCTTCACTTTGCAACTTGTTGGTTACGTCAAGTAATGCAAGCTGGCACCAGTATTTCAGGCCGAAAGAAACTGCATACAGGGGAATGAGAGCGGATTTTAATTCTGGTGTCGTGCCAGTTCAGTTTGTTTTGGAGTATTTCCAGTAAGCATATAGTCCTGAAGGATCATGTTATAATAATGCAGAGTACTACTGTCATCTGGAGGAGACCCTGCCAAGAACTCCATGCACACATAGCTTGCCTTAGCAATCATAGTCATGCCTTTGCCTTTCTTGCAACAGTATTTCTAATCCTGCCTGGGCTGAGCCCATTTGGACATCCTGTAAGATCTGTCTCTGTCTAAATGTAGTGGAACTACAAGAATAATAAGTCAGAGCCAAGCGGCAACAAGCCAGACTCCAGGTTGATACAAATCAGCTGAGTTGAAGAGGATACCCTGTACACCAGGGATGTCCAACCTTTTTGAATGTGGGGCTGGATCATGAACTTTTTATCACCCAGTGGGCTGGCGTTCCATATTCAAACACCCTTTGCCCTGGGCCAGAGAGACCCTGCCTGTATAGCCCTACTGTACCTGCCTGTTAATGCAAGGTTCATGGTAGCTACTGGTGGGCAGGGGGGACCCGTTCTGCATCCAGCCAGCTACTGCCCCACAGACTGAAGTGGAGAAATAAATAACTCCACATCTCCATCCCCCGAGCAGCGCAGCCCCACAAGCTGGCACTGCCTGAGGGGGGCTGGAGCAAGGTGGCTGCTGCACCGCAGCCTCTCACCCGCCCACCTGCATGGCCCTGCCTACCGTGGTGCCCGGCCGCCTGTGCATGCAGCCCTGGTGGCCTCAGCGCTGTGAGCCTGGAGCACAGGGTCCGGCAGACATCGGTTCCCACTGCCTCGCCCTGCAGAGGTCACACCAGGACCCCGTTTGCCGAGGCCCCCCTGGGCTGGCTTCCCACATGCTGCTGGGGATGGGAGGAGGCCGGCCAGGTTGGCACCAGCCAGCAGAAGCAGCGGCAGAGCCGTGTGCCACTTGGGAATGACTGGTGCAGGCAGAGGGAAAATGCTTTACTCTGGGGCATCATGCCACCATATTTCACTACCCCCCCCACTTCCCTGGTTCCCTCTGCCCAACCAGGTCTCCAGGTCCAGGTCTGCTGCCCCCTGCCTCTCCCTGGCCATCCTGGTACCTGGAAGGCCTCCTGGAGGTCCACCGCAGGCTCCAGGGGGGAACAGCAGGCTGGAGGCATCTAGGTGGACTCAGAGGCGGCTCCATCCACTCCACGCGCTGCACTCAAAGCTACCTTTTGGAGCCCGGGGGCAGGTGCCTGATGGGGCCTGCTACCCCCAGGCGCCTTGGGCAGCCCCTTCCCAGAGACTCTGGGTGTGGGGCGAGGGGGGAGCAGCAGGCCAGAGATTTGTCTGGTGGACTTGGAGCCAACTCCATCAACTGACTGGTGCAGGCAGGGGGGCCGCTTTTCCTGACTGGTGCTGACCCGGCTGGATCCATCCCATCTGGAGCAGCATGCGGCTGAAGCCAGCTTCCCACGAGCTACTGGGGACAGGAGGAGGCCGGCTGGGTCTGCACCAGCCAATAGAAGTGGCGGTGGAGCCATGTGCTGTTTGGGACAGGATGAAACAAGCCTGGCTGGAGCGGCAGGGGCTCAGATGCATTTTCTGAGTGCTGCCTGCACTGGTCAGTGGCACATGGCTGGTGCCAACCTGGCCAGCCTCCTCCAGTCCCCAGCAGCACGTGGGAATCCGGCTTCAGCTGCATGCTGCTCTGAACGGGACAGACTTGCCCGGGTCGGCACCAGCTAGCAGAGGCAGCCATGTGCTGCTTGGGACTAACTGGCGCAGGTAGAGGGAAAATGCAGCTGAGCCCCTGATTCTCCAGCTGGGCTCATCCTGTCCCGAGCAATGCATGGCTACTCCTCTTCCCACATACACCGCATTGGCAACATCAAGCTGATGCAGTGTGTGTGGGAACTTTGTCCTTTCCCCAACTCTTCAGCAGGCATTAGGAAGCTGCTGAGAGGCTGGGGGAGGGATAAGGGGCAGGAACAAAAGTAAACCATTGCAGCACCGCGGGTCACAGAAAATGCCTTGATAGGCTGCATGGAGGCCCATGGGCCATATGTTGGACTAGCCTGCTGTGCACACTTTCTCCCAAAAAACATATCAGTGTAAGAACTTCCTGAACTCCACTCTTGTCTTTTCTGTCACATCACTGCAGGCAGAGTTGTGACCTTGTTGCCTTGAGCAGAGATGCTACAGAGTGCCAGAGAGCTGGAAAGAGAGGTTTGCCAGAAACCAGGGGTGCATGCCTAGTGTTGCATAATGCTGCAGGTGCTGCCTTTAAATTGGCACCTGAGGCTCATGCCCTGCTTGTCCTGCTCATCTCATATGACTGGCTGTAGCAAATGAAGTTATCCTTTGTTCACAAAACTGGACTAGGAGTCAAGAACTCTGCATTCTTTTATCTACTCCATTTGCTCTGCAGTGTTGAGCACAACCATCATCTTCTCCATCTCCAAGATGGAGATAGTTAAAACTCTTCTAAAGTTTGTGGAGAACATTGGATGAAAAATGTTTATATACATGGAGTGCATTATGAGTGCTTGTTGCTGGTTCAGCACATTTCCTTTTGTTATTCATTTCCCTTTTTTCTCATCCAGGCCTCTTGTGTTTGCACAGATAATTTTCTGTGCAATGCACACTTGCTGGTCTAATTCTTCTGCTGGAGAATTTAGGAGTTGAGGAGCCGGTGAGAATTTTTATGAATACAACTGATTAAGCAATACCTCTTTTTTGAAATATAAAAAGATATTTCAGTGTCAATCCTGTACTCAATCCACTCCAGTGACTATCAGTTGGTGTATTTCACAGTAGGGGATTCATAGTTTCATAGATGCTGGGGTTGGAAGGGACCTCAACAGATCATTGAGTCCAACTCCCTGCCATGGCAGGAAAGAGCACTGGAGTCAAATGGCCCCAGCCAGATGCCTATCCAGCCTTCTCTTAAAGACCCCCAAGGTAGGGGAGAGCACCACCTCCCTTGGAAGCCCATTCCAGATTTTGGCCACCCTTATGGTGAAGAAGTTTTTTCCTGATAGCTAGCCTAAATCTGCTCTCTGTCAGTTTGTGACCATTGTTCCTTGTTACCCCAAGAGGCACCCTGGTGAACAGAGCATCTCTGATCCCTTTCTGCTTCCCCCTAATGAATTTGTAGGTGGCCTCAACATCACCTCTCAGCCTTCTCTTGTAGAGGCTGAAGAGGTCCAGATCCCTTAGTCTCACCTCATAGAGCTTGGTCTATAAACCCTTAACCATATAAGTGGCCCTCCTCTGGACCCTCTCGAGGCTATCCACATCCTTCTTAAATTACAGCACCCAAAACTAGATGCAGTGCTCCAACTGCAGTCTGACCAATGATGCATAGAGGGGAAGTATCCCCTCCTTGGGTATATTTGTCATGTGTCTGCTGATGCATGACAAAGTGCGGTTAGCTTTGCTAATGATCATAAGTAGTCAGTATGATGAAATTATCTTGGAGTCCACTATGACTCCGAGATCCCTTTCCGCTTCTGTGCTGCTGAGAGGGTCATTTCCTATCCAGTAGGTGTGCTGGATATTTTTATGACCTAGGTGCAGCACTCTGCATTTGTCCTTGTTGTACTGCAGCCTATTGTGTACCGCCCACTTTTCCAACCTGTCCAGATCTGCCTGCAATTGCTCCCTATCCCCCAGAGTGTTTCACTTCACTCCACAATCATCCACAAACTTGGACAGAGTACCTTTCATGCCCACATGCAAGTCACTGATGAAGACATTGAAGAATACAGGTCCAAGGACTGAGCCCTGCGGGACCCCACTGCCAGGTCGATACCAAACCATTTATTACCACTCTACGTGTGACCCCCAAGCCAATTTACCACCCACTGGACTGTGTAAACATCTAAGTCACTGCTTCTTAATTTATTTATGAGACTGGGATGAGAGACCGTATCAAAGGCCTTCTTAAAATCCAGGAAAATGACATCCACCTCTACACTTGTGTCTACGCTTTTTGTGACCTGGTCATAAAACAAAACCAGATTGGTCAGGCATGATCTACCTGCTACTGATCCATGCTGGTTGCTTTGCTGTATTATTTTTCCCTCTGGGCTCCCACAAATATGATCCTTAATAATCTTTTCAAAGACTTTTCCAAGGATGGAGGTGAGACTGACTGGCCTATAATTACATGGATTCTCCTTCCTTCCCTTCTTGAAAATAGAGACCACATTGGCCCCTTTCCAGTCCTCTGGGACCTGACCCAAGTGCCATAAGCACTCAGGCAGCCGTGCCAGTGGTTCCCGTACCACACCGGCCAATTCCTTTGGTACTCTTGGATGCAGATCATCTGGGCCTGCCAACTTAAACACATCCAGTCCATCTGAGTGATGCTGCACTAAGTCAGTGTCAACAGTTGGTGTCCCTCTGATGCCCATCTAAAAACCCATTAGGAGATTTACCTTGACCCTTGTTCAAGAACACTGAGGCAAAAAAGCTCAGCCTTGTCGCCTCAGTCTGTCACTAATTGCTCCTGCTTGTTCAGTAGGGGTCCTATGCTGCCCTGAGCCTGCCTTTTACTCCCTACATATCTAAAAAAAAAAGAAAAAAAGCTTTTTGTTGTCTTTGTGTTGCCATCTCAGCTCTGTAGTTGCTTTGGGATAGATAGAGGGTCTTAATGCATGGAAAACTGAAAATTATTATTCCAGTATTATTGAGGAATAACTGCTGAAATCAATGCAACAATATTATTTTAATACTACTCTTAGAAGAGAACTAGCCACTGCATGAGGGGAAGTGTGAGAACTACTTTATTTTACAGCTTCCACTCACTAACCTTTCCTGTTATAGCCTGACCCATTTGTAAGTTATACCACTCCCCATTTCCTGGTACCAGTTTACTAGCATGTGGCATACTTCGCTGTTAAGCTAAGCTCCAAATTCAGCCTGTGTCATCCCTGACCTGATGGAAGACAATGCTGTTTTTCTAGGAAAGATAAACCATCCGTGGAGGCTGGCATCTGGGAACTGTTGATTGAGCTTTTTCAGTATGTCTGAACTATGTAATGGTTATTGTAATTAAACTGATCAAAAAGTTCCTTTTTTGGTTTTTTTCCCTTTGTATCAGGACACTTGCCACTGGAATCCCATTGACTTCCACAGAGGTTGGACTATTTTCATCAGCATGAGTAAGAGGAAAGCCAGATTGGGGATTTTTTTTTTGTCTTGGGCTCATCTTCTTCATCTGTGTCGCCAATAAGACCATTATTTCACAGGATCATAGAAAATTAGGGTTGGAAGGGACCTCACGAGGTCATCTAGTCCACCCGCTGCTCCAAGCAGGACCATCCCCAACTAGATCACTCCAGTTAGGGATTTGTCGAGCTGGGCCTTAAAAACCTCCAGGGATGAAGATTCCACCACCTCTCTAGGTAACCCATACCAGTACTTCACCACCCTCCTAGTGAGATTTTTTTTCCTAATATCCAACCTAAACCTCCCTTGCTGTAGCATGAGATCATCTCTCCTTGTTCTGTCATCTGTCACCACTGAGAACAGTCTAGGTCCATCATCTTTGTAATCACCTTTCAGGTGGCTAAAGGCTGCTATCAAATTCCCTCCCAGTCTTCTCTTCTGCTTATTAAATTAATACAGTTCCCTGAGCCTCCTCTCATAAGGCATATGCCCCAGCCTCTATTTTCATTGCCTTTTGCCAGATTCTTTCCAACTTGTCCACATCCTTTCTATAGTGGGGTGCCCAAAACGAAACAAGACTCAAGATGTGGCTGCACCAGTTCAGAATAGAGGGGAATAATCACTTCTCTCGATCTGCTGGAAACTCTACTAATGCAGCCCAGTATACCGTTAGCCTTCTCGGCAACCAGGGCACACTGTTGGCTCATATCCATCTTATTGTCCACTGTAACCCCCAGGTCCTTTTCTGCAGAGCTTCTGCCTAGCCAGTCCATCCCTGGGCTGTAGCAATGCATGGGATTGTTCCATCCTAAGTGCAGGACTTTGCACTTGTCCTTATTGAGCCATGTAAGATCTCTTTTGGCTCAATCCTCCAATCTGTGTAGGTCACACTGAATCCTAGTCCTACCCTCCAATGTATCTACTACATACCCCAGCTTGGTGTCATATGCAAACACGTTGAGGGTGCAATCCATACCATCTTCCAGACCATTAATAAAGATATTGAACAAAACCAGCCCCACATCCAACTCCTGAGGCACTCCACCTGATACCAGCTGCCAATAGACATTGAGCCATTGATTATTACCTGTCGAGCCTGACAATCCAGCCAGTTACAGTCCATTCATCCAATCCATAGTTCAGCAGCTTGCTTACAAGAATACTGTGGGAGATGGTCTCAAAAGCATTGCTAAAGTCAAGGTGTATTATGTCCACAGCTTTCCTCACATCCATATCTTATCATAGAAGGCAATCAGGTTGGTCAGGCATGACTTGCCCTTGGTGAATCCATTCTGACTGTTCATAATCCCCTTCTCCTCCACGTGCTTATAAGTGGATTCTTTGAGGACCTGCTTCATGATTTTTCCAGGGACTGAGGAGAGGCCAACTGGTCTGTCAGTTTCTGGATTCTTCATCTTCCCTTTCTTAAAGATGGGCACTATATCTGCCCTTTTCCAATTGTCTGGGACCTCCCCTGATCACCTCGAGTTTTCAAAGATAATGGCCAGCAGCTCTGCAATCATATTACCCAACTCCTTCAGCACCTTCAGATTCATTGCATCCAGTCCCATGGACTTGTATGCATCCAACTTTTCTAAATTTTCCTTAACCTGTTATTTCACCACTGAGGGCAGCTCACCTTCCCAGCAAACTGTACTACCCAGTGCAGTAGTCTGAGAGCTATGAAGACCAAGATAAAAAAGTCATTGAGTACTTCAGCCTTTTCCTCCGCATTTGTCACTAAGTTGCCTCTCCCATTCAGTAAGGAACGCACACTTTCCCTGACCTTCCTCTTGTTGCTCACATACTTGTAGAAACTCTTCTTGTTGCCCTTCATGTCACTTGCTAGCTGCAACTCCAATTGCGCTCTGGCCTTCCTGACTTCATCCCTGCATGCCTGAGCAAGATGGGCAACTGGTGCCTCCTGAGTCTGGGGGATCACCAGATCACCGACAGGGGTGGGGTGGAGAGGGGGTGTCCCCCGGTGGCTGATTGCCGGGCCCGGAATCACCAGTGGTAAAACCGCTGGCACTTCTGGTCTTGCAGTTGGCGTTTCTATGGGGTGCACGGCACCTGTGTGCACCCCATATGCATCACCAGTGCCAAGCAATATTCTTACACTCTACCTAGTTGTCTAAGCTTCCATTTCTTGTAAGCTTCCTGTCTGTGTTTAAGCTCACTGAAGAGTTCTCTGCTAAACCAAGCTGGTCACTTGCTACATATGCTATTCTTCCTGCACATTGGGATGGTTTGGTCCTGTGCCCTTGGTAAAGTTTCTTTAAAATACAACCAGCTCTTCTGGACTCCTTTCCCCCGCCACCCCGAGGGCTGGCTTCTCAGAGTATCCTGCCTATCCCTGAGGGAGCTGAAGTCTGTTTTTCTGAAGTCCAGGGTCCTTACTTTGCTGCTCTCCTTCTTTCCTTTTGTCAAGATCCTGAACTCAATCATCTCGTGGCCACTGCTGCCCAAGTTGCCATTCACTTCTACATCCCTTACCAATTCTTCCCTGTCCATGAGTGGCAGGTCAAGAGCATGGCCTTTCGTTGGCCTCCCCAGCACCTGCACCAGGAGGTTGTCCCCAGCAATCTCCTAAAACTTCCTGGATTGCCTTTGTGCTCCTGTATTGCCCTCCTAGGAGATGTCAGGGTGATTGAAGTCCCCCATGAGAACTAGGTCCTGTGATTTGTAAACTTCTGCCAGTTGTCTGAAGAAAGCCTCATCAAACTTCAAAAGGTTTCTAAATGCTTACAACGTAACTATTGTGAAAAATAATCTCATTTCCTGTAAAATCTGCATTCATTGAGCATCTTTCATCTCTCTCTTATTTCCTGCTCTTTTATGCTGGTGGGACAACATGTATTGCCTTCAAAAGACATTTTACCTTTGCAGACTTAATACTTATATATTTTTTCCTTTTTAAGTTCTAAATCTGTTATGTTTTCTAACATCCCTGTTGGGCATCCTACCTCTCCTCCTCTCTACCACACTGTTACAGCTGTTTCTTGTAGGTCATTCTTTCTTGGGTAATATTCCTAACACCTTGCAGGTACATAGGAAGTGCTAATAAATTAAACCTAGGTCAGTAAATGTCAATATCTTTATTTATACATGGGAAAAATTGGCTCAAGAGAAGCTAGATGACTTGCTCAAGACCTCTGTGCTAGTCAGTGGCAGAATGGGGTTTGGACTTATCTTCCAGTTTTGCATTCTGACCATTAAATATCACTAGTTCTCTCTCTTATCAGTGCTACTTTTTCCTGTAGGTCCCTTCTGTAATCTGGCCTAGCCTCTGTTTTATCATAGTTGTATTTACCTTGTCTTATATTTTGGTTTTTATGAGGAACAGCAATCCAGGTCTACAGCATAGAATCACACCCACATAGAAGATTGTGGTATGCGATTCATTGTAGAAAGGGAGGACAGAAGTGCATTATGTATTGCTACAAGATGTAGCACATTATGCAATTACAAACAGTCTGTAAAATGCAGAAGTGGACACAGTCTGCCTTCTGCTGCCTCTATTGCCTGTTTTGCTTACCACTTCCTTCCTGTTCCTGCCTATTCCTGCTGAACTGTCTTTATTATTAGCAGAGGTTTGAAGGAAAAACATTTTTCTGCTTGTCCAATGCAATATTCTTTCCTCATTGTGACAACTGATATTTCCACTTGCGATGTATTCCTTGACAAAAACCTAAGTTTCCAGTAAAAGTCCTGTATGAAGCTCACTGAACCACTTTACACTAGTATCCGTACCCCTTGAATAATGTATAGGCTTGAATAATGTATAGCATTGTTAATGCAGTTTTATAATAGGGTATGATTCTGTTTTTTGTATTGTACCTTTGTATTTTTAGGAGTCTTCTGTCTGGATAAACAACCATCATTTTGTCAAGCACATCTGATGTAGCATGTAATGCAGCTGACATACGTTATATGCTTTCATGCACACTCTACTTTTTGTTATTTAATCTAAAATAGAAATCATCTCCAGAGTATAGGATTGCACACCATGCATGAAAAGTATAACTTAGTAGAGAGAGAGATTTTTCCAAACCATGAAAAATGCTAATATTTCACAATTTGTTCTTGTCCAACATCAGGAACAAATATCAAAATAGTTTGTGGCACAGAAAGCTTTGATGATTTTTGCTTTAAAAATTCTTAGCTTGTCATTTCTGTTAATGTCAAAGCATTCTGATGTCTTTTCATGACCTATTAAAATATTCTGTTTTGGCTTGGTTTGATGTGGCTCTGAGTTCCCCTGGGCATTGTGGTACTGCACAGGAGCTATAGGTCAGTGATCACATGACTCCTGTGATGTGAAACAATTTTTCAACAGAAATGAAATCTTGGTATATCGTGATGATCTAGCCTAATCGTGAAACCCAGCCCACAGAAAGAACAGGGGCATGAAGCCCCTGGACAGCCACAACTCCCTGTTTCATGGGGCAGCTCAAGAAGACCCAGAAAAATGTCACACTAAAAAGCTTTTCAAACCAATTTGACTTTAGAAAAAAAAAAAGGACTTTGACTGGAACCCAGAATGAAGTATTTTGTCTCAATTTTTTAGCTTGAAATTAAAAAAAAATCAGCAAAAAATGAAAATTGTCATAGTTTCATAGTTTTTCATAGTATCTAGGGTCAGGAGGGACCTGAACAGATCATCTAGCCTGACCCCCTGCCACAGGATTTAGATTTGGAGAAACTGCCTTTCCTGTTGGAAAAATTATTCCGTTGGTAAAATCCCAACCAACTTTCATGCCAGACACTTACTAGCTAAAGGACCAAATACATGTGCCAGAGGACAGCACATAAGAAGGACAGAGGAGACCAATAGCATCATGGCAATGCCCCCATGAGTAGACTAGTTTCTAACTATGGTGAAACAGGTGTAGAGACCCCAAACAGATACTGCCTTTAGATCCTATTTCAGTAATCCAATAAGATTCTGGGTAGTTGGTGTTAGCAAAAATGTGAAAACTTTCACTTTCTCCTGGAAGGGGAAAATGGAGTCTGCTTCTTGGAAAAGCTGAGAGCTGCAGGGGGACTGCATACACAAGGAAGGAGACAGCACTGCAGCATTTCTTTCTCATTTTGTGAGCTAGCTTGGTAATTATGAGTGTAGGAGTTTAGGGACAGATCTTCGGTTGGTATGATTTCAATGGAGGAATGCCAGTTGACATCAACTGAGAATATTTTAAAACTGAACTTTACATTTTGTAGGAATTAACAATTTAGATGCTCAGCTTAGTACAAGAGCATTTCCTACTAAGCAATGGTGAGCATTTTCCCAATAGAATAGCTCTAAACTCTGTAAACCATGCATATCTACTTTTGGCTTGTGTTCATAAAAGTAGTGTGTGGTGTAACTCCTTGCTTCAGGATTGCTAGCTGGTTGGCTGGCTGGGGTCAGGAAGAAATATCCTCCTGCTAGCTCTGTTGCCCAAAGCATTATTGGGATGTGTTTTATTATCCTTCCTGGGATGCACTGGATGTTGGCTGCAGCTAGAGGGTGGTTTTAGTGTAAGCTGGTGCTTCATATGTTACTGAGAAATCTTTCAGATGCCCATTTGGTGGGTCTTGCTTGTATGCTGAGGACAAACCAGAACTGGATTCAGGAAGGGATTTTCCAGTTGCTCTCTAGATCAGATTGCCAAGTATTTTGGGGAGGTTTTGTTGTTATGTTTTGGGTTTTTTTTGGTATGCTGTAGTGTTTTTTAAATTGGATGTTTTGTGGCTGTGGGTGTAGCTGTGGCTATGGCTGTGGCATACAAAAGGTACCCTTGTGGATGTTCCTGTGGGCCCCTTGGGCAAATAGTTGCCTGAGGATTCAGAGAACTGGACTGCGGCAGGTTCTTGTGAGTCACAGTATGGTTTAGCTTCTGCCTGTATTGGCTGGCAAAAGATGTCTCAGTCATTGCTTTATATTTCCAGCACTTATGTTCCAAAGAAGTGAATAAGTGGGAAGTTGGGGCCTTGTTACACATGACACTTAGCATGTTCTAACTGCACTTACAAAGCTAGCACCTGAGCATTCAAGCAGTACAGCATGTGCATGTCTAATAAGAGATATCATCTGTACTTTGAGTCCTGATTGCAATATGTAGAATAACAACTGGGCTCCTTCTTCGCTTAGGGCCCTAGGTATGTGCCTAGTTTGCCTGTGCATTAATCTGGCCCTGCCTGAAACCACCTGTGCTGCTCCCTCCTCCCCCAAGCATCAGAGTCTTGCCAGTTAAAGGCTTGGGTGTAGTGCAGAAAGTGGAAGCATTGGCACAACACAAGAGGTGGTCCCAGTCCCTGCACCTCACAGGAGCCAGTTCAAGGGGCTGGAAGGGGCACCTGTGCTGTGCCAGTATCACTCGTAAGCTTTACACTGCATTGGAGTTTTGAACCAACTCCTGTGCAGAATGAGGACTAGGTGCTAGTGTTATTTCCAGCCCCTGAACTATGCTGGAGCCTTGGCACAGCTCCAGTGGACCCCAGGACTGAGAAAACCGGCTCATTTTCTGTTTCAGCCCAGAGATCCAGTGCAGCAGGTTCAAGACTCCAGTGTGGTACTATAATTTATGTTTAGATCATAGTAACCATGAACATGTGACTACTTAGAACATGTTTTAAGTCATATTAATGCTTTCTATGATTTAAACATAATATGTGCTACATGTAATGTGTTGTGATGCCCTGAGATCCTACCCTCTACATCATACATCCAGGGAAATAGATGCTATGCCATTGGCATCAGTGGACTTTCTATGCAAATAGGCTCAGAATTTACTCTTTTTCATTGCACATCATGGACAGTGACAATTTAATGTACAACTGTGCAGAGTGCTGAGTAGGGCTGTGCGAAGCTTCAGGTGGTGATTCGATTCAGAGGAGATACGGCTCGATTCGGTGGCTGAATCTCCAAATCCGAATTGAGTTAGAGAACCAGTAAAAAGGTCCGAATCAATTTGAAGCTCTCTGAATCTTTGGAAAAGATTCGGAGGGCTTTGATGATTTGGACAGTCCCTGCCCACTGCAGCACGGAGCTGGACCTGGACTTGGAGCTGGTAAGTAAGGGGTGGGGGAGAGGGGGCTGGAGGAGGAGTGAGGGGACCATGGGGGAACCCCTGCCAGGCCCCATCTCTTGCATGTTCCCCCAGATCCCTGACCACCACCCACTCGACTCGCTTCCCCATGACTGCCTCGCTTGCCCCAGCTCCTGGTGCTTTAAAAAAAAGCCCCTACTCACTGGGGGGGGCAGTGGGGGGGCAGCAGGGATTGCCTGCCCGCCCAGCAGCACCTAGTGAGTCAGGACTATTTTTTTCCAGTGCCGGGAACTGGGGTGGGCAGGTCAGTCATTGCCGAGCTGGGAGAGCGGGCAGGGGATGGGGCCTGTGTGATTCAGAGATTCAGCTGAATCAATTTAGGACACTGATTCAAATCACCGAATCGAATCACTGTCCCCTGAATTGGCCAAATCCAAAGCGAATACTAGCTGCGTCAAACAGGCCTAGTGCTGAGCAGCTTCAGGGAAGCACTCGCGGCCCTTGATTTCCAGACTCCAAAAGCACCTGGGAACACACAACCCTGCAACAGGTTTAGTTTAGTTAACCGTTAATAGAAAGTTGGGATACAGCTGGTGTTCCCTGTATGCAAACTGCCTTGGGCTATGTTAGCTATGACGAAAGCTGTGTGACTTAAACTTCTGTTAGATTGTAAAGGAGGATCTATATATTGCACTGACTGTATTTTGAATGCATGAGAACGTGTATCTGTGAAGACAGCGTTTCACATTTGTGTTCCTGAAGAATTTCCTCCAGGACCAGGCGTCACTTCAGTACCCAGCTAGCTGAGAAATAGTTTGAAGAAAAAGGTGCTTTTGAAAAGGGACAGTGATTTGTTTTCTGAGTAGTACAGAGATTCACTGGCCATGTCAGAGACACTAACCCAATCATCATGTTCCTGACACTTCCTCTTCTCAGGCTGATATGAGAGAAACAGGGATGTAGGGGAATTCCCTCTCCTTGATGTGTGACCCACCTCTGTTTGTCTTTTGCATGAGATAAGTCTTCAGCTGAGAAAGCCATGTCTGCTGAGTAATATACAAAGTACCCTTTGGGTTTCTAAAACTATCATTCAGGGACCCTGCTATGGACCACACTTCACACACTCATCTGAAGCCACTGATACAGTCGGGGATTGGAATTTCCCCTTGCTTTATTTGTTCAAATAGCTAGGAGACATGCTTGTAGGGGTCAAGTTACTCTCTTTTTGGTATTGAATCTACTTTCTGCATCATCATGAAGATGTCATGGGTGAAGATGGTCCATGGAAGGAAGCATGACTGCAAGAAGGTAAAAGAAAACAATTAAAGCCCACACGAAGATTTGACTGAACATTTGCAACCTTACTGCAAACTTAATCCATCTCAAAACAATCCAGGAGGAAAGGGGCTCTAAATATAAACATACAAAACGGTTAGTGGCTGACTAAATTTTAACCAGTTTCACCACACTCCCACTATATTTGCTGACGGAATGTTTCAAAAGAAAAACATGAATTTGTAACAATAGAGATTTCCTTGTCCTTCCAGGTTAGTGTTTGCTGCAGGAAAGTACACTTAGCATAACGGTAGGCTCTGTCCTGTTGCCCTGTAAACCGAGTCTTGCCAAAAGCATCCTATCCCCCAGCAGTCACTCTTACAGATCTTTGTCTGGGCACTAGTGGAAAAGGAAGGGAAATCAGAGTTGGAGTTAGTCTGTTGCTTGCTGGTGACTAAGTGCCACTGTCACATTCCTGTTTTCAACTTACTATTATCTTTTTTATTGCAGTAGGGCCTAGAGGGGATTTCTGATCAAGGATCAGGATCCCAGTGTATAGCAATATAGCTTTGCTGTATTGATATATATTTTGATATATACCAGCAGAGGATCTGGCATCATTGGCAGAAGGAAGTTCCAGGTTCTCTTTTCCCAGTGCATATTGTTCCAAGTTCCCTTTTCCCAGTGAATATTGTAATGCCGTTCCCCTTTTCTTCCAGTCTTTGCAGAATTTTTTGGTCCAAAGCCATCAAGTCAGTTTTCCCATGCCAAGTCAGTGGAACCACACTTATTCAAAGTTACCAAGGATCTGACCGCACAATATTTATTTCAGGTTACAATATCATTAACATGTAAACTCATGTTTAAAGTGGAGAGTAATGAAGAAGCCAGTCCATTACACTTAAGCTGGAAAGTCTGTCTTCCTGTGGGTTTCTTAAGTATAGGAAATTCCTGCAGGTATAAGACCAGTCCTGGCTCCTCTATTCCCCACTCCTTTTCAGGCCTTTAACACTGAGGCAGGTGTTGGGGAAGGGAAGGGAAGTGGCTTGCTTGACCTTGCATCTTGATGAATCCCAGCCCCTGAAAAGGACCTTCTTTGCTTGGCTTTGAATTGCAGAGCAGATATAGCTCAGTATTAATAGTTATAGTTGTGTAAAGCTGGGCAGCTGGTTGAAAATGGGTCTGTATTCTAAAAACTTAAAACTATAATGTCATTGCTTTATTATACAATTTGATTATGATACAATGCCAGTTCGCATGTGGTTTTACATGAACATCAGCATAGGCAGGACTACAAACACGTGCTGCTATTTCATGACTACAACATGAAACTTTTGAATGTAGGAGACTCAGTTACGGCAGATAATATAACAATGATCATGAGCACCGATGCTGAAGGCAAACTGATTCTTTTAGATAAGACCTCACACTTATTATTCATAATTCTGAGAACTATCCTCAAACGTTTCCTCTTTTTATAGATATACAACATCAATCACAAGATTTTGCTAAAAGCTTTTATGCTAGTGCTTGCAAGTTTTTCTGTTGTTTACTTAAACTTCTGGTTTCTGGGAAAACTAAGTGACAGTTGAGTTATTGCTCAGTGCTACTCTTCCAAGTCTTAAGAAATCCTAGGAGAGCATACTTTAAATCTACCTTGCTTTCTAGCCTACAAATGAAAATGAACAGCCTGTTACCATTCTCATTTTTCTAAAATAGATGTGTTGTTCATTTTTTTAAAAATTGAATCTAGTTGCTTAGTCTGAATGAAAATGAAGATTTTCATTTGCTCACTAACAGTAGTAACAGTATTTGTTTAATTGTGTGGTGGGAGGATGTCCACTCATGGACTGGGACCCCATGGGGTTGGACTATGTACAAACACAAAACACATTCCATCACACTTTTCCCTCCCCTTCCCTTCCCCATGCCCATCTCTATACTTTGCCTTCCATACTTCCACACATTTGCTTCTTCACAGACATCTCTTTACCCTAGCTTCTTTTCTATCTGGAGACCTCAGGACAGCAGCAGAATCTCCCAATGTCTGAGGAATGGTGTTTGTGCTCAAAAGCTTGCAAAGATCTTTTTTCCAAGTATTTTGTTTGTCTATTAAAAGATATTACATCTACCCAAAGAACCTTGCCTGTCTATGTCCTTAGACCAACATGGCTACAACCAACAAGCCTGCAATGTGGAGGATATTGCATTTTGCCATTTAAAATGGAAACTTCACAACATGAAGAAAAAGGAAGCTAACCTCAAGAGCGACATTTACTTTCTAAGTCTATGTAAGAAACACATCATTCCCAGAGGACTGAACATCTGCAGTCCTCTGACTACTACACACAATGTCAAACATGCTTCACAGGAGAACTTCAGAAAAACTTAGAAATCATCTCCTTCACATAACCTACTACAAAAGAAATAAACTGAAGCAAGAAATCAACATATGCTACAACAAGCTAAAAGAGATAGATCTGGATATCTTCCCAAATATTATACAATGTGTACAAAAAGACTACCAAAGATTTTTTTACAACATCCATCCAACACACAAAAAAAGAAATGGAATTAATTACTACAGGAACAACTTTCCCAACTACAAAACAACCATCAGGGAAACAACACCAATATTGTACAACATTCTAACCTCATACTTGATGAAATGGAAGCAACCAATCTGTTGGCTTGAAAATGGTATTTAAAGGTCTGTTTTTTGGGGAATTAGCTTATAGGTATTATAAGGGGTCAAGATGGGTAGCAGGGGTTAACTGGATTTCTAGGAAGCTTAGATCTAATACACAAAGCTTCTCATAGCCGTGGAAGCAGACAGGCTGTCTAGCATGACAAGGCCAATGGATGGACACAGCCTGAGAATTAAGGGGGGCATGCCATAATACAAGATCACAGCCTTCAAGGCAGATAGATTGTCTAACACAACAAGGTTACACAGCCTGGGAACCAAGGCAGTATGTATCATACTGCCCATAACATGAGATAAGTAACACCAGCTACGAGGCCCCAGAGCAGCCACGGGACGGGGGAGAGGGTGGAGCAGAGTCCTGGTTTTGGGGGAAGAGACCAAATTAGAAGAAGGCCTAGAAGACTATGTGGATGTGTGACCCCAGAGAGAAAGCCAACCAGAGGTAGCCACAGATAAAAAGTCATCAAGAGTCATCAAGGGAGAAAGGGAATACAAAAGCAGAGACTTGAGACTAACAAAGAGTCCTTCCTTCTCTTCCTTCTGTCCTTCCCCATTCCTCCTTCTCCTCCCTGAGAGGGGTCCCCATCCTCTGGGAAGGGTCCCTGAGGCCACCATGGACCAAGGGCATACCAGCAGCCTATCTCATATACCCCACTGGAGTGGGGCTGTGGGCCTTGGCATCCCACCTCCAGACTGCTAACATCTGACACCTAAGAGAGAGCCTCAGAGTGGAGCCTGCATCCTGACCAGATGTACTTTGATGTAAGCCCTAAGATTGGTAGATATAAAATTGCTCGATTGTTTGTACTATTGCGTTTCTGTTATCACTCTGTATCAATAAATTTGCCTATTATCGAATGGAAAGATTGCGGTCAATCTGAGGGTTGCACGTTCTTGGACAAAGGTATAAGGACTGTGTCCTAAATCCAGAGCCAACACAATCAACCCTCAACTATTATCAGTCTCCACACACTTACTTACCAAAGCTGAAATATCTGTTCTCTCTAAAGGCCTTTATTTCTGTCCAGAAAAATAACTCAACAAGATACTACAATGTGGAGAACTAGAAGAATTTTTCTGACGCCTTTGTCTGAAGGAATATTTCCACAATCAAAATGAATCCATTTTCAACATGACATCATCCAGTGACAACACTGATGAAAATATTAACGCCAAAAAATCCAAAAAAACCCTCAGATTGGATACCTTACAGTGGATGAAATCCAAACCTCAATTGCTATATTGATGGCTTCAGAGAACAAATGAACAATGAAATACCCAACAACAAACACCACTATATCAACCTTTCCCCCTCAGAACGAAAGGACGTAGAATGTCTAAGATCCAACCACTAAATAGTAATAAAACCAGCAGATAAAGGATGAGCTATAGTTCTCCTTAACTGTGAAAACTACATCGAAGGAGCCAACAGATGACTCTCCAACACTACCAATTATGAAAAACTAGAGGAAGATCCAACTCCACTTTTCACCTCAAAACTCAAACCACCTTCACATCATTTCCATCTGAACTACAAACCCCCCCCCAAAACAAACTTCAGACCCTGATCCCTCCACTGCCCAATCCAGGAAAATTTTACATGCTTGCTAAAATCCACAAACAAGGGAACCCTGGCAGACTTATAATTTCCAACCATGGAACCTTAACTGAAGAAATATCAGGTTTCATTGAAACCATCCTAAAACCTCTTGTCACCCAAAGACTGAGTTTTATCCAAGACACAGACTTTCTGCGAAAACTCAGAAACACTGACTGCCTTCCCAACAATACCCTCCTAGGTACCATGGATGCCATCAACTTATATACCAACATCCTACACAAGGATGGCATCAAAGCCTACCTTGTATCTACAAGGGCAAGATTACAACCTGGGGTACAGACCTCAAGATATTACTGAACTTATAGACTTCATCCTCACACACAACTTCACTTTCAACAACCAACACTTCCTGCAGACCATGGGCACAGCTATGGGCACCAAAATGGCCTCACAATATGCCAACATTTTTTATGGCCTGTCTGGAAGAAGAATTTCTCAAGAACTATACCATCAAACCTATGCTATACCTGAGATATATAGGCGACATCTTCATCATTTGGACTGAAAACCTACAGTGTCTGATCGATTTCCATCATAATTTCAACAATCATCACCCATCTCTCTTGAATAATCCAACAACATCAACATTTCCTTTTTAGACACCATGATCGATATCCAAAATGGTAAAATACAAACCAGAGTATACAAAAAACCCATGGACCAACATACATATCTACAAAGAACCAGCAATCACCCTAAACACTCAAAAAAGGCTGTAATTTACAGCCAAGGTATCTGATACCACTGAATTTGCACTGAGGAGAATATGCGCAACTGTCACCTCATGAATCTCAAAAGGGCTTTCACCCAACAAGGACAATTCTCCAGAAAGATATATCTCACTTTTGAAAGAGTCATCTAGATACCACATGAAGAATTGCTGCAGTACAAAAAGAAATTCCCCACAAATCGCACACCATTAGTTATGACAAACCGTCCTTCCTTAGAACCTGTATGAAAAATCCTCAAACAATTGCAGCCCATGCTAGAAGAAAACACAAATATTAAAGACATCTTTCAAGAACCACACATCCTAATCATTAAACAAGCACCAAACCTTGCTAACCTCATTGTTAGAAGCAAGCTTCCTATGACCCAAACCACACGAAATGGATCCAGATCATGTCAGGAGAAAACGTGTAAAACATGTCAACACATCTCTACCCCCAGAAATGTAATATATCTCACCCAGTGCACTAAATTACCAGCTGGAGAACATGTAAGAGAAACCAAATAACAACTGTGTACCAGAATGAATGTACATCAAAAATCTATCAAATACAAAAATACCCAATTACCTGTGGGTGCACACCTCTCACAAGACAATTGCTTCCTCTCTGATCTCTGTTCTAATCCTCAAAGGGAACTTACAAACACCCTTTGTAGATGAATCTCTCACTTCATAAATCTACTGGATACAAAAAAATCATGGACTGAATATAGACATTGGATTTATGACACATTACAATCTGCATGACATCTAACACACCAGGTAACCTGCCTTTAGCTGATTACTGGCATTCCTTCACACATTTCACTCCCTTCCGTCCCCTCCCCTCCTGTCTCCATCCTTTGTCTTCCAAACTTGCACTCATTTGCATCTTCACAGATGTTTTGTTTGCTTTAGCTTCTTTTCTACTTTGGAGAATTCATAACACCAGCAGCCTCCCAATGCCTGAGGAAGGGTGTTTGTAACCAAAAGCGTGCAAAGAACTTTTCCCAACTATTTAGTTGGTCTCATAAAAGATACCATGTTTCTCCAAAGAACCTGGCTTGCCTCTGCCCCAAAGAACATGCAGCCTTAATTCTGTACTCTATTATTGCTTATATTGCAATAACAGCTATCTTTCCATTTGAATTTAGCACTGGTGAAGTTGCGTAAGTGACAGTCCTGTGAAAGAAAGTATTTAATTTGCAAATTAGGAAGGGCATTCAGACTTCTACATCTCTTTGCATGTTGATATGCACTCTGAGTGTGACCATCCTAGTACATTTTAATGCTACCACTTTCTGTGGGTCCTTCAAGGCCCCACCCAAAGCCTATTGAAGTCAACAGAAAGATTCTTATTATTGGTAACTTATTTGGGCTTAAAGGTTGCTCTTAATCCTTAGCCTGTTTTGTTGTGTGGGATTTTTTGGCTTGTTTTGTTTTTTAATCTTGCCGAAGTCTCAGATAAGGAAAAATATATGCATTTTCTTTTTTTAAAAACTACATTTTCAAAACAAAATATAGAAAAAAAAGAGTAATTAATGTATTGATTTGAGGTCTGTAAAACCTACCTTAGATTAAAGCTTCCTAAATCTTTCCTATATTTTGTTTATCAAAGAGGAGGTTAAGAAGTGATCTGGATACTTACAGACACATTTGTGGTCACACAGGAGCAGATTATCTAGCTTCATCTTGAAAAGATGAAGTTAAAGAAATTCAGGCTGGAACTAAGGAGCACATTTTTAACTGTAGTGGTACTTAACAATTGAGCAAGGTAGTTAGCCATGTTAGTCTAAAGCTGAGCAGAAAGTAGGGTAAATATGCACCTTAAAAACTAAAGATACCCATATATTGAAAGAATAAGCTTATGAAACTTGAGTTTATTTAATCAGATACCATGAAAGGACAAGCATTTAACAGTAGTGGAGTGATTTTTTTTTTAATACAAAAGGTGGGAATGTGGGAGGGAGAGCAAGGGCCAAGGTGAAAGAGGGGACAGCAAACAAGAAAAGAACCCATAGGTTTTCCCATTGGAAAAAGGGGTCACAAAAGCTTAATTCAGGTAATGAAATAAGAAGCTGTAGTCAATGTTTAAACCATACTTAACACAATTCAGTCTGGGGATGATTTCTTGTTCTATAATTTCCCTTTCAACCTATTGTTTTAAATGTTGTTGCCCAAGAACTTCAGTCCTAAAGTCAGTGATGGAATCATAGTATCATATTATATCATAGTATCATAGTATCTAGGGTCAGAAGGGGCCTAGAGCAGGCCATCTAGTCTGATCCCCTGCCAAAGGCAGGAACGAGTGCCAGGGTCACAGGACCCCACCCAAGTACCTATCCAATCTACTCCTAAAGACGCCCAAGGTAGGAGCAAGAACAACTTCCCTAGGAAGCTGGCTCCACATCCTAGTCACCCTGTGAAGTAGTGTTTCCTAATGTCCAGCCTAAACCTGCTCTCCAGTAACTTGTGACCATTGGTCCTAGTTACCCCTGGTGGTACCCGGGAAAAAAAAAAGCGTGCCCTATTCCCTGCTGATCCCCCCTCAGCAGTTTATAGGCAGCCACCAGGTCCCCCCTCAGCCTCCGTTTACTGAGGCTGAACAGATTCAGGTCCTTCAGATGCTCCCCATAAGGCCTATCCTGCTGCCCGCATATCAATCTAGTGGCCCTCCTCTGGACCTCTCGAGGCCGTCCACATCCCTCTTGAAGTGTGGTGCCCAGAACTGGACACAGTACTCCATCTGCGGCCTGATCAACACCGCATAAAGGGGGAGAATCACTGCCTTGGACCGGCTCGAAATGCATCATTGGATGCACGATAGGGTTCGGTTGACCTTCCCAACCACCGGCTGACATTGGTGGCTCATGTTCATCTTGGTGACAACAATGACACCAAAATCCCGTTCCACCTCCGTGCTAACAAGAGAGGAGCTTCCCACCCAGTATGCGTGCTGGGGGTTGCTTCTCCCCAGATGCATCACCCTGTACTTGTCCACATTGAATCCCATCCTGTTCTTGTCTGCCTACTCATGCAGTCAGCCCAGATCCCGCTGCAGCCTCTCCCTCTCCTCTGGTGTCCCCACCTCAGCCCACAGTTTGGTGTCATCAGCAAACTTGGATAGCT
>JAGPOW010001543.1:52511683-52531930 GCA_030014935.1 Caiman crocodilus
GGTCCTGTGATCCTGGCACTCGTTCCTGCCATTGGCGGGGGGTCAGACTAGATGGCCTGCTCTAGGCCCCTTCTGACCCTAGATACTATGATACTATGATATATGATGGTGAGATGGGTGATTCTTCCATCAAAGCCTTTCTATCTTTGTTTTCAGGAGCCACACGGGAAAAGTTAGAGCAGTAAGCTTGATGTCATTTTGGGGTTTCTATTTCCTTTTCACTACAAGATTTAATGATCTGATTATTTTTAAACCATTGTTTTCTTGTGTATTAATAGGACATCCTGTCCGTATTTGTAATGAACTCATGAGTTAGTGGCTCTCTTTGCTGTGACAGTGGTAAAATTCTGCACTGAATTTGTTGCTATGCTCTAGCCAAGTGAAAAACAATAGATTGTATGTTACTTTTTGTGATCTTCTGTCATCTTGCTATGGGCCAGATTGTTACGTTGAGGAGAGGAAGGAGTGGTGAAGGAGCTGCATGGCAGAGTGATGTTTGACCTGCGTCATGGTAGTTTTCTTTTTAAATGAGCAGCTCATTTACCGTATTGTCTGTTCTATTTGTGGCTGAGTAAATTCCTCGTTCTCTGTCTCCAGTGATAGAGCTTGCATGCCCCAGAAGCATCTGAAACATTGAGAGCTGCACACTCTGAAACATTGAGGCTGCTTAAATTAGGATTCCTCTGGGCTGCAATGTGGTGATATACCATTGAAAAGAGTACAGTGAAAGTCACACTGTAGCCCAGGCCTTGCCAACTAAAGACATGTACTGGTTTCAGAAGTTTCTTGGGAAAGCCATCCACCTTTTATGGCATCCCCTGCCTTTGACAGATGTGATGAAACCAGGCATCCAGTTGCCTCTCTAGACAGGGCTGGCATATGTGTTTTGATCCAGGAAGGTGGTTTGCTATGGTCACCTTATCACCTAGGATCGTGGGGTCATATTCAGCTCTGGTATAAGCAAATATAAATCCCAAGTGCACCAGCCATTCTGCCCATGGCAAATTTGGCCTAGAGTATCAGCTACATTCTTATGGTACAGCTTTCCATGGCTGCTTATCAACAGAAACTGAAACCAAGACTCTCTCAGTTTAAAATCAAGCATCTCTCCTAATTATTCTATAGCATTATATGTCCAAGGTAGCACGGTGAGCTATCTTATAGCAATATTGTATTAGTGATCCATCATAGTAAGTGGTACTCCCTTACATGAGGAGATAAGTCTTGTACTGTGGTAATATGGATATAGGCTCTGTCATGTATTCCTCAAGGATCTGTAATTCTGTATATTCCATGGTAATTCATGTAAAATAAAATTAACTATGTGAATAAATGGTCACATAGACTACTTTGATGGTCTTGAGATAAGTCACTGGACAAAAGGACCTAAATTCTACTCTTTATGTTTTCTATTGACTTGATCTTGCATTCATTTAATTTCTCTATGCCTCAGTTTTATCATCTGTAGTATGGGGGTAATGATACCTATTTACTTCTCAGGGTGTTGTTTGGCTTAGTCTAGGAAAGTCTGTAAAGTTTTTTCATATCCTTGGATGCCAGATCTGTGCTCAGATGCATTCAGACATATCTCTCTGGGCCAGAGTGTACCCAGTCTCTGGACAGGTATGGAGGGGTACAGAGGAACCCAGTCTACCCTTTTCTATCCTTGCAGTGCTTCAGGCACAGTACTGAAGGTACTGAAGTACTGAAGGTATCAGTGAACATAGGAATTGATAAAACAGATCAAACATGTTCTTTATTTGTCTGGTATATTTTCTGCATATGGCCCTGGCTATGACCATAAACTGCTTCTAACTAGATGGCCTGGTGGCAGCATGGTGGGGCTACCAGTTGCAGAGTAGCTCCTATAAAATGCCACAATGTTGCAGCCTCCAGAGTAAAGTGAGTATAGGGAGCCTCAAAGCACTAACCCCCATTGCTTTGTGGGTACTTCTTGCTTGGAGAAAGGCTAAGGGACATCACCCTGACAGAAATGCCCCCTCAGTAAGGTGGTAGGCAGTCAGCAGCAGTTCTTATCTGCTTCCCTCTGGCAGAATCTATAGCGGTTGAGGCACTGAACATCTGGACTCAGTCTAGCCTTTGGATTCTGTCTCAGTGGTCTAAAGAGGGAATGGTAGGTCTTGGGCAGCCTCCACTCCTCCATCCTTTTACCTAGGTGTGTGTGTCAAAGGTCTTGGTGTGAAGGTCACAGGACACTGTACAGGCAGATTCATGAGGCACTTGACTAAACCTCTTACATACATACCATGATCCAGAGGATTGACAGTTGCCTAAATACATTGTCTCTAGCAAGCTGTTTCAGCTCCACTCGCCAGCTCCTGCCAGGTGGGGCCCTGTGCTGTGGAGGAGCTCTGCCACAAGCCCCGAGAAGCCCCAAGGCTGTTGCAGCAACTGGTGAGTTGCAGCTTTTTTGTTTTGTTTTGTTTTGGGGCTCCAAGAGTGGGCAGGGGTTGTGGGGTGCTCAGAGGGGCTGGGGGAGCTGGCAGGGGATGGGGACTGGAAGAAGTCCCCCCTTGGTCCCCTCCACTCCTCCAACCCCCCTCTCCTGCCACCTACTTATCAACATGGAGTCTGGGTCCAGGTCCCTGCTGCAGGTAGCAGGGATTGACCAAATCTCTGAAGCACTCTGAATCTTTTCCAAATCGATTTGGCAAGCTTTGAATTGATTCGGACCTTTTAACTGGTCTCCTGGTTTGATTCAGATTTGGACATTTGACCACCCGAAGCTTTGCACAGCCCTAATTTCCAACCATTCCTTTTACAGGTCCCTAGAAAAAAATCCTTTGCTGTCTCAGCCATTAAGACACCATTTACACCTGTGTAAAATGGACGTAAGCAAATACCAAATCAGAATAACCCAGTCTCAGCATAACACTATATACCTCCCTTATGCTTACTCAGAATGTGTGATTGACTACTCAGTGTCCCAGGGAGTTATTAAGCCTCCAAAGTAAAAATGTGAATCATAGAAGTTAATTAGGAGCTAAAGTGTGTGTCTGCATTTGATTGTTGACATGGAGTAAAATTAGATGAATTTTTAAGCACAGTAGTCCCAAAGAAACTTCCTGCATGGACACTCTCATTCCAGAGTGCGAGTCCACTGTAAAGCAACCAGGTTTCAAGGAGCAACTTCTTGAACACCATCCTGAACAATTCTCATGTGATTATTAATATTCATGTGATGCAAAGTTTCATTGCTGCTAAAGGCCACCCTTAAATTGACGGTGACTAGGCAGCTTTAGGGAATGTGTACCTGCACAATTTACAAATATGAGGCCCATCAAGACATTGCCTGATGTGGGTGTGGGACAAATGTCACGAGTCTGTGGAAACATTGGGTCACAGCCTGAAATTCAAGACCATTGTGGAAAGTTCAGAATAGTTCATCTCGTGCTTGTCCACATACAACGTTAATAAAAAACAATTCTATGTCCCGACATGCCCTAAATTACACTGGAAATGGCATTTGCAGGGGACTAAGCCATGACTCCTGGGCTTTTTTCCTAGCTGTGCCAGTGATTGGTTCACTTAATCTTCATTCTTCCAATCTGTAAAGCAGATAAAATAGTAAGATGTTACTGCCTCGAGACTTCCTGGCTTCTATTTGATTTCTGTAAGGCATTTTATAATTTTTAAATGTGCAAGAAAAGGGCAAAGTTGTTAGTAGTAGTTTATGGTGGGGTATGTAATAATAGTGTTCATTACATAGGTTGCTTAATTATTTACCATGCAAGTTTCTCTCGTGTGCATTCTGAAACCTTTTGAACAGTTAAGGTCACTGGGAAGTTCCCTGGTGTTTGCCACAGACTATGTGGTATGGTCCACTTTGCTACAGACCCCAGTATATTGTGTGTAACAGGAAACTTTCCCAGCAAAGTTTGCATTGTAGATTGATGAGATAGCTTCAGCTTTTCAGTAATTCTCCTTCAAGCCTTGCAAAGTGAGTAAAAGAAACACACAAACAGAAAGTGAGAAATAGCAGCAGCAGCAGCACCAGCTTTACTTAAACTAGGTGGCGACCTATTGTAGGCTGTTTGCAAGCATGAGTCAGGAAACCAGGACCTTCTTTTTCAGGCATCCCACACGTAGGTTTGTTATGGTATTTATTTCTGCCTGTCTTGTATGCAGACTGCTGTCTATACAAAAAGTATGTTGGAAATACACTGTGGTGCCTTTCCACTTTGCAATTATCAACATACCATAATATATCTCCTGTCTTAATTAGTGTAGTTCCATGGAGCTTCATTGACTTACACCATTTGAGGATCTGGCCCATCAGTGTTATAACAACAAAGTTTGGTGCCTGGGGCAAAGCCCACAGTGGCATCCTGCCCTTGCCCTGAACACAGATTCATAGATTGTGAGGCTGGAAGGGGGGGCATGCACCCCTCCCGCTTGCCTGGAAGTGCACAAATTGGTGTATACCACCCTTCCCCCATCCCCATGCCCTCCAAATGAACCGCTCACGTCTTTGCTCCATGCCCAGCCGGGGTGGGGCACCGCCTGTTGGCACCCCTTCACTTTGGCACTTGGGGCAGTTGCTCTGCTCACCCCTCCCCACTTGCTACAGCACTGTGGCCCATAATGTGAAATGCAGTATGCTAGGCTTGGAGGATAGGATAAGAGGCACATTTCTACTTTTCTAACAGTCAGCCCTGTTTTGCAAGCTTCTTATTTCAGCTGGCTCTGAGACCTGTCAAATTGATGCTGTCCACATTAGAATCTTACCCTGACTTGAAAAGAGGGAAGACAACAAAGAAGTGCAGGGCAATGGAAACAAGCTTTTGGTTTACTTTGGTGGCTCTTCATTGAGGATACTAGAGATTGAGATAGGGAGTGGTAAAAAGTTTAGAAAGGCAGTTTATGTTTGCTACCCACTGAACCTTTCAATGGGGGTTCCTGCTACCAAGTTATTCAGTCCTTTCTCAGAAACAAAGAACTGTTTGGGTGGTAACATGCCTCAGACAGGCAGAGATTACTATCTGTCCCTATGGCACATTGAAGCAGGAGTGGCAGCTCCAGCCCCCCATACTATTTTTTTTATCAGTAGTATCTCAACACTGCATGTTATGTGTTTTCCATTTGGGGACTCTTCAGTTTTGTCTTCAGTCTTCAGGGGCTCTTTAGTCACAACCAAACTTATCCTTGTCTTTGGAAGGAATATTGTCACTGGAACATAATTAAATCATACTTCTTTTCACTCTTTGCAGTAGTGCTCCAAATCCAAATAGGAATCCAGGTGTTATTACTAACATTGGTAGATTGATGGGTTCTGTGCACCAAGGCATTATCTCTGCCTGAAGAACTTGCAAGCGTGCCTGGCTTTCTCTCCCTAAAAATGTTGATTCTGCTCAGTTTGGGAGGGGTACAAGTCCTGCTTATACTAGGTGGCATGAGTTACAGGCAATAATAGAGAGTGGAGAGGAAACAAGTTGCCAAATATAGGTTTAGATTTTAAATACTCCAAAGTTTGAGTCTACTTCCTCCTGGTTGAAGCAGAGACCAGAAAGCAGGCTAAGCCTTTCCTTTCCCTGATTTATATTGTTTTAAAATCATGGGAATCTCAGTTACCTTGGAACTAGTACAAATTCTTACACCTCCATTCACTTTACTGGAATGGTGACAGCTGAGATCCACTAAAGGTCTGGCCCCAGGTTCCTTCTGATTCACAAATAGTCATCGTCCCCAGATTTTCCCTATCGCTCTTTCACTTTCTATTAAAGTAAGAACTCACACAACATTTCTTTTCCTTGTCTTCCCCACTCCCAAGACTTTCCTTTTCTTAGAATTGGGAATTATGTTCTGCTATGAGCAACTCAACATCAAAGAAAGCCAGCATGGAAGAAAGCCAGTCTGACCAAATATAATTGTAATGACTGAGTTTTCTTTGCACAACAAGCTGTACAGATTTGAGATATTATCCTAGGTAGAACCAATTCAAAGTTGAGTTTTAAAAAATGTATGTGTATGTATGGGGAGGGTCTCAGTTCTCGGATGCCCATATTGGGACACGAGAAATAGGACTGAATTTTAGAGGGTTAAGCACCAATCAGGTTCCATGAAGGAGTCTCAAGAATAAAAGAAAGCTGAAGCTCCCATAAACACTTGTCACTTTTGAAACCTGTAGCATTAAAGTCATGGGATGAGTTGGAGGCAAAGAGAAATTCCAAAGGGAATCCCTGAGTAAAAGGCGAGTTCTGTGTGGAGGGAATGAGTGGACTTTGTTGGTGCTTAAACAGTGTGAAAAAATGTGCAACTTACCAAGTCTCACAGTAAACTGGCTATTTCATTAACGGCACAGTGCAGTGGCTGGGAAGATTTAATCCTATTCAGTCAAAGCTTACATCTTTTACTCTGTCTCTACCACAAAGATTATGATCATCTAGATGCCCTCATTCTTAGGTAAACCTGCTAAGGGTCACATACACACATGGCTTTAAAATTGATCGGTCTTTTGTGTATGTCTTCAAGATTTCAGGTGAAATGTTAGTGAGTCCTAATGCAACCCAGCTATATCCATGTGGCCTTGCGTACTTGGAGTCATGTCTGCAAGATCAGACCTTTTTTTTTTTTTACTGTTGCAAGGAGCAAGGAAGGACTGCATCCATTATTTTCTCTTGCTATAGTCATATACAAAGTGGTTGGCCTTATTTCCCCTTCTTTAAAAGCAAGGGAACACTTTAAACCAAATTCCAGGTGAAATAAAGGATGGTCCCATAGTTTTGATCTTAACTATATGTTTTGTCATGTGGTTGAGATGGTTTAGGAGAGGGAGTCCTGGCCACCTCACCACATCTTTCCCTCTTGATAGTCAAATGTATCCTCAGAAATAAAATCCCCTTAGACCTGGAAATTCCCTTTACTAAACCTCCTTCAGGACCTGACCCAGTTCTGCCAACTAACAAAACTACCCACCTAAGAGTTGCATATATTTTAGTAAATTTGCAAAACTATCTGTGGTTTTCAGGACCACTTTTGATGAGTATACCCCTTTGTTTTGAAATGAGTCCCAAAACTATGGAAAAATATGCACCCTTGAAATGTTGCCTGGTCAGAAGGGGAGTTTTCTTTCATGTAGAGCAGGGGTATCAAACATATAGCCCACAGGCTGGATGCAGCCTTTAGAACCATTTCATCTGGCCCACTGTAGTCCAGTGGACTGTTGTAAGAGTGGGAATATGGCCTGCTGCAGAATACAGGGTCCCTGGACACTGATGGACATTGCCATCAGCAGCTACCACCCAAATGCATCTCTGTGATGCTGTCTATGCGCAGTCCACACTACCCTGTTGCCCTGGACCTGTGCTGCCTCTGCACTGACACACTAACATGGCCCCCTCCTCTCTCCTATCCCCTGACCCATGTTGCCACCCATTCTCAGCCCTGTGTTGCCACTGCAGTGCTGCCCAGACGCAGCTCTATGTTGTCACACACCCTCAAACTCATGTTACTTGCTCTCTGCTGCTCATTCCTGGACTGACGCTGCCACCCGTACACAACTCTGTGCCACTTCACACCCCCAGACATTGTTTTACCATCACACTACTGCCTGAACATGGTTCCAGGCTGCCACCTGGTCCCAGACCCCACCACAATTTCTGCTGGCGTATGGATTTTACCTGGGAGGAGTCTCTATGGTCCAGGTCTGAGCTGGGACCTGAAGTGAGTTTGACACCTCATAGGGGAATAAGAATATGTATGGCCAATTTCTATTCACCTTGCTAATGCATGACATTTGTTTTCTGGTCCTCTCTAAGGCCCTCCTCAGCCATGGTGCCTACAAGTCATTCCTGTCTGTCATTGGTGAGTCAAGCAGCAAGCTCAGACTTCTGCTTTTCTGCTAAACTGTTTACTACATTTCCCCATTCATCCTGCTCCTTTAATCTACTGATATATTCTATCTGTCCCTCTGGGGCAGGGGCTGTCATCTTCTGACCCTTGTTTGTCACTGTTCCTGTAATAGTTCCTTTGCAGTCTCCCACATCTTCCTGCTAGGCAATATTTCTTCATATCCAGTCTACCTGTTTCTTTCCATTCATTCCCCCCTGCTTGGCATTCTCAACCTGTTCTATACTTGTATGATAGAAAGATAGTGGGATGCTGGAAGATTAAAGCACAAGTTGACATGCAACTTTTATCACAAAGCCAATGAACAGTAATGGGAAAGATAATTATTTATCTGACATGAAACAGGATAGTCTAGTCTGCCTGCTCTGAGGAGTTTCCATTGCAGTATTGCGTTGTTTCAAAATTACTTAAAGCTGAGTTGGTCCCAGAAATCACAATTGTGTCTGTGTTTTCTTTTTCCACTGAGCCCCATCAGTTTTTCAGTCACACCTCTAGGATGATCTTTGATCACCAGTGTTGCAGCTAATGCTGCCCACAGCAGTTTGTGAAAAAGGGCCGATCTTATTAAGTGGTCGTCTGAGTGTATTGAAGAAGGTCGCGGCACATCCTTTACAACTGAGAAAGCATGAATGAGTCATACCCAGGCTAACAGTGCTGTTGGGCACCATTTTCTGCTCCTTAGTGGTTACCTAAAGATAGCAATTTTAGCCTGGGCTGAATTCCAGGCTGGTAATTATTTTGCTATGATGTTCCCCTTACCCCAGTTGACTGATACTTCGCTGGAGTGTTGGAAGCCCTGTTACCTGAGGGCTCATGAGAGCTGTTTCATCTTCTATATCTCTCTCAAAAGGTAGAGTTAGAGAGATGTTTGTCTGACATACCCAGTCTGTATCAAGCCATACACTACATGTGTTTAGCCCAGATGACTAGCCAACTGACAATAAATATGTATTGTGTTACACTCTAGATACCAAATTTTAAAATATTTAGGCATAATAATACATTTGAAGGTGTGATGTACTGCTAGGCTTCTTTAAAAAAAACAAACAACCCCTCCCCCCGTAGTTGTAAAACAAATTACACATTAGTGTAGCATTTCAATAATTACCCATAATGCTCAACAAAATAAATATAAATATTGAAATTGCCATAGTGCAAGAGACATAGAGTCAACCCTCTCATAAATACAAATGATATATCTGACAACCACAGCACAATAAAAATGAGATTGTAATAGTTAACCCATAAAGCAGAAACTCATCTGCCCACAGTGCTTTAACAGCCGTTCTGAAAGCCAGTTCCTGTCCTGGAAAAGCAATGTTATTTTTAAAGTCTTTGCCAGCAGCTTTCCTATGGAACTATTATTTTAGTATGATTGTAGGATCCCTACAACAAGTGACCGTTCTGGAGGAAGTAGATGGGCAAAGTCTGTTGGACAAGACTATACCAGGCGATTACTTATTAAATTTTCATTATAATTGGGACAAAACTCTCAAGCATGTGTAGGCGAAAGGACCTCCAAAACACCCACTGACAGCATCGATTTGTATATAAAATACAGCAACTGTTGTCATTCCTCTGTTGCAAATAGAGCACTTGTCCAGGAAATGGGAAATTTGAATTTTCACTTCTCAGCCTGTGAGGGTTCAAAGCTACACCTCGCACTTCCAAGCTTATGTTTCCTTGTCCAGAGGTTGGGGGTCAGAGAAGCCTCATTTACTATTCCTGCTTCTAGGGTTATTTCTGTTTTTTATCCATTGACTATCTAATATAAAATGTATATACAACTCTGCAAGCAAGGAGCAGAACCCAGGTCTCTCCCTTTTTTTGGGGTAGTTTACATGTAACCATAAGAAGAGTGCTTTGATCACCAGAATGTAGGTGGATGAAGGAAGCCTACATCCATTTTGATGATGATGCAGAACCACTGTGAAATCAGAAATGCCAGTCATAGGAAAGAGAACAAGTAGGAGGGAGCCCAGTTCTGTGGCCTGGCCCTAAGGCACTTTGTGCATAGGTTGAGGGTGGGGGAAGCCTCATTAACTATTCCTGCTTCTAGGGTTATTTCTGTTTTTTATCCATTGATTATCTAATATAAAATGTATATACAGCTTTGCAAGCAAGGAGCAGAACCCAGGTCACTCTTCTTTTAGGGGCAGCTTAAATCAGCTTAAATTTCTGAGTGAAACTATTATAAAGAGATCTTTACCTTTAATGACTACTACTTCTGAAAACCAAAAGATTCATTAGAGGTGTATGCTGTATGTCAAGAGATTTAAGACGATATATATAGGCAAGCTACTATGAAGAGAAGTTTTCATTCTATAAAAGAGAAAATAATCTGATACTGAATGTTTCAGGTTTAAGAAACAATTTCAGTCTATGGTGAATTCTGAAACACCCTATTGTTCTCTTCTATTCAATGTCTCCAGGCAAGAGCAATAAAAAGTTATAGTTATAGCTTTATAATGAGACCTGTTTCTCCCAGAATGAACTGGTGGAGCTTGATCAATAAAGTCTAGAAATGGGCTATTTTGTTTAACTTGAGTGAGAGGTTCTAGTATGACAAGATTTATTTGAATAACTTGATCATTCATTTTGTTTTTATTTGAGTTTCACATTCTCACCAACTGAACTGTTTTAGTCTGTTCCCTTTTTAAGCTTTTCTAATGGGCATCCTCTTGAGACGTGTGTGTATTATATAATATATGTGAAAAAATTGCAAGAGAACAAAGTTGAGAGGTTTGATTAACCTGTGGAGAAACATGAGCCTAACTACAGGAGCATGGGAAGGAGTAGCAGAAATGGTTTTGAAAGTAGCTATCTTTTACTTATTAATTGCGGCGATGAGGCTGAAAATGTCCCAGTAGGCCCAAGCCAGAAAGACTGCTAAACATTTTGGTTGAGTTGGCGAAACAAGCAAGAGAATATGATAGGTATACAACTCTCAAGATGTTTAGATCTTTCCAGAGCCACCACCATCCTCCAATGCAATCTGAAAGCCAAAAAATAAAAAATTCTTTAAAATGGACCTTTGCTTTTTGAAAAGTCTTTCAGCACCTTTGTGATTAACTTTTTATGGTCAGAAAATAAATGCAACAATGCAACAATAAGCACAAGGTTATGGAAACAAATAAATCAATACGTATCTTAATGCAAACACTTCTCTCCAATGCTTAAACTTTCATTCAGCTTGACTGCATTTTAAGTTTAATACCAAAAGACCTTTCTGCACCTTTTTGCTGCTCTTTAAGTCTTGGCAAGAATTTCCCTGCACAAAGCAGCTTTCATGCTTATATGCCCAAACTTGGTTTTGAGCCTTAGTGCGTGACCAATTATCCAATCAAGCTGCAGTTCATTTGATCAGGCAATGTATCTTAGTTCAAATGAGTTGCTGAGGCCAAAGTAATTACTAGCAAATCCCCGGGGCCTGGCAGGAAGTCTCTTGATTCTCCTTTCTTTGAAGGACAGCTATCCAGCCTCTTAACACAACAAGAATGTTTTAACAGGACAATTACAATGTACAGTGAAATACAGTATCAAAATTATAATGGTTCTGTAGATTTAGTGGAACCAAATTGGAATTCCTAACTGCTAGTCACATGCAAGGGGGAAATTCTGTGTAACTATATTTCTGGTGTTGGTAATAAGCATCTCTGCATGTGAGGAAAATTTGTTTTCCTTTGGAGCATTCAGCTTTGGCCATTTCTGAGTCTAAAATAGACTGAAACATACCAAGTATGATAATTTCTTTCTTTCTGTAAGATTGCATCTTACTGCTGTTGACTTTAAAGTAAACTCTTACTGGATTTAGTTGTGTAGGATCAGATCTGGAAGGTGATGGGAGGGGAGAACCTTGAAGTTGATAGAGTCTTTAAAGAAAATAACCCTTGAGTATTTTAACATGTTGTTAATTTCTTTGTGATTATAAAGCTAATTTACTCTGTTATGTTCCAACAGAAACCCCCTGGCTCCTCTGTCCATTGCATTTCGGACTGAATCCCAGAAAGCATTCCATTCAACCACGAGTAAGCCTGCTTCATGCTTCATGCCTGCTGTAATCATGCTTCAGTATGAGTATGATATCCAGTGGGAAAAAAAATCACAGGAGGAGTCACTCAGAATAAACTTTGATCCAGTTTTAATACTGATATAAACAGACAAGATGTACGTTGATTTTCATAAGATTCTTACAAGCATTGATTTTTTTTTCCATACACATATCTGAAAAGCAGCCAAAAGTCTGAGGTAGACATTTTTAAAAGTCATGACAATTTAGACGTGAATTCCCCAAACTGAATGAGAAATGTGTTCCAGGCGCTTAACCTGTTTTGAAAATCCCCAGTCAAGGACTGGGAGATACAAGGGTGATATATTAGGGTGATATCTTTTATTGGAAAAGCTGTGTAATTGGGATAAAGTTAGACAAGCTTTTGAATGCAAGACATTCTCCATCTGCTCTGATGAAGAGACCTCTATCTCAAACACAGAAATTTGGTTCCTTAGTTACTATAAGGGTCCTATATGCCATTACATTGACTCCCATGTTGTCACCTAGGAAACCACAGGAACAGCATCTGCCGGCTTACACCATAGGACACAATGTATAGGATTCTGGAAGCCTCTGAAAAGAACAGAGAAAACTGGCTTAAAGCACTGACTGGGAAGCAAGAGAACTAGATTCTGTTCCTAACCCTTCCACAGCCTTCCCAGTAATGGAAAGGTTAATTAACCTCTGTTCCTTAGTGCCTCCCATGTAAAACAGAGAGCATGATACTTCTATCTGCTTTCACTCTCAGTGTGTTCTCTGCTTAAACTCTATCTTAGTACAATAAGGGCTCCAACTGGTGCAGGAATAAATAGGTTACAAGTGTTGATTGTAACACTGAGGGAAGGGAGGGAGTTCCAAACCCTGGGCCCAAGCAGGACTGAAAGGCACAGTCTGCTTGGTGTGGCCTAGGTCAGTTGTAGGGCTATTTGGCATATTAACTGACCACCAAACGTGTTTTTGACCTTTTAAAAGTGGGAAGTATGGTGCCCTGGGCCTGAACTCTGCTATTTGACTCTCATTTCTCTGTTCATCTAGGAAGGACTGAGAAGGGAGGAGGTGCAAAAGGAGTACAGTGACCTCATGTTTGTGGTTAAATATAAATCTGAAGTCAGAGATTAAAAAGCCATACAAGAATGTGAGGCCCCATTATGAATGAATTCTAATATTATAAAAGCCTTAGTCTGTCTGTCCATAATGCTTTATTTGTGCTCTAATTGGCTGTCTCAGTCGCCAATCAGAGTGCTCTAGACAGACAGGACAGATGGCAGAGCACCACCATGACAGTGGGGACTGAGAGGCTGGAGGGAGGGGCAGGCCCCCCCAACTTCTTGGAGTCAGAGGGGGATGGCGGGGACTGGAGCTCCACCATAACAAAGGGGATGGAGCTGGGGGGCGAGGCCAGCAGTGCTGGCCTTGCCACATTGATTTGCTCCTTGGAGCTAGGGACCAGAGCACCACCCACCTCGCTCCCCACAACAAGAGCCAGCAGGGAGGGGAGATGGGGGGAGGGAAGTGGAGGGGAGGGGGTGGTTACCATTAGCTGCAGCCACCACCCCATGCCTTCCCTGTGCCACTGCCACCAGGCCTGCACCCACCACTGCTGTTGGATCCGCGGCCACCGCTGGGCCCGAGCCCATGGACACAGGCAGGCCCACAGGCGCAGAGCAGCAGTGGCATGGGTGCAGCAGTAGCCGTGGAAGAGAGTGGGACCAGATCCAAAGCTGCAGGGGATGGAACAGGCCTGGGCCTGAAGTGGTGGGCAAGGGAGGCAGATGCAGGCCTGGCCCTGGAGCCTGGGGAATGGCCAAAGTGGCAGGGGTAAGGGTGCGGGGAGTGGACCTGGACCCAAAGTGGGAGCAGGGCTGCCATGGTGGGGGGAGGCAACGGGGTTGGGCCCATGGCAGAGGGTGGGAAGGTGGGGGAGTAGCTCTGGCTCTGGCTCCAGGCCTGAACCTGAAACCAAACTGCTGAGAGGACAGGTTCAGGCCTGGAGGGGCCGGGGCCAGACTAGCATGGGGCTGGACATTAGGAAGAACTTCACAGTTAGAGTGGCCAAGGTCTGGAACGGGCTCCCAAGGGAGGTGGTGCTCTCCCCTACCCTGGGGGTCTTCAAGAGGGGGTTAGATAGGTATCTAGCTGGGGTCATCTAGATCCAGCACTCTTTCCTGCCTATGCGGGGGGTCAGACTCGATAATCTGTTGAGGTCCCTTCCAACCCTAACATCTAGGAATCTATGAATCTATGAATCCATTTTGCCCACACTCCTGTGTCAGACAGTGTCAGAGAGTGGATGCTGAAAGGGAGAGTGAAATGGGTAGGACTACGGTTTTCCACTGTTCCTTTCTCACTTGTTGTCTTTAGCATTTAAGGTCTAGGAATTTCTGATTCAGAGACTGTGCCTGTTACTCTTAGGCTCAGTAGCTACTGATGCACTGTGGCAGCGCACCTTTGCTGAACTGCTCCTGTTCAGCCCAATGTTGCCTTCTTGGCTACAATGCGGGAGGCTGCCCATTCTATGCCCTGATGCCAGGGGCACTATCCATGGCTCTGTACCTCCCCTACACTATGGCCCATGCCTTGCAGATGGCATCCAAGACATTATCATGCTCCTGGCCACAAGCTGGACCAAACCTAGTCCTCCACCAGGTCTCACACACACATTCACTCATGCTGCCCCCCCTCTCACAGTGGCCTCTCACGCTCCCACCCCCTCTCACAGGGTCTCTTGCTCGCTGCACCATAATGTGCCCCCTCCACTCTTCCCTGCTCCATCTTGAAGCGACCCTTGTGGCCATCAGGCTTATCTGAATCATGCCACGCCTCTCCCATGACCCTCACCTGGGTAGTTCCAGCCAATTCACCGAATGGAGGACCAACTTCATCTTAGCCCCCTCACCGGGCTTCTTATATACAACACCATGATCTTGTGGGGGTTGGTCCATGCACTGCCCTTCTGACCATCCTTCATCCCTACTCAGCCCCGAATTATGCCCAGTCCTTCAGGTCATGAAGATGCACCCTACTCTAGGTGAGTCCACCAACACCCCTGCTCCCTCAGGGTCTCTCAACTGCCCCCTTCTCTAGGGATCTGCAATTGCCCCCTTCCTGGGTTCTCTGGGGTCTTGCACCCCTGCAGGCTCAGGTGGCCACAGCTGTGCCTGGCCCCACTCCTCCCTCTTAGTAATGCACCCTAAGCTGGGAGGTGGGGTTTAGGCACCCCAACCCACCTTACACTGTGGAAATTCATGGCCCTGGTATTTAAGTGGGGCTGGCACGCCACTGGCAGTCCCATCAGGCCTCCCTATCCTGTCAGGGTACAGTTTCAGGTCCTGTTCAGGACCACTGAGGCCTCCTCCATCCCCATAGCCTCGCCCTTACCTCCAGCAGTAAAGTCTGTGGGGCAGGAAGGGGGAGGCAGATCGAGGCAGAGGGAGAAAAAATGATTTGGGGGCACATCTTCCCCAGCAGGCAAGTCCTGCCTGGCCAGGGCACCACTCAACTTACCCCTGGTCCTACCTCTGCGACACTATCCCTCACTGCAGTGGCCTCAATCTAGCCCCTGCCTCTTCCCTCCCCCACGGACTTCAGGGGCGGGGCACACATGTGCATGCACATGGGCACTCAGTCCCCCACTCCAGCCTCAGATCGACTCCAAGAGGCTCTGAGATCTGCTGCAAGAGGCTCTGAGATCTACCAGTGGATTGAGATCCATTGGTTGGTGATCACTGCTTTACACTTAGCTACATTGAATTTTATCTGCCATGTAGTTGCCCATTGGTTCAGTCATGCCAGATCTTTCTGTAGTTCCTCACAATCCACCTTTGTCTTTACCCCTTTGAACAATTTTGTGACATCTGCAAATTTAACCACTTCGCTATTCACTCTTACATTTGGAGTGCAGCTACATAATTTGAATATATATAATTTATCTAATGACATCCTAGAATATTACTTGCTAGTCAGTAATGGAATAGGAATGTGAAATTGAGCAAATACAGGACAATATAGTGCATTACTTTGTTGTTGATGGGCATCAGAGTGTTCATGCCTTTCTTTTATGAAGCATTGGAGGGCTTCCATGAGAGCATGTAATACATACTTAAATCTGTGGCACAAAGCAACCCAGGAAGCTGGAGTTCCATAGTGCAGCAGCAGAAGAGAGGGGCTTTAGCATCTTCTTCTGCAGTCCCTCATGGTTTAGAAAAATTGTCTTCCATGATTGTCTGATCTGTGGAATGATGAGACCGATCTGGGATTGACAGACTGTGCTGCAACTAGGGCTGTAAATATTTTTTAAAATTCTCTATTTAACTTCCTTTAATTATGTCAGTTAAATGGTTAACCAATAACACATACCTAGTCCAGGCCCAGGCCAGCACCTGCTCTGCCCCATAGCAGGGGAGGAGCAGCAGCCACATGCCTGGAGCAGGGCAGGAAACTGGGGGCCCTGCTGAGAGCTGTTCCCTGGGCCCTATGACAGGGAGGAGGCAGTGACAAGCCCTGCCAGACAACACAGCTCACTTGAAGCCGTGACCAGCAACAGCAGGGGAAGGGCTTTCTGAGCCTGCTGCAGCCACTGACACTCTGGGAGGGAGGGAGCAGACTAGCCTTGGGCACTAGTTCCCCCCCCAACTTCCTCTCTCCTCCTCACTCCTCCCACATGCTTACCCTACCACCTTCCTGTTCCTGAGACACCATGCCCCTTCCCTTCCCTGCCAGACTGCACACCATACTAAATGTTAACTAGTAATGCATTACTGGTATAAATATACTTATTGTTTAAATGTTTAACCTTTTACATCTCTAGCTGCAACTCGGGCACATGTTTCCGTGTGGAGTAGGTGGCTCTGGATCCTTGATTTGGTCCATGATGTGTTGTTTCTGCTGGTCCTGCTTTTCTGTCTCCTGTTGTCATTGTAAGGTTTCAAAGTACTGAGATTTTTTGCAGCAGATTCTTCCTCCATTTGGGATGGTCCTGGATGATAGTCTCCCATGAATTGATGCTGATGTTGCATTTTTTTCCAAGTTGGCCTTGAGGACACCCTTGAAGCACTTTCTCTGCCCTCCAATTGAGCATGTGCCTTGACTGAGTTGGGAAAATTGAAACTTGTTTCAGGAGTTTGGAGATGGACATCCAGATGATTTGGCTGGCCCAATGAAGTTGACTTTGGACGATTATTACCTCAAAGCTTGTGGTGTTTTCTTAAGAAAGGATGCTAATGTTAGTGTGTCTGGGTGTTGCAGGATGGAGTTAAAAGCACTCTCATCAACAACAGAGTCTCAATCTGAGAAAGTCTTCAAAATGTTCCTTCCAACAGGCATTGATGACTCTCCTTTCCTTGATCAAGTTTCCTCCCTCCTTAGAGTTTGTCCCTGAGTGCTCAGACCATAGATGGCATTGTAGCATTAAAAAAACTGAGCATATCATGAATATCAGTGAGATATTGAATCTCCTTTGCTTTGTCTTCCCACCATCTATCCTTCATATTGCAGATCCTCCTTTCAATCTCTGCCTTGGCTTGTTGGAGATTCAGTTTCTCTTGCTTGGAGTTGATGTCAAGCACAGTAGTGCACTTGTGGCCAATCAACTCTTAGACCTCACGGTCATTATCATCAAACCAGTCTTGATGTTTCCTGGTAGAGAATCCAAGTGTCTTTTCGCAGGTGCTTATAATGGTGGATTGAAGACACCGCAAACTCTGCTGATATTCTCCCATTGTTGTTGATTGGAATTTGCTAGTATTTCATTGAGGCACTTGTAGAAGAGGTCTCACTTGGTTGGGTCCCTGAGTCCTTCAATGTTGATCTTATTTCAGCATTGCTTCTGTTGCATCTGTTGTTTGAGAGTCAGTTTGAGTGACAGAACTGAGCAGATGAGTTGGTGGTGATCAGTCCAGCAATCATCAGTTTCTAGCATAGTTCATATGATGTGGGCTTCTTTGTGATCCTGGGCCCAAACAGTGACATAGTCAATCGGGTGCCAATGCTTAGATTGCAGGTGTTACCATGATATCTAGTAGCTTTAGCATAATATGGTAGTATTCTCCTTATTCTAATAAAGTTCTATTGAGGTGGACAAGAGTAGAAGGCATTCATTAGACAATAAGTTATAGAACAAATGTACTGTTTTGAAAGTAGCCATCCAGTAAGCTCTGGGAAAAAAAGGGATGATCTAACTCAGTGGGAGCCATCCTTTTTGGCAGGTGTGCCACAAATGAGTCATTCACCTTTCCTGAGTGCCACTCTGATCTCCTTCCCCTGCCTAGTCTGCTGCTCCGCTTTCTGCTCCCATCCTTGTGCTTCCTGCCTGATCTGCTACTTTGCTTTTCACTCCCTGCACTATCTGCCACTGTGCTCCTTCCCTGATCTGCCACACACTGAGGCTGCCTATGTCACTTGTGGCACCGGTGTCACGGGTTGTCCACTCCTGATCTAACTGGTGAAAAGCAAGCATTTGAGCTCATGCTAAAGTTGCTGGAGAAAGAGGGGCTTCATTGGCAGATCCAGGAAATGCAGGGCATCCTTCACGAGAGATGGACAGATCATTTGCTCTTTGAAATTGGCTGAGAGAAATACTAAAGAACCTGCAAATTAGAAAGGAAGCTATGTATCAGCAAAGGCAGCTTTTGAATCATATGACAAAGCAAACTCCCAAATAGGGAGATTAGATGAGAACACCTGGATCTGGAAGTTTCTTTAATAAGGAGTCAAGATGGAAATGAGGCAGAGATAGAGCCCCTAACTAAACAAGGCAAGCCCTACCACAGAGATTAGACAGAGGAGATGCATTTGGTCATCATATTAGTTCCCTGCTTCAGCACAGGATTGCTCTCTAGAATATGTCTTTCCAAGCCCCCTTTACAGTCTAGTTCTAAATAGTGCGTTTCTCAGCACTTCCCTGGAAACACCACAGGCTAATATTTGTGACACTGAGGCTGATTTCCCCCTTACATTTGTTTCACTGAATCTTTGCTGTGTTCCATTCACAGAATTATAGATATGACAGAGGGAACAGGCCCATCGGACAATACTATTCTAGCACTATAGTGCTTCTTTGTACCACTGAAAAATTAACTTCCTGCCTTAGGGCATGATTCTGTTCTCTACCTGCCTCTGCTGCCAGCTGTGACTCCACCAAAATCAATGGAGCTGCCCAGTCATTTAGGCCAAGCCTAATATAGCCTGGCTGGCTGTATTAACTGCACAAAGTTGATGGACTTAACTAGCTGGGGATTTCCTCTGAACCCCGTGGGGAACAGGGGATTCCTGAGGGCCTGACTAGGGACAGGTGTAGACAGTGTTTCTAGTGGTCACTGGTTGGTATAAAGGTCTTTTGGGAGCTCTTATCTGTTCATCCTGTAAGAACTGCTTTAACTTGAGTCATGGCCCAAACCACCCAACAGCTGGCCCTGGCTTAGATAGAGAGGATCTAAATGCCCCTATAAACCATCCCTTCAGCCCTGCTGCCTGCATACCACCTGAGGATAGCACTCAATCTGTTCTTGGCTTGAAAGCAGATAGCTTAGTGTTCTCACGTTTCCACTAGAGGGCAGCTTTATCTTATAGTTTGCATTAGATGGGCTCATTTCAAACCTGATTCAGACTCAGAAAATCAAACACAAACCAAAAATTTCCAGGAGCTGGGGATCCTTTCAGGCATAGGGAGGACAGAAGCCGATTGTTTGACATTTAAACAAACAAGCAAATAAACAAACTGTTTGAATAATTCCCAGTTGTAAGTATGAAGAAGGAAACCTTAAATGGAAATGTGTTACCATGTACCTGCAAAACACGGAGCAAGCATTCCAGAGCTATTTTAGGATCTGGACAGATGACATTTATAATACTTTAGAAAGGTGAAAAAACTTTTGTTTACTACCTTACCTCATGGTAAGTAGAAGCTAAATCTCAATATTTTCTTTCCTGTTTCATTCGGTTACCTGGGATGCTTTTGCAAGTGGTAATTTCTGCCTCCCCTCCTTAAGTGAGATAATTTTTCATCTGTCCATAACTTTCACTGGGTTTCAGCTGAAGTAACAAGAGAGATACAGGCAGTCTTCATTCTTATGGCGCAATTAGTTACTGAAAACCGCATCTTAAATTGAAACACTGTAAATTGGAACCAATTTTCCTATAGGAACAGTGTTATAAATGGGGGATTGGTTCCTTTACAATGCTCAATACAGGTGCGTCCAGCTGGCACTTGCACACTTACTTGCTGAGGTCCTCACAGAGCAGAGCACATGACCCCTGACAGCCAATCACCTCGCCAGCTGCTCCTAGCCACAAGCATCCAAGCTGGTCACATCCAGGAAAAGCAGAGGCAA
>JAGPOW010001543.1:52533541-52562625 GCA_030014935.1 Caiman crocodilus
TTGCCTCTGCTTTTCCTGGATGTGACCAGCTTGGATGCTTGTGGCTAGGAGCAGCTGGCGAGGTGATTGGCTGTCAGGGGTCATGTGCTCTGCTCTGTGCGGGCCCTGGCAAGTAAAAGTGTGTGTGTGTGTGTGCGCGCGCACATATGAGTTCTGGAGCTATGTGGGCAGCAGGGCTGTGTGGCAGGGTGCTGCAGATTGGGTGTGATGGGCACTAGCAGGGCTGGAGGGCAGGGGGTTGCAGGTTGGGAGTGAGGGTCACTGGCAGCACTGGGGGAGGAGGGCTGTGGGTTGAGAGTGGGGGTACTAGCAGGGCTGGCAGTGGGCAGGGGGTTGCGGGCCGGCAGTGAGGGTCACCGGCAGGGCTGGGGGCAGGGGGCTTAGGAGTGAGGGAAAGAGGCAGGGCACAGGCATATCACTGCCCTCCCCCTCAACAGATGCCCTCCTTTTTGATCCTGGAAATATGGTAACTCTAGTCATGTTGGGACCAATCCTGAACTATGTTCAGCTGATGTGCTACTGATATCGACTTTTCCTGGTCTATGCTAGCCACTAATCATCAGTTATTACCTTCTCATCTAACTCAGAGACTCACCAAACTACCTCTCAGCTGTCCAAGCTGTCTTACAACCCTGGCTATAGGGTCTTGAGTCCTGTCCCTGCTGAGACTGGCACCCTCAAGGACAGTCTCCTGGAAGAGGCTCAAGGTAGACATCCCACTCCCTCCTCTCCCAAATGACAACTTCCAGTGCCTCCTTCTTGAAGCCTCCTTTCCAGAAACCTCACTCCCTCTCTTTAGGTTTTGGGAGGTGTGATCTTGTCCTTTCAGTGGCTGTCTGTCAGTCCACTACTTATACAGTCCTGGTCTTCAACTTTGCCTCTTTTCGTGTGAGTGTCTTATCTCCATTGTTGCTGGTCAGCCAAATAGCCACAACTGGAGTGTTAGTTGCTTTATCCCTTAAAACACAGCCCTTCACAGGCTGTGGTGTATACATCTCATCAAAGGAATCAACCAGAAGTGATAAGTACTATTCAAATAAACAATGAAAGGCATAAAGTCTGCTCTCAAAGCATTATAATCTAAACTGATAAAACAGAAAAATGGAGTATTCATGTTTAACAGATGAGGGGGAAGATCCTAAAAAGGACTTAGGTGCCTACTAAAAGACTTAAGTGTATGGTAGGTGCATAGGTCCAAAACAGGAATCAAAAGTTCATTACTCAACAGCTTCCAAAACTCACTAGATACTTCCTTTTCTTATCTAAGACTTCGCTAGGTGCCAGGCTTTTGTGTGTGCCTATAATTAGTCATGTTTAGTCAGCTAGGTGTCTAGCTCCTGCCTAAACCTCATGGGTATCCAGAGGCCAGATAGAGTGGCACCTAAGGTCTTTGAAGGGACCAACTTGTTTCCCTTGCAGCACTTCAACAACTTGAGCTTCAGAGAGGACTGGGACCCACTCATGCTTATGAGTGTCTATTGATTATCTCAGTGCCTGTGCACAGAGCCGGCCTCAGGGGTTAGCAGTGTGAGCAATTGCCCAGGGCACCCTGGTTAGGGGGGCTGCACTGATGCTGTGGTGCAGCTCTGAAGGCAGAAGTGTTGGGGGGGCAGCTGGTACAGCTCTGGTATTACTGTTCAGGCAGCTAAAGGAGATGATTGTTAACACCCTTGAAGTAAAGAACAACAGGTCAATGGGCCATTAACTCCCTTAGGTGCCTGAACAGTAATACATACCAGAACTGTACCATCCAGGGAAGTGGGGAGGCTGCCTGTGGTCCATGGTAGCAGGAGCAGGGCCAGAGCCGGGACACTCGTTTAATTTTCTCTGGTCATGACTCTTGCAAGTGTGTGCCAGGATATGCAAAAGAGAGGTGAGTGCAGGTGTGTACAAGGGTATGCCAGAACATTTATTTTAATTTTCACTGGCCATGAAACTTGGAAGAAAATAAAATGTCACATGTACCTAAGAAAAGGATGTAAGGGTTGCATTTTCCCAAAGGGAACCAAAATACAAATCCTCAAACAATTGCAATCCACACTAGAAGACCTAATTCTTAAAGAGATCTTCTCAGAACCACCCATCCTAGCCTTTAAACAAGCACCAAACCTCACTAACCTCATCACCAGATGCAAACTCCTTATGACCCAAACCATACCAAATGGATCCAGACCATGCCAGGACAAGCAATGCAAAACCTGCCAACACATCTCCACTAGGTCTATGCAAAACAGTACCATTTCATTTTGACTTTAGTTTCACAGTTTTGATGGGATAGTGTTTTCTTTTGAGTTTCATTTAGTTTTGAAAGTACTGTTCCCTTTCATTTCATCAAAACTGTTTTGCTGTTTCGACACTGTTTCAATGTTTCACCCGTAGGCTATAATGGGGAAGCACAAAACTGCCTATAGTTGTGTCATTGTTTGGCATATTTGGATGAAAATAGCAGAGATAGTAGCCCTTTCTGAGGGTGTGAAGCCTGCCAAGTTTCAAGGAGATAGATGCAGGGGCTTTTGGAAAACTGCACCTCAAATCTTGAAAGAAAAACTTGTGTCATGTGTGAAGGCACAGAAGGGTGAAAACTGTGGGCATGGTAGCCCCTGGTGAGGCCATGAAGCCTGCCAGGTTTCAAGGAGATAGGTGCAGGGGTTTCTGGAAAACTGCACCTCAAGCTGCTGACAAGTAAAACTTGTGATATGTGTGGCTGTGTGTGTATGTGTGTGTGTGTGTGTGTGTGTGTTGAAGTGTCCTCCTCCCTTACAGCCTCAGCCCAGTCCACCACCTTAAACGACAACAGGTTATAACTTAGTAAGCAGCACAATAGCATCAGCAGCATCTCAGACAGCCAAACTGTCATAGTCAATATGACAGCAGTCCTTCCCTCCTCTTCCCCCTTCCTCTCCTTACTTTCTGTTTTCCTGCAGGCAAGCTCAGCTTCAGCTTCAAAACTCAAAACATTTTGAAACATTTCAACTGCCCTCGTTTTGTTTTGAGGCTGTTTCGAAGCTCTTTGTTTCATTTTGATTTCGCTGTTTCAAAGCTTGAAACAGCATAGAAAGGAAACAGCCAGTGAAATTTCACACAGTCTTAATCTTCACCACTCCTGCAATAACCACACCCCACAACAGAACCATCACCATTCCTGGATCTTATACCTGCACCTCCAGAAATCTTATGCATCTCATGCATGTCATGTGATTATGTTATGCAGCTTTTCTCATTTCTTGGAGATCTCAGAACAACTATGGAGTCTCCCTAGGCCTGAAGAAGGTTGCTTGTGCCCGAAAGTTTGCAAAGAACTTTGTTCCAACTACTCAGTTGGTCTAATAAAAGATATTACATCTACATATTACAAAGAGCCTTACCTGCATTCTTAGGTCAGGCATTCCAGCTGTGACACTGGCTCTTTGAGATTGCCTGTCTTACTTCATCCAAACATGATGCAAAGGCTTGGTTCATAAGCCACTTGATTATCTAGGACAGTGGTTCTCAGCTTTTTTGGACTCACTTCTAACTGGACTCAAGACACCTTCCACTGGACTCAAAGCAGCCCTCCATAACTTTTGTGAATTGAGTGGCACCCAATTTAAAAAATGCATTTATATTATTGCAGCCACTTATCTCCTTACACAGTGGCTAGGCAGTCGGGGTGGGGGATTGTCCAGGCAGGGACAAATCTGAGCCTATCTAATTGATTATCTCATCTGGTTTTCTTGCCAGCACTATGGTTGAGAATCACTGATCTAGGTTGCAGGGAAAATGAGATTGATGAAGGCTTTGTCAACGTGCTCTGTTTAGACAGATGGTCCTGCATTGAGTGGGGGGGGGATGGATTAAGTGATTTCTTGAGGTCCTATCTGGCCCTATTTGTTCTGATTCTCTGATTATGATAGGTTATCAATCTGCATTCAGGACTATGGTGTATTTGGCTATTGTGATGCTGAACATGACATTCCACCTGCCACTGCTTATCCATGTTAGACTGGAAGTTCAGTGCAAGACTTTTTATAATCAAGATGAAGTAGATCTTTGGCTGCAGTGTCCTTTCTTTTACTTTTTCTCTACCACTTCCTCTTTGGATCATTTTCACAGCTATATATAGCCAACTTTGTTCTAATTTCTAATGTTGTCTTTGAAGCATGCCACTTGCTGCTCTTTGATGTTGAAATCAGTCTAATCTAAAAAAAGTCTAAACTTGAATGAAGTATTCACCTTATTTAGACAGAACAAGATTGTGGGTGAGATCTCCCATAGGCTTAGAACTACCACTCTTCCTGTTCATTCCTGCCCACGTTTTATTTCAAGAGGTAGGCAATAAGGAAAGTTCAAACACAAAATACCACATCGGAACAGGTCTCAGACACTATAAACATCCTGTCCAATTTGCAGAGAACTTGTGTTCTGTCATATTACCAGAGATAGTGACAGTGATTTAATTCATATGTTCTGAAAATGGCCTAGCACAGTTGTTCTCAAGCTTTGTGATCTTGCAACTCATCTTTTTAAGAGTTCTTCTATACAGTCCCACACTCCCCTACCCTTTAAACTTACCTGCCAGCCAATGGCCAACTGCCTTTCATATGGTCTTCTTGTCAAACATGCTGAAAAGGCATCCAGGCTAGCTCTGACTCTCTCTAATTCATAAGCAGCATTTCAGTGTTAGTAGTGCTGTGCCTGGGCTATGTAGCCTGCCTAAAGAGGTCTCAATCTAGGCCTTAGTCCAAATAGACCAGAAAGACTAAAGGCTAGAATTATGTCAGCAAAGGAAGCCTTAAAAAATATGGTGCTGGGAAATTATATGGGAGCTGCAATATGGAAAGAAATTAGCCATTTCCCAGGGGAGAAAGGATGAATAATCTCAAAACCCCAGGGATTTGGGCCTCCCTTATCCACGCAGTCAAAAACACATCAATGGCTGATTACTCTTTGGGCAGCCTTCTGAAAACAGAAGTTGTCAGTGTTTCTGCTACTATGATCATGAGCAAGATACATCAGTGTTGAAGTGAAAAGGTCCAATTCACCTTGTGTGGGTTTGCTCTTTATTTTATTATCATATTTTATCTATTTGCTTTATTTGAGAGCCCAACCCCTGAGCAAGTGGAATATCTGTTTTCTTAATGGAATTTCTTGAGAAGAGTATAGCTGCCACACTCCCTGAGACTTTTAGGTTACCAGATCTTTGCAGTAACCTTGCTAGTGGAGGAGATGATCTAAATCACTGGGACACAGGTGGCTGGCTGGTCCCATGTGGAGTGAGGTTGGGGCTTTTGCTGAACCATTACCAGTTTGGGTAGGCTTTCCATTGCTGAGAGCCCAAAGCCATAACATGCTTCACTGGGAGCTAGCACAGCACGAGATCTTGGTTCTTGTCTCATCTTTCAGAAAATTCTAGGTTGCAAGCATTTACAGTGCCTTATACCAGGAAATGTGAAGGCAAAACCTAAAGGAAAGCAGAGAATGTAAAGCAAACTTCACCCATCTCCTGCCCACTCTTGCCTGTTTACTTTCTTTCCTGGGAGCAGGGAGCTAGACTCTTAGGTGTCTCTTTTTTCCTTTCTGGGACCATCTTTGGTTTTATTCTAGACTCAAACCCAGTTTCCCTATGCAGGTCTGCATGGAGGACCAATGCACAAGCCAAGTCAAATGCTAATTCTCAGCTACTGACTCTTCTAAATGTGAACAGGTGTGGGCTCTTCAAGTTAATCACTACCTTACTAACAGACTCTTAGCTGAAATAAAGATAAATCAAAATCATGTTTGTATTAAAAGCTATAACATATACAAATATAAGAACAATAAACCTGAACATACTTTTGCACTAACTACAGTTAGACACTAGACACTGAAACAGCAAACTTAATTTGAGACAATATCTATGCATGCCACATGGTGAACCCCCAAAAGTAATTTTGTCTTGGAGCAAATCCATGACAATGGTGTATTACTATAATGCAATACATGTCTCCCTTTTTGCCAAACTGAATTGCCCCAGTTCTTTCAACCTTTTTTCATCCAACTGCTGTTCTAACTACATCTTTGTTGCTTGCCTTTGCATCCTCTCAAGTGTCTCTACATCCTTCCTAAAATGTGGAACATAGGTGTACACAGTGCTCCAGCTGAAGCCTAACCAGTTCCAAGTACTATCATTTGCTGTATCTTGCATACAGTATTCCTTTTAATGCTCTGCAAAATGTAATTTCCTTTCTTTATGAGTTCATCAGGTTGCTGACTCATACTGAGCCTGTGATCTTCCAAAACCCCCAGATCCTTCTTAGCAACACTAAGGTATAGCCAGACCTCTAACATTCTGTGTTTGATTGTTTTACAGTTTGCTCCAGGAGCTAGACTGACTGACCCTGGGGTCCTCCTTTTCTCCCTCTTTAAAGATGGGTGCTATGTTAGCTCTTCTTATTCTACTTCTGGGACTTTGCCTGTTTTCAATAAGTTTGTAAATGTCACAGGTAACAGCTCCAAGATTTCTTCAGTGAGTTACTTCAGCACCCTGGGATGAATTTTATTGGGCCCTGCAGACTTAATTTATTTCAAATGTATAAAAAGCCCTCTGACATGCCCTTTATTATTCATGACCATCAATCCTCCTTTGTCTGTGTTAATTTTGTTAGCTGATTGGTTAGTTCAGGGGCAGGCAATTATTTTGGGCAGACAGCCGCTTACTGAGTTTTGGCAAGCCATCAAGGGCTGCATGACAGGCAACCCAGGGCAGATGCATATTAATTTTATATCTTTTTAGGAGCCCTACAGACTGGATAGAATGGCCTGGTGGGCCGCATCCAACCCCCGAGCCACATTTTGCCCACCGTTGGATTAGTTCATTTTTGTTTTTTCTTAATTTGTTGAGCTATAGTTGCAGTGCATAGTGATTTAAAAAAAAAAGTTAAAAGATTCTGCCCCAAGTACATTCAATGGTGCATGTCTGAATATGGAGGAACTTGACTGGTTTTGCAATGAATACAGTGATGCTGTAATCATTTATCTAGTTTTTTTCCTTAAACCATACTCTCTTTGAACTTCATTATAGCTAAAAATAAATGCATTAGATTTAGTGTTTTTATACCTGTTTTCTTATTAAATCAGCTTTAGCTTCTCCAGTTTTTTAAAATTATATTTAGGTATATCTAGGTATTTTTCATATATGCTAGCTTGTTAAAGAAGCTTGAAGTGGAAGCATTATTCCATAAACTGCAACTACTGAGCTACCCCATATTGCCATGACAAGTATCTGTCCTTGCAAAGGGTCATTATGACTCACTGAGGTTTTTCAGAACACGTGTTGTGAAACTAGGAAAGAAACCTGTATCATTCTAACACTGGTCTGTGTAGAGAATCAAAGAATGATATTGCTCGGGTTTAATGGCTCTAAGGGGACATGCCTTATCATCCGAGATGCTTCTCAAGGTAACCTCATACTTCTGCCCATTTTTCCTTCTTTTTTATCTTTTTTATTTTCTGTCTTGTATCCCGTGACTTACTGTAGGCCAGGGGTGATAAAGATATAGCCTGCAACCCAGATCCAATCCATGGAGCTCCATGATCCAGCCCATGGGTCTCAGACTTACCTCACATACAGTGCCTGTGGAACACAGTGACCCCAGCCCTGCATGTTTCCTGGAGCATGCAGCCCTGCATGTAACCCTGCTGTTGCATACTGGCCTGGTCTGCATGGCACATGGCTTTGACCACTGGGTCTGGCATTGCAGGCATGGCACAGGTGCCCAGCATGGGGGGTGTGCTGCATGCAGCCCTGTGTGATGGCCAGATATGAACTGATCCCACCAGAGATAAGCCCTATAAACCACAGACAGTGCATATCAGAAAGGGTCTCTGATCTGGGCACTCCATGCAGTGAGACCTGGACTGGGCCTGGTACACCCTGCCCTCAGCCTGGTCCAGGGTGTCCTCTGAGTGCCCATGCTGGACCAGCCCTGTGTGCCAGCTGTGGTGCTTGGAGCTGATATGTGGGTCAGATTGGGACCATGGACCAGCCCTGAACCACTCATCGAGCCTCCAGGGCTGAATGAATTTCATATCCCTGTTCCAGGTAGTATCCTTTTCCTTTGTTCTCATTAGGAATTCTCTCAATCAAGCAGTGTGCCTTCCTACTTCCATGCCACAGGCCTTTCTGCTGTGGATTTTGTTGTTGGCCTTCTAATACCTTGGAGGGATGCCTTCCACAGGCTGAAGAGATGGCCTTGATTTTTCTCTTTCCCTTCCTCAACTCCTGTGTCAAATCAGAGTGGGCAAGAGTTGCTGTCCTGGGTGCTCCCTGGCATGAACAACTTGTGCCCCTGGCAGCTGGGGGGGGCACAGCGACAGTGAGAGTGTTTCTGAGGTAAGCATGGGAGCTCCTGCAGCCAGCGCTGTTGGGTGGGGAGTGGTAAGCACCAACCACAGGTCAGCAGCCACCTGCAGCTGCCTCTAGCAGCATTGGCAGTAGCCAGCAGGAATTGCAGACCGGCAGCAGAGTGGTGAGCAGTGACCACCCACAGGTGCTGCCAACAGTGTCAGCTGCACCTTTTTGTAGGGGGTGCACTGCCATGTTCAGGAGGTGCACGTGTACCCGCATGCACCCCCTACATGTCACCCCTGCTCCCTGGTACCTTTGGAACTTGTAGGCTAGGGTCTTCTGAAACCTTGCATCATAGCAATGTGTGGACCCATCTTACCATACCTGGTCAAGAGGCCAGTTCCCCTAGCTCAGTTCCTTCTTGAATCTCATTGTCATGGAAAATGACATAGGGGATGACACAGAGAGAGGTTTTGTCCTCAAGTTTCAAATATATTTTAATAAACTTGGAGTAGCCATAAACTCTTGGTTTATAAGAGTTGCATTTGGCCCTGGATAAATCACATTTCATTTGGCCCTGGATAAATCATTTCATCTCAGGACAAAATGCAGTCATCTAGGTGTCCATGTTCATTGTCCTGGGATAAATCCTGAAAAGGTTCATGGGATATGAACTACTAACTTTTTATCCTGGGACATTGCAAAGTGCATCTGAATGGTTATCTTGGGATTACATCATTCTTCTTCTCCTTGCATCCTCTGACCATGTTCAGACTTGGGTCCAGAAACGAGCACATACTATTGGTCTGCGTGTAGCCTTAGTGAAGTCCTTGTTGGTGCATGGTTCCTATACATGGTCAGACCAGTAGGTATTCTGTGTTCGGAAAGTTTCCTTCACGTTCACATGTGGTGGTTGCATCATTGGAGTATCCCCACAGTTGCATATTAACTTTAGTCTTACTGATCCCTGTTTGGAAGCAACTCAAGCTTCTCCATATTGGCTAGTCAAGCTCTGTGCCTGTGGGAAATGTTCAACAGGGCCAGCTCTCCCAGCCCCCCCCCCCCCCCCCATGGCTGCCCTGCTCATCCCAGATCCCGGCCCTCTAAAAAAAAAACCCGGCAGTGGCCTCGGGGATCATAGCACAGCCCCAGCCTCCGGAGCATGGGGCAGTGGGGGCAGCGGGGATCACGCCCTCCCCTGCTTCGACTGGGAGCAGCTGGTGAATGGGGCCTTTTTTTTTGTTTCAAAGAGCCAAGAGCAGGGGTGGGAGGGGCCTGAGTGATTTGGCTGATCCAGCAGTAGCCGAATCTCAGAATCAGATTCGGCCAAATCGATTCAGCACAGTGATTCGAATCACCGAATCAAATCACCGTCCCACTAATTGGCCCAATCTGAATCCAAAGCGAATACTAGCCACTTTGCATAGGCCTAATGTTCAGCCATTTTGACTGTACCATTGAATCAATGGCAGAAAAGCAGCAGTGCATTCAGCCACTCACTAAACCCTGATTTAGAAGGGTTATGTGTGTACATGTCAAACCCAGGATATTTTCATTCCAGGAAAAATACAAGTGCAGCTTGTCTAAGGATAAATGCAGCAACTGTTCCAGCCTCAGTTAGGAAGCTTAACTGTTGGTTTGGTGACCTATTTTAGTTCACATATGAATAGGATATCCATTTCCTTTTAGCCTCTTCCCATTACAACTGTGAGTTAATCTCAGTCAGGCTGAGGCTGAATAGAGGTCTGAAATTTCCTGAGCTGATTTTAGTTTTCTTGACCTTCAGAGGTCTCTGGTGGGCTATTGCAACTAATTCTTGTAACTGCAAAGGGATAGGAACAAATGAACAAAGACATTTTCTGAGCAGTGATTCAGTTTGTTGGAATCTCCTCTCTTCTCTCATCCAGTATTGTCTACGTGTAATGGTGCATCATCCGTGGGTTAAGAATCAGTAGTTTTAAAATGTATTGAGGAGCTGGTAGGAGTAGATTGACCTATATCCTCTCCTGTTCTCTGATCTCTGTCATGTTTTCTGGGCAGAAGGATGAAGACAAAAAGAATCAACAGCATTCATTTTCCCTTAACTATGTGCTAGATTCAGCACTTTTGCTAATGGGAATTAGGAGCATATACTTCTCAGAACTGCTGTTTCTGATGTCTGAATTGTTTGCAACGAGAGGCACTGGCTGTACATGCAAAATTATCAGGCATGTTCTTGCTGGGTGTAAGTTAGTGACACTCAAATCCGCAGTCCAGACAAATTTCTTTACAGTCACAAAGCTCTAAATTTTGGGAACCTGGTATAAACAGGAACTCTTCCCTTCTTTTCAATGACACCTTGCTGATTTGCACAAATTGCAGATTTGGTCCTTTTTTTCTTTTTATTAAATGAAAGTCTAAAATTTAAAAATCAGAGAATGGCAGGTATCCTGCATTACTGGTGCTCAACTTTTTTGCTGCACAGGCAAGTACAGAGCAAGCAGTTAGTGGAAACTTCCCCAACACTTCCTTGTCAGTCTGGCTCACTATTGATCTTAAAGTACTCTCTCCCAGGGTGGGAGGGAGAGGGAAGCTCATATCTCCAGAACATCCTGTTGCCCAGGACAGCCAACAAGATACCCGTTAATTCCAATTATGATAGCAATAGTTGTGCACTGGACTGAATTAGTCAATGTATTGCTTGCCTATATGAAAGATGTGACATAGGACCAGATGCTTAGCTGATGTAAATCAGAATGACTTCATTGATTACCCCCAAGGAAAAACAAAGACCAATGGTCATAAATTCCTCCAAGGCCATGTGGCCAGAGGCCAAGTGGGTCAGGAGGTAGCGTGCAGTCGGACGCCAAGCAGGGTGGGGAGGGGGTAGCACATGGTCAAACATGGAGCAGGGAGACAAGGATGGCACACGGACGGGTGGGCAGGGATGGAGCACCACTGCCTCCCAGGGGCAGGGGTGGGGCAGGGAAGCTCACTGGTCTGGGGTAAGGGCAGCGGCGCCCCTCTGTGGGGCGGGGAAGCTCACTGGGTTAGTGTGTGGCGGTAGCGGCTAATGCATGCACCCCACCCTGCAGAAGGGCACCGCTGACCTTGCCCTGCCTCGGCCCTGCTCCTGGGAGGCAGCGGCGCTCCATCCCTGCTCGCCCAAGCATGCCCCCTAGGACCAGTCCAAGTGCCTCTGGGGGTACACCTAACCTCAGTTGACAACCCCTGTCCTACGAGATAGTCTAATCAAGTTGTTTGTTTGAACTTTTTTACAAGTGCATCCTGGAATCTTCTCTGTGTTCAAATATATATTTTTGCTGTTAATAAACTTGACTTCATTATCACAATGAATAATCATTCTCCCATGATAGACTTCTCTTCCTTTGTCTCAGACAGAAGAATTAGACAAGTTCAGAATGTCTCAGAGAGTCATGTGCTTCTGCCAATGACATTTTGATTTCCTGGAACAGTCTTGCAAAATCATCAAATATACTGAGTGAAAAACAGAATTTCTGTCCCATAAAACAGTTTTCTTCCTACATAGGAACAGTCCTTTGAAATTTATTTTACAGAACAAAAGTTGAAAAAAATATCAATTTGAAAATGTAAGAACATCTTAGCATCCCCTCAAACTGATGTGGTCTGGTTATTGAACATCAATTCAATATTACATTGAATTTTTCCATAATAGACATAATGAGAGCTGTAGTTCAGCAGACTGATAAGATTATTTTCTTTTATGAGCCAGGTCTCCTGACTGCACAACATGTCCCAAGAGGCACCCAGTCATGTGATTGCTATAACATACCACACATCTTAATCAGAGAAAAATGTACTTTGCATTATGGAAGCTATGGTCCCCAAGGAGTCTGACATATATGCTAGAATGGAGCCCCCAAGCTACAGCTCCTAGGTGATACATTGCTAGAGAAATGCAATTTAATATTTTGAGGTTCTGAGTTGAAATAAAGCATCCTGGGTCAGTTCAACAAAATTAAATATACAGTTTTGGGTGAACCTGACCTGTAAAATTCTGATTAGCTCTTACAACAAGAAGAAAGGATCTCCTGAGCAAAAGCACTGGATTTTAAATTAGTTGCAACCACTGAAAAAAATTTCTTACATGCCTTGAAACTGATTTCTCTCCAAGCACATCTCTTACTTTTCAAGATCTGGGTCCTACTAAAGTCATTGTCAAAACTCCCATTAGCTTCAATAAGACCAAGATTTTATGGTGGTCTCTTTGTGGCTGTTGACAAACAATGCAACGGTGATAGAAATATATTATTTTAACTTTTTCTATTTAATTATAGAATTATTTCTTCCACATTTTAGTGGCAGAACCTGTGGAGGTGGGGTTACCTGGGAAATGTTGCTATATATTCTCAATTCTTTAAAGAAATTTGAGACCTTTATGAAAGTTCAGACCTAAAATACAAATTATTTTGATTCTGGTCTGGACAGGCATAGGAAGTTGTCTAATTGGAAAGCTGCTAATTATTTTGCAGGCATGAAATTATCATTTGGTTGTAAATTATTTATTATTTGATTTGCATGGAACTAGTAATGCAAGGGCACAATCAATGGTCCATCTAAGGTTTAGCAATCTGTGAGCAATCCTGGCTGGGAGTGTGCGGGTATCTCAGTGTGCCTGCCCCTCTCCCCTCCTGCAGCAACCTGTGGCTGGGTTGGGGCAGGTGACAAACGGCTGAACATGAAGCCAGCAGTGGGGGGAGCATTAGCATCCCCTTGGTATGGCACTGGGTGCCCCTCTCAGGCCGGTGCCTAGGAGCCATGGCCCCCTATCTCTCCCCCACCTTCCCATCAGTATGCCACTGTGTGCGTGACATTAAAAATTATTGCATGGCATGATTTTTTATTGTGCAGTCACACATGTTCGCAGCTTAGAGGAAATACTAGACACAATCCAAATAGAGTATGCAATTATTTTAGGCCATATGAGTCTTTTTCTTTTCCCCTTCTTAATCTACCTATTGCCAAAATGTTCTCATTGTAGAGAGTAAATGTGAATAAATCAATCACCATATGGGAGAACTCTGCAAGTGGGACATTTTTGACAGCCATCACTGCTCTTGTAGGGTGACAATATGAGTGAGATTGTATACATAGCTGATCTTTCTAAATCCTTCCTTTTTCTTCAGTTCCAGGCAACACAGTCTAAAGTGAGAACAGTTCACCTGATTATAAATAATGCTTAATCATAAGTTGACTTGACAGGGGAAGCAAACCAGATTTTTTAACCACAGATATGCTAATTTTGTTTGTGGTTAACGATGGATATGGTGAAACTCCTATGATCAAAAGATCTAGTAAGGATTTCAAACATCTACAATCATTTCCATGAATAAGGGAGCAGAGCGAAAAAAACAGGAGCTAGTTCTTTTCCCCTAAACACCTTCTAATGTCTTACAGCTCCAGCCCATACCTCCAGAAATTTTTCTGAGCATGGGGCTGGACCTGATGATCTGCAAGGTCCTTTCCAGCCCCCAACATCTATGAAACTCCCTACACTGTGTTACCTGGACACGTTTCATGTTTCCCTTTCTCTACTTGGAATCTTGGTCCATCAGAAGCATGACAGGTGTTAGGACATGTATGTTCTCCAGAGACTGAAGCATAGGAATCGAAGTTAGGGAAGTGTGTTCCCTTTGTGAATCTGCTACAGACATCCAGTGTATCCTTGGGATGCTCTCTTTAAACCTTCCTGTGGCCCATCTCCTTACCTATGACCTGTGGATAATACTTGGCCCAGGTGAAGTGAGTATGAATTCCTTTATGAATGCCTTTAAGTGCTTGGAAAACCTAATTTTGCATGTGTGACATGACAGATATTGTCTTACAATGTTCCTGGTGTTGTGCACTAAAGATTGGACTAGGACTACTGTGGAAACGTACTGTCTTGGATTATTTTGGTGCTTTTATTCTTGGTTCCTAGTTGGAACCCAGAAGCAGGGAAGCTTGAAGACAATATAGTTAATCTAGTACTTAGAAAAATGGCAATATTTATCTCTACTTGAGGCCTTGAAGCAAAATAGAATATAATAGAAATAAATAATAGTAATAAGGATAAGCTAGCATCTTTTATTAAGGCTAAGTACAGACAATCAAGAAACCTGAGGATAAATCTGTTCAGTCTTCACAAGTTAGTCTAAGCTGTTTAGACTGAACCAATAAGCAAGTGAACAGACATTCATTTTTAATTCCAGAAATGCAGCCACATGCCAGCTAGTTAGGTTTGCCATCTTATTTGATAGAAACAAATAGGCCTATTCCAGTAGGTACTGGCACTTCTTAATGACATATACTCCAATTCAAGAAAAGTATTTTACTTACCATTTGACTTTGAGTTTTGGTGCTTTCCCAAATGAAGGTCCTGCTTTGACCATTATCTCCATTGCTGTTGAATGTATTACCTTTTGCTGGTATCATTTCATGTTGGTGCCATAGCCTAATTACTTACTGTGATTTCAGGTAGATCTCAGAATTTCTGCATAAACAAATCACAAATGTCCCAGAGCAGGAAATAAGCCCAACTTGTGAAGCTACAGTCCAGATTTTGAACTATATCCCCAAAGCTTTCTGTGGTATTGAGATCTGGGGTTTGGTTTGACTCATGATAGCTATGGATATGCTTAGGTTTGGAAAAGTATACAGCTGCTGCATTTCAATTCCGGAACTGGTAATGGATGTAGTTTTCTGTTCTGAAGTTCTGTTCTATGTATCTTTCTAATTAAAGAGATAGGAGTCCACTATAAAAAAGTCATCCTAGAGCAAGCTCCTTGTCAGTGTGTGATCCAACCCATAGGATCAAAGAAGAGGCTTTTAGGTCAGCCAGATACTGAAGCATACATAACCTTCCACCTTCACTGACATTACTATCAGGATGTCTCTAAATTTGGCAAGCTGAGTTATTTTACATAAGGCCAGGGCAGGGTGGCAAACTCATTCAAAAATGCATAAGTTTTCACAGACCACAGCAGCCTTCTTTGTCAGATGCTATGAATGAACTTGCAGAGAGCAAGACTAATAAGTTAAAAAAGAATAAAGTAATTTAAATACAAAGGATAGGGAAAGGGAAGGACGGGACCGGAGGAGGGGACACTGCTGAGAGAGGCGAAGGTGGATTGAAGCTTCTGGCAGGCCAGTAGAGGGTGCTTCTGCATTGAGCCACCTGCCTCACTGCACCCCATGAAAAAACAAGCTTTGAAAGTCTCCCCAGGGGCACCAACTTCTGGCCAAACCCTTTCCGGGAGCACACTTGCAAGCCTGGAATAACTGTTATCACCACCCAGGGTCTGGTCTTTGTCCAGGCTCTGTGCCCCCTGGGGTACACAGGCCTTGTAGACCTTCAGGCTGCTTGACCCACTGTGAAATCTTGGGGTGTTTCCTTTAACCTGAAGCACAGAAAGTATCCTTCCTTAGGCAGCCAAGCAAAGGGAGCATAAAGGCATGCCCAGTCCCTCTCAAGCATGTACCATAAAGCATGCTATAGTGGATAGCTTTATTGGGTAGAGTGGGTAGGCATGGGGAGGAGTACAAGTCAGAGAAGTAGCAACAGAATAATCCACAAACAGAACATACCTGATTGCCATTTGATCCACTTCTAGATTACTGTAACCTACATTTTTAGTTAAGTTTCTAGTAATTTACTCACTTCCACATCCTGAGACAGAGCAAGAGTGCTGTAGAGGTCCAAGTTTCTGTATAAATGTCCCTATATGCCTCCCCCTACTTCCTCATGGAGGGGCTGTTTTATACCACTGTTGTGACCTCATCACTAAGTTCCCACCAGAAGCAAACCCATTGACTGCTGACTGGTGATTCCAAATGACATCACCTTTCCAGGTGAGAGGACTAGTCACATGACCTGCAGTGGTGATAACTCTTCAACAAAGAAAGCGAGAGCTCTGCACTCCCATGCAATTTACAGCCCTGTTAACTAGGAGACCAGATGACTCCAGCAGCCAGAGTTTGTAACCAGAGGGGAAGGGTTTGGGCAGTTGTATTACAGCAAAGACAAATGGGGGGCGTGATTTCTCCACAAAGCTTACATACGGTCAGAGAAGATATCTCAGCATACCTGTAGATTGATTGTAGTCCACTTCATTCTGATGAGCATGGGTAGAAAGAGGTAGGTAGCCGTGTTAGTTTGAAGTTAGAAGGCAGAGCAGAGTGGCAATATATAGACAAACTCATTCATAAATACATATTTCCTAGGCAGTAGAATTCTTATGAAGCCTTATAGTCTGCTAACACTCATCTTATTCTTCACTTTTTTCCCCCTCTTCTTCAGCCCTAATGCTACCTCTGCATTATAGACAGCTGAGCCCCTGTAGAGGAATTGATCCTTTTTCAGCGAAGATAATTTCATAGATTTCATAGACATTAGGGCTGGAAGGGACCTTGCAAGATCATCAGGTCCAGCCCCTTGTCCAAGGGGCAGGAAGTTCGCTAGGGTCAAAGGATCCCAGCAAGATAAGCATCCAAACGTTTCTGAAAAGTGTCCAGAGTAGGTGCTTGCACCACCTCTGTGGGGAGTCTGTTCTAGGCCTTGGGGGCTCAGACAGTTGTACCTTTGAACTGCAATAGTTAATTTTTACAAGTCAGGGAAAATCTTTAAAATTCTCTAAATGCATTTTTGAACTGAAGTAACAGTCTGCAGGGATAGTCATTTGTCTGCATAATGAGAACAACTCTGGTTAGGAGGTTTTACATGAAACAAACGCTTCTAATGGATGGATGGATAAATTCTAAATTGTTACAGTAGATCAATAATGAAGCCATAGTTAATGATGTATCAACGAAATGTCTCTGTCCCAGGGACGCCAGAGTTAGAAAGGAACTCCAGGGCAAAACCAAGGGGAAAGTAAACACTTACTTACCCCACACAGAAGCCGGAGGGAGCAGGGACACGCACACGGAAAAACCGCCAGCGCGATTTGTAAGCCGCGCTTATATCCAGCTGGGGCTGGGCGACATCAGCAGAAGATGCCACCCGGCAGGAATAGAAGGCGGCCCTGGAAGTGGAACAGGGCCAGCAGTGGGGAAAGCCCACAGGGAACCCCGAGAGTGGGACCCGCATCTGTGGAGCCTGTGTACCCAGCCGGACAGGGGAAGTCATGGCAACGGCAGCGGCGTCGGCAGCAGCGGTGAGAATGGCAGCGGCAGCGGCGGCGGCAGCGGCGGTGAGAGCCGCCCTGGTAAAGGAGTCAGCAGAGGAAGCCACAGCTGCAGCAGCGAGAGCCGCGCCATTAAAGGAGCCGACGAAGAAAGCTGCAGCTACAGCAGCTAGAGCTGCGTTCTTAAAGGAGCTGATGGAGAAGGTGGAGACGACATCGGCAGCAAGACTAAAAAAGGAACCGGCTACCGTTCCGGTAAGGGAGTGGGTGGCATAGCTGGTGAGGAAACCAGCAGCAGACCCGGTGAGAGAGTGAACGCCAGATATGAGACTCCCAGAGAGAGGGAGCCACGGTCCCAGAGAGTAGACACCCGGGGGAGTCGGTGTCCTTAAGCCACCCGACGGACTTTGAGCCAGGGCAGCCTGTCTATCGGGGCTTAGGCACCCAGTTCAGATCCCGGGCTAGGCATAATAGAAGGGCTTGACTTTCTGTTTTGTTGTTCGCTTTCCTTTAGGCTCTCTCACTTTGTGTTGCGGTGGTCTCGGGTCAGTATAGTCTAGGGGCAGCAGGGAATCAGGGGGTGTGAGACCCTCAAGGTGGATTTCAGCCTGGGATGCTTGGGTCTCCAGAGTGGGGACCACCAGGAGACATAGGAAACCGAAAACACGGTGGGGTCGCCAAAGGAAGGCCACAGGGAGACCCACAGCAGCAGGTGGCAATTGGCTGGGGTGTAGGGGAGGTTGGAACCCCGTGAGTGCCCGCTAAAGGCGTGACGACCCTGGAGGCGGCGTTAATGGAGACCCCCACCACTGAGGTTCCATCTGAAGTAATGGCAGGCGAGGTTAGGGGGCCTCCCAACACCACCCGAGGTACCTTCCGGGGCCCTCTTGTAGGCTTGGGGCAAGCTAGAACAGCCACCCGAGCAAAGGCAGCTCGAGAGTGCCTAGTCGAGCAGAGGAGGGCACAGTCTCTAACAGTGGAATAGGAATATTTACTAAATGCTTTGTTGCATGGAAAAACTGAAATATACTACTCAGAAAAAGAGCCTTCTTCAATTTTCTGTGTTCTTGGTATTTGTATAAGAGTAATGTATTTTAAAATAATTTTGGAAGGAGCTTGGATTCCTACTGTCTTATTATTTTTGAAAATCTTTGTGAACAATATACACAGAAATTGTATACTAATCTTCTAGTGTAGATTACAGTGGATCTACACCATATTCAAATAGCACTTTGAAGTTTCCCATTTACAAGTGCTTGAAAAGTTTGTTTGTTTGTTTACTCTTTTGTCTAAGGTATATCAGAGATCTCCTTATTAAAAGAAGTTGTATTTGGATGCATGTGCCCTCATGTGATGACCACAACTAACAACTGCATAGTAGTTTATTGTTCATTAAGACCTTGTTTTAAGTTGCTCTTAAGTTTACCACATTTATATTTCTACTGAAATTTTCCATGTCAGGCCTCTAGTTCAGGCTAATTTTCACGTAAAACTTGGGGAAAGAAAGTTTGTTTTGCCCACTGTTTAAGAAGAAAAACAACTCTTACAAATACTTTGTGGAGAAGCTTTAGTTCCTCAGTGCTTTGGAGTAAGTATTGAATTTATCACGGAGCTGTCTCATACAATCCCTATGACACTCAGTTAAATTTGGCTGCATTGTGAACCTATGAAAAAATCTATTTGTATATGGTCATTAGAGTGTTTGGTTATTTGCAGCAAATTTCTAAGACTTCATCTGAACTAAATATGCTTCAGCTTAAAGATGGAACAACTGTCCAGGTCTTTCCATCCCCTTGTTGCACTTATTGCCAAGAGTAACTGTGATGCAAGGAATCAAACTAAGACTCAAGAGAGATTTCTTGGGTTTTCAGACCAGTGATTCTCAATCAGGGTGTTGCAGGATACTTTTAATGGTGCCAAGAGCTGATGCTCAATATTCACACTGTTAGATATGCATATTCCTACACATGATTCACACATTCCTACACATGATTCATAAACCCATAGATTTCAAATAGGAATTCATAGTGTCAGAAACATCCAGACTTGTTGTGATCTCTCTGAATTCTTTGCAACATAAGAATTGATCTGTTATTTCTCTGTAGTAAAAAAACAAATGGAAGTTAAGAGCTGGTGTTTTCCAAGGGGAAGGGGCCTTGAGTCCAACACAGGCTCTAAAAAGCGGGTTAAGAACCAGTGCCGTAAAGGCATGCTGACAACATGTCTCCAGTGAATCTGAGGAAGAAAGCTTCCGGACAGGCCTACTCCCACTTGTGTGTGCCAGAAACAGAAATACACTGGGAAGACCACTGAAGGGGCATGCTCATATTCTCAAGCCATGGTGTCAGACCGAACAGCTGCCCAGGTTGTCATTATAATTGTCAGCACATATGTTCTTGAGGAAAGCCAGAAGGTCAGCCTTGACTAGCAATGTAGACATTACCCATGGTGTTCATACACTTGTGGCTGAACAGCATGAGACAGAAGGAGGAACCATGCAGAGAAGTGGGTAATCATGGGTAGAAATGGGAGCAAGGAACAGGACAAATGGGACTGAATAGTTAAAGGGAGAGAGAAATAGGAGCTTAATGTCAATGTATAGGGAGAGACTAGGAGAGAGGGTGTGCTATGCTGAATAGGCAGAGAGATAGAGCTGAACTAGGAGAGTTGAGAAGAACAGGAGTGGCAAGTTGTGGCATTGGATAGGATCAGAGCAGTAAAGGATGAGGAATCAAGGAGGACAAGCTATAGAAGTATAGTGGTGGACTGATATAGAACAGAGCTGCCCATGCCCAACTTCTAAGCAGCTGGGGACTGCATGTTGTGTGGACCATGCCAGCACAAGCCATGGGCTCCCCCCAGGCTGCATGCTGCATAGTTGTCATCCCGGCTTCACTGTTAGTTCCCCAGCTTCAGGCTGCCCTGCTGCACAATTGGCACCCCTGGAGTGGGGACAGGACATGGAAGCTGGAGGAGGGAGGGCGCACAAAGGCTGGCTGCTGCTGTAACCAGAGTGCTGGGAGGGGTGGCTGCTGGATGAGATTCCAGAGGCTTTCAAGTAACAGCTGAATAACCCTGGTGTAAAGCACTGGTCCTAGTATTTTCTTATTGCATCATAATTTCTTTTGACTGCTACTGAATACCACGCTATTGCTACTGACTTGATGGGGTCTGGTTTTTTTTGGTTGTTGGGTTTTTTTTGGCCTGATTGATTACAGTTATTTTAGGACCCAGCTGTGTATACAAATAGCATGCTTCTGTTCTGTGTGCATTACCCCATGTTTGTTAACAGTGAATTTCCTCACTATGAAATTCTGTTTAGTTGATCCTTAAGGTCATATCAAAGGGCTTTTTGAACTTTGAAAAACAGTTTACTGACAATTGCACAACGTTTTTTTGATAATTCCAAAGGGAATTAAAAAGCAAAGAAAAAATAAGTAGATTACAGGCAACAGTGAAAGGTCAAAACCCAACCATGATGTTATTGGAATACTTTGGTGACTTTTTTTCACTCTATCCTGTTCCTCTTAGATTATTCCATTGCAGGAGCTTCTAGTACTGCATGAAAATACTTTATACGGAAGCAACTGAGAACAGAAGAGACCAGAAAGTTATGGAGTCATTCTGGATGTGGAAGGTGAACTAACACAGTGAGAATTAGCACATACTCAGACAAGACATGAGAGATGCAAGGAAAATTGAGGGTGAGAAAAATGCTGAGTGCACCCTTAAAATCAAACAAGTGGATAGATTCCTGAATAGGGTTTTATATGTTAAACTTCAGGAAATCTTATTTTAGAAATGACGACTTTTCGTTGTTTAGCTTTCAAACATAAAAAAACCCCAAGGGAAAAAAACCCAACTATGTTTGTACGGCTGGAATTCACTAAAGGTTTTGGTCATAGCATAAACCACAAGTAGGATGTTAAGTCACCACAGCCTCCAGATAGGATTTGCTACTTCATCTTAACCCTACTATTGTTTCTTCTATTTACAATAAGTTAGGATGTATAAAGAAACATACTGTAATCCCCCCCTTCCACAAATGCTTGAAATTGTGTCCAGAGAGAGAAGTAAACACTCACTTTAATAAATACAAGTGTTATAGTATTGCATTAACCACAGCTTCATGGAAACAAGATTCCCACTTTGATTGAGGGGTTTAGGTTTTTTTTGTTTTGTTTGTTACAAACAGTCTCTGGGAACTCCAGCTGTTTCATGATCAATTCTCCAGGAAGATTGAACCTGTGTTGATAGATCTGGAAAACCTAGAACTGTCAAGCTCCCATATCTTTTGCAGAATATAAGGATTACGGAACTTTTTTCCTAGTGGTTTCACTATTTGATTTGGCTCTTCTCCCCGTGCTTCCTTTTCTGTTGCCCAATATGGATTTGTTTTTATTTATTTTATGTATTTAGCTTGTTAATGAATTTCTGTTCGGACACCATACATCAATATACTTAACAGGAAGGCATTCATTCACATTGGGAGGCCCTTCGTGACAGGCAAAGAAACTAATGTACAACTAAACTCTTTCCTATCTCCTCACAAAGAGGGAAGATTGTGAAGGAGGTGCTCAGAGAGACTCCCAAGGGTGAACATAGGGTGAGTGCTAGGTTTGGATTCCAATACTGGGTCATCATGCTCGTGGGTTCCTGAATCTAAACAGAGTTCAGGCACTGCCTTTGCCTTGGGCTCTCTAGCTATGCTCTCTAAGTCTGGGTTGTGCCTCTGAGAGCTGGAACTTTGCAGCTGAACTTTTAGGCCCTGTGGTAAATGCAAGCTCCTCTTGCCTTCCCAAAGCTCCAACATTGTGGTCACTCTAGTTTACTTTACTCTTCCAGAGAATAAGATAATTGGATCAAACATTCATAAAACTATGTGTATGGTTTCTGGTACAATCTCTCTTCAGACACCAAAGGAAAGAGCTAGATGTAGGTATCTGAATTCCTACCTTGGTTTCCTTGCCATCCTTGAGTATCGTAGGGGATCTGGGTCAGCTTCCTTTTGGGGTTTCAGCTTATTTCATGGGAGAACAGGCAAAATCAGGGAAGTCAGGAATGCTTATGGAGTGGCTTGAGAGGAAGAAGGACAGATAAACGTATGAGGAAGTATCAGACATTTGAACTCCAGAACTGAATACAGAGGATCTCTCTCACTTACCATGATTACTGAATACCACATGGTGCCAGGACCAAAAGGGTATTAAGAGAAAAATAATCAGAGTGGAAGAAAGGATTAGCTAAAAGTGCTATCAAAACTGAATTTTTTTTGCAATAGGCAAGACAATTAAAAGATATTTAAATGTCAATTTACTATGCATCTGCAACCAGTATAATTTTTCAGCTAACTTAAACAAAGAAGAGAAAAAACTATTTCCAATATGTTAGCAAGCTGCTCTCCACATGAAAGATGAACCATACTAGAGATGTTTTGAGCAAAGATAAGAAAGGAAAGTGGAATGATAGACAAGTTGACTGATCTGAAGCTGAGGATATAAAGCTACAAGTACAGGGAAACTAATGGATCCTATAACGAGACAAAATTGTGACTGGAATCTGGAACAAAATAGGCTATTGAAAAAGCTAGAACATTTTAACAAGGCAATTGGACTTAGTTGTTCAATGGAACCTTATGGCATTGAAGTTTATTGAAGATGGACCTATCTCTGGCATAGTAGATGCAAAGTCTGCTCCCCACAGTGCTGCTTCTGCTGCTGCTGAGGTCTTCAGGCTCCTGCTCCCTCCTCTGGCTTCTGCTTCCTTCACTTGTCCCTGAGGGCACAGCAGAATGGGCAGGGAGATCATGTGGGGGTGGGGGTGGGGGTAGAGTATGCACATTTCATTTGCCGAGGAAAGTCTACATAGTCCACATGGAGGAGTGGGGAGGGCATGCAAAGTATGGCCCCCAGATACTCAGTAATTGGACAGCCCTCTTACAGCGTATTGGAGGCTCAAGAGAAGGGTGGAAGCAGTGTTCATACTCTGAGCAAAGGCACTTCCATAGAAACAGGAATTGTTTTAACTGTTTAATCCTGTATCTTGTTTCTGACCAGGACAAGCACAGAATGTTTCAGAAAGAGACGGAAATAACTCTGCAGTTAGCAGATGTGGGATAACTTGGTCTCCAAACATATCTCAGTCTTGTCTCAAATGATTAAAGGATGACTAAGTCCTAGGACTGGAGCCTTTATATTCCTTCCAAAATGTCTTGGTATTGACTGTCATTGGATGGTATTTATTTTTACCCCTATAAAATGTCTGCTGCTTGCTTTAATTCTTGCTGAACTCTTGGCCTCAGAGGCATACTGTGGTAATGAGTTCCATAGTCTTTTTGTTATTTATCATGATGGAATATACATGTTTTCAGTTCTGAGTTGATTGTTTCTTCATTTAATTTGATGTCCTCTTGCTTTTGTTTTTTGAAACAGGGAGAATAGAAGTTTATTCCAGTAAGCGCCTGTGGCAGGCAGGAAAAAAAGCAAGCTATGCCAAGTCAGAAGTCATACTCCTCTGCTCTCCACCCCCTCCACCCATTCCATCTTTTGTATTCCTCACCATTTCTTCAACATCAGTAGTGCAGTATATTGGCTTTGATATATCGCAGAAGTTGCAAGAGTAAAGCATGAGTGTGCAAGTGTGGAATTTTTCATGGTAAGGATGTGGCTTTATGAGCTGGGCCAAAGCCACCCATCATCCACAGCAAAAGTCCCTCACTTTTAGTGGCAGCTGTGGGGCTCACGTTTGAAAGCCTAGGCCTCCTCATTAACAGTATGACTCCTAGAAATCTGGTCACTAAAACTTTGGCCACAAAGTTTTTCTTCCTTTTTTTCCACTCCAGTATCTCTTGCTACTTTGTATATATCGAGGGTGTATCTTTCTCCTGCTTTTCTTCCCCTGTTGTATACTAAAATTAAAAAGTACCTATTTCGGTTTCTCCTAGGTCACTAACAATCATTGCACATAGGTTTCCAATGTGCTTTGTGTACCTCAGTCTCTGTTTTCAGTTGATTTTCATATTTCCTCAGTCTCTTTACAATTCCTCCTTTCACTACAGAAAGGTAGTTAGCTAGTGTGATGAATCTATGCAGAAATCTGTGGGAATCTAGTGAGTTTCTTCCTTTGCTTTTTACAACAGGAAAGGTCACTGCCTTTTTAGAATATGGTTTAACATCTTTGACTCAACACTGCTTGCTTTGGATATGATTCTTTGTATTACGGCTCTGGGCAAGGCCTAGGAACTGCCAGATAGCCAGCCATTTATTCGATGCTTGTACAATCCAGGCCAGGGTTTAGCTAGATCCTATGTTGTATGAGGTATGTTCCTCAGTGGGGGAGAGATGGGGAACTACAGGATTCTTAGAATTTTGAGGTTGGAAGGAATCTTTAAGAACATCTTGTCTAGCTACACACATGGCAGAGACAAGAGAATTTCACCCAGTGATTCCAGCATCCCACCCAGAACTAGCCCACTACTGTGGGTGGGCTGTGGTTCTCAAGGACAAGCTTAGAAATGTCATGCAAGAGTTATAGATGTTCATTGGTAAGTACCCAGCATCCTCTGGGTACAAGATCCCTTATATGTACACCTAAACTTGCTGCTGTTTTGTTTTGGGTTTAGTCTTTTATTAGTACATGAGCAGTAGTGCAGTTGCACTATAGCTAAGCAATGCCATAAATGCTTTTGCAGACAATGATTAAGTGTTTTAGCTCATGCATCATGTAAGCCAGTACCTTAAGGTTGTCCCTTCTCTCTTAAGAGTGCTATAGAAGTGATGCATCTAGGGGTGGAAGGTGATTTGAAACATTGTGTCATGTCTGTTTTTGTAATGATTTCTGATCAAGGAAGTATGCTGCTTTGAGTGAAACAGTTTTTGGCAGCTATAACAAGCAAGCAGAACTATGTGAGCTTGAACACGTTTTTGCAGAGTTCCTGTGTGCAGGGAAATGGTCCCCAGCCTTTTCAAATTCAAGGCATCCCTCAAAAATTGCCAGCTTAGTTTTTACACATTTTTTGACTAAGAAAAAATGCTGTATTATTTTTTTCTATTCCAAAGAATTCAGAAAGACCACAACAGGTCAGAATTTTTTTTTTTAATACCATGGGACCTTATTTGAAAGCATTAGCTGGACTCAGACTTTGCAGGCAAGTGCAGTTTGTGGCAATACAAATCCCTTTTCACAAACTGCACGTTACAGCACTGGAGCATGTTTGTAGCACTGGGACAAAATTGACTTTCCTGGTAGCAAACCCCATCCAAAAAACCCCCGAATGGTGCAAAGCACATCAAAGTGCCATGTGCTGGGACAAATGTGGAGACTGAGGGGCAGGCTGTCCGCGGCTGCCCTCCTGTCCTGAGGCACACTGTGCCCCAGCCAACCAGGGAGTGGCTGGCTGGGGTTCAAAATGCTTTTGCACAGGGACTCCAAAGTGCAAAGAGACAGGGGAACAGGCAGCTCTTGAGCTGACTGGGGTACAGGGTGCCTCAGTGTTGGGGTTGCCGGCTGGCTAGCCACTCACTGAGGCACCCTGTCCCACAGCCGGCCCAACCTTGCAGCACATGGAACAGGGAGCCAATGTATCCTACTGGAAACTGCACCAGCAGGGGCATGCACTGCAGCACAAAGTGGCAGCACAAATTTGTGCCACAACTGTTTGTGTTGCTGCAAACATAAACCCCTGCTTATGTGAATGCAAACATTGGGTTTGTCTTGTGAATCATGTTTGTATGCCTAACAGTGATAACATTGCATGGCATACCATGACACCCCTAAAAAGATCTCAAGGCATCCCAGGGTGCTGTAGCACCCTGACTGAGAATCACTGGTATTAGGGTATAAACCCGATGTTAAGGCTTTGTTCTATTCTTGGTATTCTATTGTTGTTGAATACAGAATTCAACACATTTTACTGCACAGGTATAAAACCATACCAAATGGCAATATGAAGACTTAAAAGTGGCTAATGGCTTTTTGTACAATAAGTTCTTAGTATAAGTTTTATAAAAATTTTTTTTTATGGTCAGTGGAAAATTCTTTAATGAATGTATTGCAAAGCCAATTTAGGTACTATCTAGGTGTTGTTAGTCAATACATCATGTTGACATATTATGTGCTTTTCATAATGTGCTTGAAATGTGTGTGTTTCAGCCCCCAAATTGTATTCATCTGTGGATTCTAAGAATGGCTGCTTTCCAGAATGTGCATGTCTCATGTGATATTAATTTAGTTAAGAACGGAGAACTGGGGGTGGGTGAATGGAAAGAAATACTTCTGCTTTTTCCAGTTTCTTTTTTGTCTAGGTGTCTTATCTGTTCTTAAGCACAACTTTTTAGCCACTCTGTGCTTGAGAGCATCATGGGGTAGATAGCTAGTTGCACTTAGCCATGAGGAGGAGTGGTGCTGGAAGAGCACTAGCTCACAGGCAACTTGAGATGAGATAATTTCACAAGGTGTAATACATTCCTGGCCCAAGCTCCCCAATGTGCAGGTAGATGGAAAGTTTGCGACATGGAACCAACCTTTAGGATAGTGCTGCACTATCCTAAAGATTTGTTTCATCTTGTAAACCCTTGTGCACCCTGTTTACAATGTTGAGGTAAAACTATGGCTCCACATCCTCCTCCCTGTCCCCCTGTGGGGTGCATGATTAGCATCCACCTGAACTTCTCTGAATAGACTGTGCAATATTTGCTTCTGGACTTTTGAATTTAATATAACTGAATCAGGGTTGGAGCCTGGGTAGAAAAGACACTCTTTCTATGTTTTCCACCTTCCTCCCAACCACCTACCCACTGAAGAGCCAAGGGCAATCTGGCCCCATGGAATGCATCAGCCAGTGTTTCATGGTGTGACAAAAGAAGCCTACTAGTGGCCGGTCACCATACCAGTTACCCCTGTGTCTAGGGCAGTCTGCCCTGTCTCAGCTGCCACGAGTTGTTGGGATCAACGTGGTGTAATAAGTGGGAGGCTACCCGTTTAATGCCCTGATGCCAAGCTGTTTGCACACCACTCTGACCTTGCCTATACTGTGTCCCATGCCTCACAGATGGCATGCATATTGCACAGTGCCTCACACCATGACCTGTGCTCCAGGGTCTTACTTGGGACTCTCACTCCCCCCTGGAGCTCATTGTCACATTGTGTCCCAAACTACGCCCTATGACTTCCTCAGCCCCCTATTAGCCACTCATAGCCTTTGGCTGTGCTTGCCTAGGTATCCTCAGCTGCATACTGCAAGCCTTCTCGCTGAGGCCCAGCTCTGCCTTTGGCCCAGTTCTCCTCTGCCCCCACACTGGGGCAACAATTTACTACCCCCACTGGGGCTTTCTCACTGGACAACTCTTGTGCAGTCTTTCAGGTCGCCCCTTGCAGTCCTACTGTGCACCCACCGCCCCCTTCCTGAGGCCAACACTCCACCCCCTATGCTGGGGCCTTACACCACACAGATTCAGGTGCCTCTCACTTGGTGTGCCTGGTCCCACTACCTTCGGGGTCTTCCACCCCACAGATTCAGGTGCCTCTCCTTAGGCATGTCTGGCCCCACTGCCTGTTCAACTCCCCCCTAAGTTTTGGATGCTGGGGTTATAAGATACCCCCAATTACCTTTCACTAATGAGGCAACTGGCTTGGCATTTCTGGGGAACTACCCCTCCACAGGCAGTCCCACAAAGTGATCCTTCCCCAGCAGGGTGTAGTTTTCAGTCATACTCAGGACAGGGGCCACTTGCCATCCCATAGCTCCTGCCCTTACTGCCAAGTTGTTCCTGAGCAGCCACTCAGCCAGGTGGTGGCTTTCTGGCTGCCAGCGGCACACTGCTGCCTCAGCCCTGAGGACCTGGATATAAAACGGAGGCTGCTCATTCCCTTCCTTCAGTCCCAAGGCCCTCCTGCAGTCATAAGACTGCCTCATTACTCTGGCACGCACCTGCCAGCTGCCCTTAAAGTGGCAGGCACCAAAGGTGCTCTGTCATACCTGGCAATAAATCAGTCCCTTGGGGATGGAGATATCATAAGGAGGCCTTGAATCCAAGAACTATGAAAGAAGGATATTTGGGGCTTAGTGGTTCAAAATGTCCAAATGCAGGAAAGCCCTGCATGCAGTGTGGCTACTCACTCTGTTTCAAGTGCTTGACACTTCAATTCATTATTGTTTCCATAGTGTGTATGATCCACTTCTGTTTATTTAAAAGCAGGAACGTTTTGCTTGTGATCATCACTATCCAACCACAGCTAAAATTCCCCTAACTCTTGTGTTTCTTAAACTGAGGAGTGTTTTATTTAACTTCACCCCCCCCCCCAGCCCAGCTGTTGTTCTTTTTTGTCTGTATGTGTTTAAAAAGCTTCATTCCTGTCACTGGCGCTAGAACACTACCAGGTGGGAACAAGCAGGTCAGTTAAGAGAAAAGAAACAGGGGAAAGGAGAAGTTAGAGAAACTACTTTGACATTCAACAGCCAAGGGATTTCCCCCTCAGCCTTGTTAACTTAGCCCATACTGGGGACATGGACTGGAGTTTAAAGCAGTGTCACAGTAAGTCAAATCTTGCTGTGATTAAGTGTGACGGCGCCGGGCCGTCCCTAGGGACCCGAGAGGGACCCCAGGGGGCGAAGGAAGAGGCAGCAGACTCACCGGGGACGGGAGAACTGGACGGTG
>JAGPOW010001543.1:52562725-52580294 GCA_030014935.1 Caiman crocodilus
CCTTGATATTGTGGAACATCAAAGTCGTGGCGGGCGAGAAGGAGGGGTAAAGGAACGTCTCGGGGACTACCCACGACCCAGGGACCTACAGAGGTCACATTAAGGATAAAGTTACATGTTACACTTAGACAATACTAAATCTGTAGAATGTTAAGCAGTGTTAAAATTAGAAAGTGCGGTGAGCATTTAGCGCAAGTTAATGAGTTTTAATACGTGGATGCTCATATTTTCAGTGGTCCTAGTATGGTCCATGTGTAATGTGCAACTTCACCCTGACTTATCCAGGCAAACCTACTAAGTTTGACCCACCTTGTTTCCTATAGATGTAACTTTATTAATTGCTTTATCTCAGAATGATTCATTCCTGTCCTACCAGTTTGTCTCCAAAATGTTGTTTATCAGTAGTGAGAGCAGAGAAGCTAAGGCTCAAGAGGGAGGCCTTTTGCAAAAGTGCAGCCCTGGGAATAGGGGGAGATGCACCCTTTAAAAATGCATCAATGTGTGCCTAGTGCTGGGAAAATGTTATGTGGACAGAGGAGACTATTAAAAGAGTCTGAGAAGCTGGAAAACGAGAAGGTTGAAGAGGAGTGCATAGAAGGTTGGGCCAACAGCCAGTGACAGCACATCAAATGAATAAGTCCTCCCAAGTCCAAGCATCACAACTAAGTAAATACATGTCATCAGGAGGCTGCCAAGCTACCTATAGGTCTGGTAAGGAGTCTGTGGGTATGTGCAAGCATTACATTTGGATCAACCTAATCAGGGTTAGGTCTATCTAAATGCCCACTTATGCAGGCATTTTCAGGGATTAAATCATCGAAAAATGGTGTGACTGATTTCAGTTAGTGTACCTCAAGAGGTGAACTAAAGAATGATCAAGAAAGGGTAAACCTGATCTAGCAAGTGACTGTATGTTTGGAGCACAGCACTGGGGCTGAGGAAGCCCAGCCACTTGTCCCAGTTCAAGGGTTGTGCTGTTCCTATTTCCCTCCCCACCCCTCCACCCTGGGCATTGGCCAAACTATTTTTACCCACAACCAACCACTCCCCGTTGAACTGTTAAATCCCCACCCCAATCTCACCTTCCCTTCTCCTACCCTCAGTTACTTAGCTCTGGCTTCCCACACTGCTCCTAGCAGCAGCATATACTGCTTCTAGGTTAGGTTAGGCAGCTAAAAATAAGTAATCTAAGCCTAAACTAGGTGTGGCAAATGTACTTTTATTTTAACAGTCCTTTAGTATCCCAGCCAAAGTCAAGGCCTGGGGCAAAGTGCTGTGCACGTATATAACAAGAGACAGTCCCTGTCCTAAAGAGTCCCAAACTGATTCTAGATTTCCTGAGTCCTGTTATCAGTGCCTCAGCTACATGACTGTCCTTCATTTTATCAACCTCCTGAGGTAAATCAGAATTGAAGGCCTATTAGCACCCCCTGACTATCAATCCCATCATTGTTTTAAGTTATATTTCATAATTTTATAAAATCATTTCAGTTATATAACACTTGCTTAAATCACTTCTCTGATAGTGGCCAGGGCCTAGCTGTTTCAGAAGATGTGGGAACAATGAGATGACCTATCTGTATAGCAAGTTTTTTCTTAACCCAAAACCAGGACAGAAAGAAACATTATACAGAAATAGAATGTAAATATCATTCCATGACTACATCATTAAAAAGACTTTCAGTTTATAAACCTCCCAGATGTGAGAGATCAGGCAGTTCCTCACTTGTCTGATATTTCTATGCATGAACACCCCATGCATTAGCCTGACTAAGTAAAAATGATGTCTATTTGCCCTCAGAAAAATCAGGCTTGTTGTGGTGTCTCAAACTCAACACTAACAAAGGGGCCCTTATCTCAGAATGGTATCAGTTAGTTATCTGAGCAACCTAAAGTACTTTTACTGTACTTTTAATTCTCAGACTCAACTTTTACTGTACGAAGCTGCACACTTCTGGGTGGGGAAAATAAGATGATGGCTTAAGAGCTGGTGGCATGAAGGGCATCAGGTAACTCCACAGCTTTTACCCCATACTACAGAGGAAGGTAAAAATCCCGCATTCTGTCACAACTTGATTTAGGGCCCTGTAGCCTCAGGGCCTTTGCTCATTGCCAGTTGGAGCCAGCAAGGAATTTTTTCCCGCCTCCTGAATGTTACTATTTTGGGGAAGGGGGTGGAGTTGACTTCCTCTGAGGCATTACGATTAAAATAGATTTTTTTTTTTTGGCTGAGCTGTACTGATGTTTCTGCCAATAATGGAAGTCCAGAAGTTCCTGGCTAGAGAATCCTGTTCATTTGCTCAGGGAAATCATTTCTTGATTCCCACATCTGGAGTCAGGAAAGAATTTTCCCCCTCAGTTTAGTTGGGATAGAATATGGGAGGGGGAAGGAGGGAGGGTAGGTCATCGCGGAGCCCTTGGCCCGGCTGCGTGAGCATTCGTGGTCATCTAGGCAGGTGCTGGGGGATTGGAAACTAGCTAATGTGGTCCCCATTTTTACGAAAGGGAGGAAGGAGGACCCAAGTAATTATAGGCCTGTAAGCCTCACCTCGGTCCTGAGGAAGATCTTGAAGAAAATCATGAAGGAGCACATCTGTGTGGGGCCTGCAGGGGAGATCATGCTCAGGGGCAACCAGCATGGGTTCATCAAAAGCAGGTCCTGCCTGACCAACCTGATTGCCTTTTGTGACCAGGTAGGTAAATCCTTGGATGAGTGTGTTGCCATGGACGTAGTCTTTCTAGACTTTAAGAAGGCCTTTGACATCCTCTCTTACCCCATTCTCATTAATAAATTAAGTGACTGTGGCATTGATGCTACACAGTTGGATGGGTAAAAAACTGGCTGATGGGGCGCACCCAGAGAGTAGTGGTGGATGGCTTGTACTCAACCTGGTGAGATGTGAGCAGTGGGGTACCCCAGGGCTCAGTCCTCGGGCCCGCACTGTTTAACATCTTCATTAGCAACTTGGATGAGGGGGCTGAAAGCACATTGTCCAAGTTTGCTGATGACACTAATGTGGGGTGAGGTGGGCCCACTTGAAGGGAGAGAAAGGCAGATTTAGACAGACTACAAAAGTGGGCAGATGAGATTAGGATGGGGTTCAACATAGATAAATGCAGGGTGCTGCACCTTGGGAGAAGGAATCCACAGCATACAGACAGGCTGGGGAGTTCCCCTCTTGAAAGCACAGAGGCGGAAAGGGATCTTGGAGTTGTTATTGACTCCAAGATGAACATGAGCCGCCAATGCCAGACCGCAGCCAGCAAGGCCAGCCATACCTTGTCATGCATCCAAAGATGCATCTCAAGCCAGGCCAGAGAGGTGATACTGCCTCTCTATGAGTCATTGATCAGTTGGAGTACTGCATCCAGTACTGGGCACTGCACTTCAAAAGGGATGTGGCCAGCCTGGAGAGAGTTCAGAGGAGGGTCACCTGCTTGGTGAGAAGGCAGCAGGACAGACCCTACAAGGAGAGACTGAGGGACCTGAACCTGCTCAGCCTCAGCAAGAGGAGGCTGAGGGGACCTGGCGGCTGCTTATAAACTCATCAGGGGAGATCAACAGCAAATAGGTAGAGCCCTTTTCTCCCCAGCACTGCCTGGGGTGACGAGGAACAATGGTAATAAGCTGATGGAGAATAGATTTAGGTTAGAGACCAGAAGGCAATATTTTGCAGTTAGGGTGGCCAGAATCTGGAACCAACTTCCAAGGGAAGTGTTCCTTACCCCTACCTTGGGCAAATTCAAAAAAAGGTTAGATGGTCACCTGTCTGGGGTCTTGTGAACCCAGCATTCATTCCTGCCTGTGGCAGGGGTCAGGCTCGATGATCTGTTCAGGTCCTTCCTGACCCTAGCTACAATGAAACTATAAGGGGTTGCCTTCCTCTGGTGTGGGATATGGTCCTCTTAAGATCTTCTGAGCATATATTAACCAACTGGTTCCTTCTCATTGCAATGCCAGGGCATTGGCAGTGTCCTTGTCTCCCCTGCTTTTACCTGTGGCATGTTATTGTATGTCCTTGGTGTTTCTGGTTTCCTGCCCTGCAGTTGTATTTGAGGGTTTGAGGTGGTGATTAAGAGAATTCTTTGGGTTCCTTGTCAAGGAAGAAGCTGGGCTTAATGGCCCAAAAAGCCCCTTCCAGTTTTGTGTTTCCAAGGTGTGGTTGATAGTCAGGTTCTTACCTCAAGAATTTTCCACTGAGGAAGGCAAGCTCCACTACTTTTGGGCCTTCCCATTCTTATTTCCTGGAAGGGTCCCTTCCATTTCTGTGGTTTTTAAAAGCCTTTGGCCAAGTTCTTTGTTTGTGTAGACATAGCTGGAATAATTTGTTCATGATGCAGATCTTCCTCCCTACATTAACTGCTATACATCTTTGCCTTTCCAGAAGTTTTCATTTCACATTATAGAAGAGCAGAAAACATTCTAAGCAGCTGTCTCCATCCTCTCCCAATACTTTTGGTCTTCATGATGACCTTTGCATGCTCTCACCCTGATATTAACCATGAAACATATTTATACATTTCCAGTACCTTATTCTAAAAGAAAAAAAAAGTCATATTTCTTTATTGAGACAATCAACATCATTTCTTGATTGTTCTGGGTCTTTCTGCCCATGACAGGGGGCTGTCCTGGGGCCAGTCACAATATTAGCCTGCCCACCATCTAGGTCAGTCCACCCTGATTTGCTCACTATACCATGATGCATCTGAATCACATGGAAAAGTGTGGGAGGCTGCCCATTTAATGCCCCGATGCCAAGGGTGTTATACATGGCTCCAACCTTCCCTTCACCAAGTCTCATGCCTCACAGATGGCATCCAAAAATGACTTCCGACTCCCGCAGCCCCATTGCTGGGCCACACTCAACCTCTGGCCCAAACTTGGTCTTAGGTGTCCTTGGACATACCTTAGCTTGGCCTCTGGCCCAGCTTGTCTTCAGGCGTCCTGGGCCAAATGTCCCCTCACTGGGATCCTTGCCTTTCATTAGGCTCCACGCCCTTCACACTGTCCCCCCTCTCTTGGGTAACTACTGCACCCCCTCACTGGGGGCTTCTGGGCCTTGCACCCCTTGGGCCTCAGGTGTCTGTCGACATGCCTGGTCCCCACTTTTACAGTACAGCGCACTTGGGCCTCTGGAATCTGTTGACATACCTGGACCTCACTCATTTAGGCCTTGAGCCTCAGGCTCTCCTGGCCCCTGTGCTGTTGCCAAGGCTGAGTGCTTTTCTCTCACGATGTGCTCCCCTAGCCTTTCCCTTCTACAGGGTCACCCACAAGGCAGCGCTCCATACTCACTTTTCCCTAGGGAGGCACTGGTGTGGCATTTCCTGGACACTGGCCCACCATAGGCAGCCCCAGCACATCTTCCAATCCCAGCAGGTCTGGGAATGACCCTAGGAGTTTTAGGTCTTTCCACAGGACTAATGCAGACCTACCTGCCCTGGTCTTATTCCTCCATCGTTCTCTTGGCTTTCTTGATGTTCCTTCCAGGCTGCAGACTCCTAGACAATCTGTATCTGCCGCCACCTCGTAGCCATACTCCTATCCTGGCAGCAACTCTCAGACCCCTTATAGGATTCCTTCTATCAGGAGTCTGGGCTTCATCCTCTGTCATTTCAGCATGCTCACTGGCTGACAACCTATCCTCTCTTGGCAGTGATGTCCCATTCCCCAACCCTCTGAAGGGACCTTCAGCCATTTCTAGGCTCTTGTCCCACGTCTAATCCAGTTGGGGTGCCAGTAGCTCTCCACAGTTCTGGCTTGGCCCTCATGGTGGGTTTACTTGCCCTTTGGCCTGTCAGCCCTGGCCCCCTTGCACTGAGCAGTTAAGATTCCAGGGATTAGTCTGGAAACAGCCAACCTTCCTATTCAACAGTCCCCCCACCCCCAGGCCCCACCATAAAGCTGACAATTCACATTGGGCTTGCCTAGAGCCCCATAGATCTTATACCCATCAGCCCTTCACTCCCCTGGAGTCATCTGAGCTCCTTGCCTCACCACCAGTTGTAATCAGGGGCTTGCCTAGCCCCTCAGTAGGTCCACAAGCTCTAAACCCCTTCCTAAGCTGGCCCGTGCCTCCTCTAGGCCTAGGCATACATGGCCTCTCCTCAGCCCCAGGCCTACAGCCACTTCTTTGGGGCCTGAGACCCTCCTCTTTCCCAATGTTCCTCCCTGACTTCCAGAATGTTCCAGGGAGCAGCTCTCCGGCTGGGCAATGTCGCCTCAGCAGCATCCCTCCAGCCACTGCCAGCTCTGTATCTCAGGTTCTGCTCTTACGCTGAGGCTGCTCAGCCCTGCTCCAATCAGGAGGCCTTCTGACTGCCATGTGACCACCTGATGGGCTCTGCTGTCACCTGTAGGCTGCCTCAGAGCCTGCTTAACCCCTGAAAGTGGTAAGCACCCAAAGGTGTTCCAACACCCTGCCCTGGATTTAAATGGGCTTTAGAGAAAGGCTCAGAAATAAAAAGCATAAAACCTTCATTGGCTGAATGTATGCAGAGTGAGGGGATTTGGGATGCTGGTAGCAAAGAGATGTAAGCAGGTGCCAAGCAGAGCTGTAAAGAAAAAAAATGAATATCACATCAGGAAAGTTGAAGCCAGTGAAGGACACTGAGTCAGTGAGGAGTCATGGTCAGGGCAGTATTTACCCAGCTTCCTTGCTGTGGGTTACCAGAATGCTACCATCATGTTTTCTGCATTGAATGCTGGGAAATAACATGAGAATAACACTACCTTCTTATTACAATTAATTGGCCCCAACAAATTAGGTTCTGTGCAAGAGAATTCACAGTATTTCAGTGAGACGCCCATCTATCAGTTTCTGGCAGTGTGCTGATTGTACCCCATGCTAGGAGGCAGATGCTGGAATCCCTTTTGCCTCTAGCCTTCAGTGGGTTTCCATCAATATTCAGACTCTTTAAGAACGAGCTTGCTTTACTATATTTCCCAGCAATAAACAGCACAAATCCCTTAGGCACAATGGGTTTTACAGTTACCGGCAAAAGAAGAAGTAACAGTTCCTACCAAAGATCTCTGGGGAAGTCCAGTAGCTGCACTGGTGGGGTTGTGTCTGCCTTGTGCAGGAGGCAACCTAATGCTGCCCTACAGATTCTTCAGCCAAAGTCTAGTCTTCTTCTGAATGCTTCTGCATAGCTTCTCCATTTGCTTGCTTGTTCTCCAAGTATCTACCAGCCATAGCTGTTGCGTATCTCCAGGCTAGTTTCAGGCTTCTCAGCCTTTTAGTCCAAGCGACTAGTTGTCCCAGCCTTTTCATTCACCATCAGGTCCCATGTTATTCCCTCTTATGAACTGCCCCTACCCTTGTGCAGCTTCTGGTTCCTTTCTGAGTCAGGTACCCTCTGGAATGCCCTTTCCTGTAATTGGGAGGCTCAACTTTCTACCAAAGGTATAACACAAATGCTTTCACAGTTGACCCAACCAAGCTTAGTCTTCCTAGCCACTTGCACTCAAACTAGGTTCCCAGTACCTTACCAAACTCTTCCCTATTCTGGCCTATGCGTCTTTCTCCAGGTTTTGTGAAAGTTTCTAAAGTCAAGGTGACAGCAGTTTGATTAGGGCCTGGGAGGCCAGTGAAGAAAAGGTTGCAGTAGTTAAGACAAGCAATAGCCAAGTAATGGGAAAGGAATTTATTTGCTTCAGGTACAGCAGAAAACATACATTTTAGCAGCATTTGCAGAAGGAGGCACTCATGGGACATGTAGAATTCACACAGGGGGAACTAAATGGAGCAAGTCCAGTCTAGTCCAGGTTACAGTTTAAAGCTGAATTCAGGAACATTCACCCCAGTCTCTCTCTCTCTCTCTCTCTCTCTCTCTCTCATATGGATATGCAGGAGGGAGTTTTTCTTCATACAGTACTTGTAAAACATTCTCTTATGGCATAAAGCAGATATGATCACTGAAATCATGTTAGCTAGAAATATTAATACAGCAAGACTATCCAGTGTCCTTAGTATTTCATACTCTGCCTTTGGCTCACTAACCTCCTTCCTCCATCAGTGAATCACCCTAGGTAAGGGAAGTTTCACAAAGTCAAGAACATACACGTGAGAAATCTTTGTAGTTTGGGACATAATGCCAGTTCTAGCAAAGGAGCTATAATAGATTATTAAATCACAAGCCATTTATTGGATCTGAATGCAATTTCAGATCATACATATATAGTACATAGTATAGGTCTTTGGTTTGGGGTGGGGGGCTGTTTTTTTGAAAGTTGCGCTTACTATGATTGACCAAGATCATTAAGTGGGGAAGTTACATTGCAAGTTCTGGTCCGGAACAGATCAGAATGTTCATTATTGATCTGAAATTGTAATTTGGCCTTGGGAGGCATGGCTAGACAGGAGTAGCTGAGGCACAATTTATTGTGCCTTTCATTCAACTGAATTCATCAGCTAACTTGCTGGTGTGACAGTGGAGAAAGGTTTCCTCTGACCCATTATAGCTGTAGCAATGTTGCAGGCATGATGGTTTGAAGATGCATGAGAAGCAAAAGCTGTGAGGTAATATCCTTTGATAGATCAGCTAGAGTTGGACCAATATGGGCATGACACAATGTATGATGATGTGATTGGGATGTGTGGTTAATATGAATGGCAGCAGGTGGGGACAGCATGGCCTGATTCCCATCTGCTGTTGCCCATCCTACAATGGAAGATGTAAATCATTGATTCAGATTAGGTCTGTAAACAGATGGAGAATCAAAACAGTGAGCAGAGTAAATGGCAGGAGAGAAGGTGTTCTTGCTGATGGAACTGAGAGCGAGTGAAATATTAGGTTGGAGGTTTCTGCTAGGACAGATGGAAGGAATGTGTGATTTGGGACCCAGCCATGCAAGGAGAGTGTTTGCAAGTAAATGATTTCTCATACTTTGTTATTTTTTAAAAAAATAGACGTATTTCAATTTCTTTAGAAGTTTGTTCACAAAAAAAATCTTGCCTAAGCAAATACTCTAAGATGGAGATCCTAAAGCTACCAGACACTGCAACATGCTTTAGGGATACTACACTCCCTCAGGTGTGTTGGTTCCTTCTTCTTTCCTAATGTTAACATTATTTTGTGGTCATCTTTCAGCTCCCGAACGTGGCAATGAGAATTTTTCTCGTATTACTTTTCTATTGTATTGCATTTCTCTTTATATATGATCAGCCCAAATCATAGCATAGATGTGCTTCCATGAAAATGATGGAAAGACTTGGAATTTGATGCATTTCCTTACATGTAGATGACAAATGGTAGTGTTGAAAGAAAAGATATCTAACTGAAGGGAGGTTATTAATGGATTTTCTCAAGGATTAGTCTTAATAAATGACCTTGTTTACTGTTTTCATCAATGACTTCAGCACAAAAAGTGGGAGTGTGTCAGTTAAATTTGCTAGACTTTTATAATTATGGTGAATTAGACACCTTGGATCTCTACACTGTAACTGGGGAAATTTAAGTGCCTCCAAAGGGGCAATTCAGAGGAGGATTTAGAGTATCATACAGTAAGAACTGCATAACCTTGAGGACTAGAGTGACTGAATTTTGTTCCAGCTGTATAATACAAAATGCAAAGTCATGCAGTTGAGGACTCATGACACAAACTTCTGCTATGAACGTCATTTGGAAATGACTGAAGTAGAAAACTAGGTATGCAGCTTGATCACGGAATGATTATGAGCTGCTACTGTGATGCAGCTATGAAAAAATCAGATGTGACCACAATCACTCAAGGTATTTCCAGTGGAGATAGGAAAATATTAGTACCATTGTATAAAACAGTGGTATACATTTAGTAAATTAAAGACTGGGAGTGAATTTGTAATGGAAAGCAAATTGCTACAACTTCATTATTTTGCTAAAAATGGTACAGAACACTTAGTGCATACTATAATACACCATTAAACTGAATTATTCTTTAAATCAAAGTACTATGTTAATTAATCTGAAGATCTTTCAATTTGTTTCTTCATTGATTCACAAAGTGCAGTACTCTTATCTCTCTGATTCAAGAAAAAGTAAATGTACTTCTTTTCAGTAACTGTGCTCACATCTGATTGAATTTATGTACGCATTTAAGTGCAGCCCTGACTTTATACCCAAGTTGTTAGTTTGAATATTGTAAATCCTATTTTAATTATATTGTTATCACAGATGTAGATTGAAGGCACTTAATAGCAGGTCAGAATTGGCTTTAACAGTGCCTCCATTTTAGGCCTCAGCCTGCCACCACCAAAATGACTACATTGCCCCAGGAGAGGAAGGTACAGATAAATGCGGTTAGACACCGTGGATCCCTGTACAGTAAATGGGGAGACTTATGTTCCTTCAAAGGGGCAATTCAGAGGGCCACATACCAGTTCCTGTTCCCAGGGCTAGTACTAGGTTTTACATTAGACTTGTGGTAAAATAAAATGACCCAGAGGAGGGACCAGAACGCAGGTCTCTCCATTCCCAGTTAGGGGCTCCAATCACTTGGTAAATAGAGGTTAGAGTTTCCAGAGTGCTAGTGTAGTGCTTTAACCACAACACTAGCACTCTTTGGACTAAATGTCAAAGCACTGCTATGTGTTATAGTCCCTCTGTCTGCAACCAGGGGTGGATCCAGAGGGGATACAGGGCATGGTTGCACCCTCCTTTTAGACTGTGCTGTGGAACCAGTAGCCATGAGCTGAAGCAATTAGGAGTCTGCACTCCTGGCACCCCCTCTGTTCCCTTCCATACTCAGAAGGGGTGCTACTGGCACTACCTTTGGCTGGCCCATGAGCTGGGGGAGTTTGAGAACTGTTATCACCCCACTCCAGCCAGGCTGCATAAGGAATAATGCTGGTTGGCAGCTTTCTCCTCCCTGCCTAGTGCCCTGGGTGTTCCCTTCCAATCTAGAAGGCACAGGAGAGCAAACCCACCCACCATTGTATCTAAGCCCAGTTCCCCACACAGGGACCCCGGTGGCTATTAGCTCTAAGACCTGGCCTATGAATCACTATACTGCACTGAGAATGGCCCTCTCATGTCTGAGCTGCCAAGTGTTCCCTTCCTTTGTTCAAGAGGTCCAGTCAGCCCCCATGTTCTTTTAGCTGTTGTACCCAAAACTCTGCATTGCCACTTCGTTCTCTTCTGCACTCTCTACCCAATGCCCATCTTTCCTCTTATGATCTACTCTGGTTCCCAAGCAGATTGATATGCATGCATCTTTGGCAGTCTTATCTGCTCCATGGTTTTCACTCAATCACACTGGGAAATATTATATGTGAATCTTTCAGGTTGATGAAGCATGCTGGGTGTCTAGCAGCATGGAGGTAGAGTAAGACTTAGTCCAGGCATGAAGATAAGATATCAGACTGATACTTTATTTTTTACTGTCCCTGTGGCAGATCGATGTTAGGCATGTCCTTTATGCTGATGTGTAACTTTGTGGAAAGTCTATGTAATTTCTGTAGGGCCAAATGTCAGTTGGGCTTAATGTCTATAAACCACAAAGGTGAAGGAAGCATACATGGGGTAAAGAGAGGAGATTAGTTTCAATATAAAAAGTATTGGTCATTCCTGGGTGGGAAAAGCAGGGGTGGAAAAATATATTCCTCTCTGATACAACCAACCCAGCCTTTGACTTAAAGGGGTTTTTTTCTTAACCTTTATCAGTGTGGCTTCTGGCAGTTTGTGCTTTAACAGGGTGGGTTAAGTTTATATTGCATTCTGAAGGTTTTGCTCTCCTCTCAAAGAGGTCAAGGGATTACAGGGCTGGAAGGTACCTTGTGAGGTCATCTAGTCTAGCCCCCGCTAAGGCTGGATTATCTCTGACAAACCGTCCTAGTCAAGTGTCTGTCTAACCCGCTCTAATCCAGGGATAACCTCTCTAGGTAGCCTGTTTGAATATTTACCCAACTTCACTGTGAGATAATTATTCCTAATTTCCAACCTAAATTTCTTTTGCTAGAGTTTAAGGCCGTTGCTCCTAGCCCTGTCCCCTAAGGTCACAGAGTATAGTCTGTCTCCATCCTCTTTATAACTGTTTTACAGATAATAGAGAAGACTGAGGGAACATTCGAACAGTCTTCTTTCTCAGGCTAAGTAATCCTAGTTCTTCTACACTTACATCATATATCATGTTTTCCAAGCCTTTATAATCATTGTTGGCACTCTCTGCTGGTCTCTTTTTAATCTGTCCACATCCTTCTTGAAGTATGGGGCCCAGAACTGGACACACTGCTTCAGGTAAGACCTGACTGCTTTTAACAGAGGAAGTTCCTTTTGTAATACAATGAAAACAGATCTTAAGGAATTTCTTTAGAGGACAACAGTTTGCTTTTACAACATATCACAGTATCCATATCCCTTTGGAAAGCACCTGCTGAAAAACCATCCAGACACCTGAATTAATGCTGATAAGTGAGCTCAATCTTGAGAGGAATCATACACATTAATACATGATGAATAATGTAAAACTATATAAGACTTAACAATAAAAATTTTAAATACAGTAAAATAAAGAGAATTAATTGTTGTTAGTGCCAATAGTTATAAGTTACTGTATAAGACTTAAAAATAGAAATTAATTGTATTAAATAAGGCTTGAGAGAACAGTAAACAATACCAATACAAATTATAGTAATCTATCAAACTTAAAGAATAGAGATAGTTTTATATAAAATAAAGCTTTAAAAGGGTATTTTCTTATATGATATCAATAGTTACAAGTAAGTAATATATATATTGCCATTCAGATAGGAAAGGACCTGCTGTTTTCCCAGTACTACGCATACACACAGACAAACTAAATCTTATTTAGGCATATTTCAGACTTAATATTTCTTCCTTTTAAGAAAGGGCCAGAGGTATAAAAGCTTGTTGGGGTTGGGAGGAGTGGTTTTGATGACAGATCCACTTAGCAGATCCAGAATATTGCTTTTTTTTTTTAAGAGAGTTCTGGAGAGCCGCAAGAAAAAAGGCTTAACACTAGTGCTATTAGACTTTCAGTTTTCATTACCTATGCATACGTGATATTTGGCAGTTATAGCCTCCATCATTACACTGCTGCACTTTAAGTATTCAGGGTATTTTCTATACTTAATGCTAAATAAATGAAGAGCTGGACTTTATGCATAAAAATACCTGTTTTCATTTTGACTAAGTATATCTTTGGATTTTGATCTCTTGTTCTTTCTAAATGTCTCACCGTTTTGATCATATTACCTGTTTTGGTTGCAGACTTTCATAACAAGAAGTGGCTAATCTTTCATGAGGCTTTGGTGGTCAATGCAGTTTCAGAGAAGCCATGTGGTAGTGAAAGGAGGAATGCAACAAACCCTTTCTATACAGGATCTGAAAGGGGATCTAAGTAAGCCACCTCGCCAAGGCTGCTAATTTTCCAATTGCTTAAATGTGGTAAAACTTCTCAGAACAAAGAGAAGAGAACTTTAAATATGTGACAAGGAGGGGACTAGCTGCACTAGCCATTATAAGAAACAGTGACCTGGGGCCATTGATCTGCTACTTACCCCATCTTGAGCCTTCCAGCAGAACAACTGATCTCTCTATAGGCAAACCTTCTATATAATATAGTGGAAGTCTACACCACGTCTGGGGTACCAGCTCTACCGCATCTGCCACAAATGCAGAAATATGGTGGTGAGACTACTCCAGGGCATCCTTTGGCAAGTACTCTCAAAAGGAATCACTGGAGATAATCCCAAAGTAGCCTCATTAGTATATTTCTGGGATAGGAGCAGAGGGCTGGAAGGCAACACAAGTCCACAAGTGTCCCAGCCAGGACATACTATCACCACAGTGTAGATATACTCATAAAGACACAAAACTACAAGGAACCTCTTGCAACACTGCTTCCGGTTCCCTCCTATTATACCCACTGTGTCCTATGCCATGTCATACAATTCTCTTCTTTAACTGATCCAGTTCTTATTAAAATTAATTATTCCCCTCTACCTCACCACTCCTGTTGGGAACCTACCACAGAACTTCATTCCTCTGATGGTTAGAAGCCACTTTCTAATGTCTAACCTAAACTTATTATTAGCCAGTTTATGCTTATACATAAACATACATATTCATACAAACATCTTTTGGCTGATGCTTCTCTCCCAGATGTCTACTAAGCCTGTGCAAAGTGACTAGTATTCACTTCAGATTTGGATTTGACAGTGATTCAATTCAGTGATTCAAATCACTGTCCCAAGTCGATTCAGCCAAATCTGATTCAGAAATTTGGCCACTGTCAAATCTCCAAACTGGCCCCACCCCCCAGCAACTCTCCCAGCCCCATTAATGGCTGCCCTGCCTGGCCCCAGCTCCTCGCTCTTTAAAAAAAAAAAAAAAAGCCTGGCACTCACTGGCTGCTGCCAGGTGGGGGGAGGAGAGGCAATCTCCAATACCCCCCCGCCACGTGTGGGGCTCTGCTACAAACTCCCAGAAGCACCAAGGCTGCTGCAGCAGCTGGTGAGTGCCAGGGTTTCTTGTTTTTTTTAAAGACCCAGGAGCTGGGGTGGGCGGGGGCGCTTATGGGTGCTGGGGGAGTGGGCAGGGGATGGGGCCTGGCAGGGCACCCCCCCATGGTCTCCTCCCCATTCCTTCAGCCCTTCCCCCCACCCCCTACTTACCAGCATGGAGTCCAGATCCAGCTCCCTATGGTAGCAAGCGGGGACTGCCTGAATCTCCAAAGCTCTCCAAGTCAATTCAGACCTTTTAATTGGTCTCCTGATTCAATTCAGATTCAGAGATTCAGCCACCAAATCAGGCTGAATTTCTGAATTGAATCAGCACCCAAAGCTTCACCATAGCCCTAATGTTTACCCTCTGATACAGTATTAAAAACTATCATTTCTAGCATGGCTTTACTTCTATGTGCTGTTTGGCTTAGTTTAGGTTATGCTGCTGTAGAATATCAACATAGGACTCAAAGGCATGTTTTAAGACTCAGAGGCATGTCTAATTGTGGAGAGAAAATCTGGAGGTTTTTTTGTGGCTAGGTTTGCAGATTAGAGCTCTGAAAATAAGTAGGTTCTATTCTTGTTTTGCTGTACACATATCTTATGCAACCTAGGGCAAATCGTTCATACTGTTGAGGTCAGCAGATGCATGATGAACAATCAGCAGATGCATGATGAACAGATCCAAGGAGGTGATACTTCCCCTCTATTGGGTGCTAGTCAGACCACAGTTGAAATACTGCATTCAATTTTGGGCGCCGCACTTCAAGAGGGATGCAGATAACCTGGAGAGGGTCCAGAGAAGGGCAACTCGTATGGTTAAGGCCTTGCAGGCCAAGCCTTATGAGGAGAGACTAGGGCACCTGGACCTCTTCAGCCTCTGCAAGAGAAGGTTGAGAGGCGACCTTGTGGCTGCCTATAAGTTCATCATGGGGGCACAGTCTGGAATGAACTGTCAAGGGAGGTGGTTCTCTCCCATACACTGGAGGTCTTCAAGAGGAGGTTAGATAGGCATCTAGCTGGTGTCATCTAGACCCAGCACTCTTTCCTGCCTACACAGGGGGTCGGACTTGATGATCTATTGAGGTCCCTTCCGACCCTAGCATCTATGAATCTATGAATCAAAGAAACAGGTCTATATTTACCTAAACTGCTGTTTTGCCTTTCATAAATATAGGCACTAAATTTACTATCCTCCAATTGTATGTACTACCCTATTTTGATGGATTATTTTGAAAAATAATTGTGTTCTTGCTATTGGACTTGGGTTTTCATTCTTTCAGAATTCTAGTGTTTTTCTTGCTTAGTTGTGCTAAATTCCATTTCTGAACACTCATTCCTACTGGTCTGCCTTTGCATTGGTGATCAGCATTATTATCCTTACTGGAGAATGAGACTTCATTTAGTTTGAGGGCCGTACCTAGGTTGTCCTTAATCTCTGCCTATCCTCACTACACAGTAATCCTACTTTCCTTCTTTTCTTTTGTTTTTGGGCTGAAGAACCTTTTGCAGTTTGTTTTAATATCATTTCCAAAGTTTAACTCATCCTGAGTTTGGGACTTCTAATTTTATCCCTATCATTGTAGACTTCTAAGACTTAGCTCTCTTTGCTGATCATTTTTTAAATTCCATCTGTACCCTCTGTTTACTCCTAATGTCCCTTTTTGAGCTATTTTATTTGCCCAGTTTGGTTCTATGTAACACATCAGTAGGGCTGTGCAAAGCTTTGGTCCTTGATTTGATTCAGCCCGATTCAGTGGCCGAATCAAAGCAGAGGACCCTTTAATCTTATTGAATCAAATCAGAACCCTCCAAATCAATTTGGAGAGATTTGGCAATTCAGATAGACACAGCTTTAAATGTTTTTTCTATATACCTCTAGGTAGCAGGGGATTCCTGAATGCTGCGATCCTGGGGCACATTCTGGGGTATGGGGGACTGACTCTTCAGTGTGCTTGGCAGCAGACCTGGAAGTGGACCAGAACCACTTCTGGTCCACTTCTAGGTCCATTGTAGAGTGCGCAGGGGGCTCCACTGCATATCTACGGCTTGGTGAACAGTGCATCCTGTGTCTGGGTGGGGCACCTGGGGTCCCCCTGTGGCTGATCATGAAGTTGGGGGTGTGCAGGCAGGGTGGGGCCTGCATGCTCCCTGCCAGACCTGGAAGTGGACCAGAAGTACTTCCAGGTTCACTGCTGAGCACATTGCTTGTCTTCCCTGCCCGGGTGGGACACTCCATCTGGCCCAGCATCACAGCATTCACAAGCCACACTGGTGTTGGCTACAAATATCCAACTCGGGATCCTTAAAATTCTGGTTTAATAGGCGGATTGAAACACTGTAATCATAAACCTTGGGGCTGGTCCCAACACACACACGCATGCATACACATACACACGCGCACAGTAGCAGGCTACAGAGTCAGGTATACCTATCCTACAAGCGCTGGAGTCTGTCATTGAGGCTTCTTTCAACGTGGTGTTATCTTCCAGAAGGGGGTCACCGGCTGGTCCTTCTGGCTGGACAAGTCTGGTCGAGTTGGAGATCAAGAGGGTGCCACTGAGGGTCACTTTTCACTGCCTTTTATCTGTCCTTGGCAGACTTTGGTGACTTCTCAGTTTTCAGGTTTGCCCAATCCAGGGGTCATTGACCCTCGTGGAACTTCCCCCACCCCCCTCGGTGGCTACTGGACGGCATCTGTCAGCCTCAGGGGTCGTCTGCATGTATATGCAGGTTTGGGAATCTGTTGATGAATTTTGAATAGGGCTCTGGAAGTGGTTGATCTGGAGATATTCAACCCAAAAGTTGGTCTCTGGCATTGATTAACTCAGGCCAGGGTTTCTAGCCCTTGATCAGTGACGTTTAGAGATTTCCCGGTTGTTACATTGTCTTCTATTGAATTCTTCCCTTGGTTGATCTGCAGCTTGCAGGTGATAATTGCTGTCTGCTGCTATGTTACACATTCAATCACATTACACAGTCAATCACTGATTCACTTGCTTTTTCAGGGGCCAGCCTGATATAGAGAAGGACAGTTTGATTCCTACCCTTGTTAACATTGTTACAATGTATAACTTACTAAAACACATTTAGTTGAAAGTTGAAAGGTGAGGAGTATAAAATAT
>JAGPOW010001543.1:52593213-52619115 GCA_030014935.1 Caiman crocodilus
TGGGAGTTTGCTCTATGGGATTTCTCTGATATTGCTCTACCCTGTACCCTATTCCAACCCTACCCCTTGTAACCAATAAAGTTCTCCTTTGTACCTAGTATGGCAGACTTATTGGGAGTGGGTCTAGATTATGCCTTGGGGTCCCCTTGGTTTGGCTGACTAAGGGAGACCACTACTTGTGCTTCTGACCAAGGGAAGCATCCCAAGTTCTTGAAGTGAATCAAGTACCCTTGAGGGCTACTAGGCCTGTGTTTCCCAGGGTGCACAGAGCTAGGAGAAAGCCCAGCTCTAGGTGGTGGCAGTGTGACCCCCAGGATAGTAGGTGTGCTCCAGGAAAGGAGTCGGCTAGATGTGAGGCATCCCCAGGGAGGCACTTAGAGCCTGGAAGGTGGTTAGGCACAGTGAGGTGGGTGGCTCAACACAGGAGCACCCCTACTGGCTCACCACACAGCACGATTTATGTATTCAGATTATCTCTGCCTTGAGGACTAGAATTAAGCAATGCTTATGTTATATAGCTGGAATTGCCTAACATTCAATTTAGAGCAAGGTCCTGAGATGCCTCCACTCAGTTGTGTCAATACCTGAAAATTAAGTACCTGGACCCATCTTGCTGGTGGCACCCAGCAAGATGATTTAAAGAGACAGGGCTAGGTACCCAAGAGAGACTGGGGAGCATTTAGATGTCTTGCAAGGATGATTTAAAGAACCAAGAGTGATTCAGAGACCCTAAATGCAGAAGTGTGTCCAAACTCTGGCATATCTCCCAAGCACTTGGATGAGATAGTTTAGAGAGAGAGCAAGCAATTTAGTTCAGATTCCTCCTATGTTGCTTTCCAGTCTTATTTTTCCTATGATTCTAAATTTAGGATCCTCCCTTTCTTTGAGTAGTTCCTCTTCTGAGGATTGTCACCAAACTAATCAGTGGCACCCACCTTTTGCATAACAGCCTTGTGGTTAGCATATTTATGCAGAAAATCAGAGGCCTAGCTTTTGTCATGCTCAGCCTCAGGGGATTCACACCCACATCTTCTGTTTCCCAGCATAATTCCCCCACCACCAGGATATAGAATTGTCTGGTTAATGGCCCTCGTCCATGACTGGAGCTCCTAGGCACTACTGCAGTACAAGCAATTAACATGTAATGTAATATACCAGCTAGAGTGATTCTAAAGACAACTATAAAAAGGACCCCAAGCTCAAAACAAGTATATTATCACTTCTGCAACCCTTTCCCATTCAATCTGACTGTAACAAATGGAGCTTTTATATTTAAGCAGTTAATTAATTCATGGCTATTGACCTTTCCTTCCTATTTCATAAGTATTTTGTCTGTCATTCATGAGCTTTAAATTGTAATCACTGCCAGATGGCAGTAGTGGCAGCACTTACTATTGTGGAGGAAGTTGGAACTTCATTTTCATATGACTAGATGGATTTTTTTGTATTATTTTAGAAGCTCTGCAACATAGTACCATATTTACTCAAATCCACAATGATCCTGTATATAAAAGTACTCCCCAATAATAGATTTTATATATGTAGAAAATTTATAAATTTGTTATAATTTTCCAGGTATAGAATCTAATTATTGGAGGTTTGCCTTGAATTTGTCCCCCCACTCCCCCTGCTACAATAGGGAAAATAAATCTGAGGAGTCAGACCTTTTCCCTATCCTTCTTCACCCTGCAGTCCTCTTTTCCTGTTCTTTATTGTCAAATCCTGCTCCCCCTAAGTACATGGAAATGAGGGGCAAATCTGAAAACACTGCCCTTAAAATAAACATAATCTTCCATATAGGCAAATTATTACAGGTACCCATACACTTAGTTAATCCTGAATTGATGCATTTTACATTTTTTAAACTGCTGTAAGTTTTAGCAAAGGTACTCCATAAACACAATTTTAAGCCTAGTTATATATAGTACAAAGTATGTATTCTATTAATCCAAAGATGAAAGGTTCTTGATTCACTATATAGTTCATTGGGTTGAACCCCAGCAGAGTCAACAGCATTTCAAGCCATGGTGACCCCACAGCTCAGCATTGCTTAATATGTATGTGTACTCCAGATACACCCCCTCTCCCTGACCAAAGGATCCATGGGCTAACTAGCCCCCCATGTATCGTTGGAATTGGGTGTCATGAGTCCTGGGATCCTCCAAAAATGCATATGCAGTTGAAGCATAGGGCACCCTGGTCTGGGTCTATCTTAGGGAGGGTGGGGCTACATTAATTATATGCAACAGGCTGAGAGAGGGTACAACAGAGGGTTTCCAGGAGAACTGTTTGGGTCCCCATTTGGTGATGTTTTCCCAATATTAAAGGCTTGTGAAGAAACAAAAATCATTGGAAATGGTAAAGAAAGACTCATCTCAGCTGTGGGAGTAAAGAGGAAGTTGAAATATATTTAGTGTAGTGGCTCACTGTGATTTAAAAATGTTGATGCTGAGGGGAGCTGAACGCAATGGAAAGAAACTAGCATATATTTTACTTAAATGGGTTGTACTAACCTAGCTTTGTGGTTCCATTGGTAAAGAAAGCATGTTCAGTGCTTTAAAACTAGAGAAAGTGTCAGGATATAAGGAGTAGAGAAAAAGAAATCTGGAATTCAAAGCAATGGCAGTGGTGGCAAGTAATCATAAGGTGGGATAAAAGGAGCAGAGGAGGGCAGGAACAGCAGAATAAGGTATGTTGGGCGAGAAACAGAGGACAATGGGTACAGGATGGAATACTGGCTAACGGGGTGGCATGGCAGGAAGATATGGAAAACACAAGAGTTGACAAGGAGGATTAGAGACTGCAGATAAAGGTGGTATTAGTTAGCAATGGAATGAAGATGGAATAGGAGTTACACAGATATGACTTTTGGGAAAGGTACTAGTTGACATACTGGAAGTGCAGCTGCAGCACCTGACCAGTAGGCCTGTGCGAAGTTGCTTTGGATTTGGCTGATTTGGGGGACAGTGATTCAATTCAGCGGCCATGTGGGGCTGCCATGTGGGGCTGGGGGTGTAGGCAGCATGGGGGGTGGGGTAAGGAGGACTGGGGAGTGAGGGGTCAGGGGCAGCCCCTCTGAATCTCTGAATCAGCCAGGCCAGGCCCATCCCCTGCCGATCTCCCAGCCCAGAAATGGCTGCCCTGCCTACCCCAGCTCCTGGCATTTGGGGGCAAAAAAGCCCCGAAACAACAGGTGCTGCCAGGTGGAGGGCGATCCCTGCTGCCCCACACTGTATGGGGGGGCTTTACACAAGCCCCTGACCCCCCACACTTCCCCAGCCCCCTCATGGGTACCCTGTATGGGCCAGCTCTGGCCCTTTAAGAAAAAAAAAAACCTGAAGAAACCCCAGGACTCAATGCTTCTGCAGGGCGGGGTGATCCCCACTGTCCCATGCCATGTGGGGGTCTCTGCAGGAGCCCCCGGAGCCCTGAGGCTGCACCAGGAGCGGTGAGTTCTGGGTCTTTTCTTGGCCTTTTTTTTTAAAGGGCAAGAGCCCTGGCAGGCGAGGCAGCCATGGGGGGGCCTTGGGAATGGGGTAGGGTTGAGGGGACTTGTGCAGAGCCCTCCATGGAGCGTAGGGCAGTGGGAGATCACTCCCTGCCTGGCAGCACCGGATGAGCACCAGGGCTTTTTTTTAAAGTACTGAGCTGGGGTGGGCAGGGGCAGCCATGTGGGGCTGGGAGAGTGGGCAGGAGGGATCGGGAGGGGGTGGCTGGAGGAGCAGGGGGGGTCAAGGTCAGCCCCTCCTCCCCAGCCCCTAGTACTTTCCAGTTTAGAGTAGCTGCAGCTTCCTGCTGCAGCCACCAGGAACTGTCTGATCATCAAAGCTCTCTGAATCTTTGCTGAAGGTTCAGAGAGCTTTGAATTGATTTTGACCTTGAAATTGGTCCCCTAATTTGATTTGGATTTGGCCACCAAATTGAGCTGAATCTCTTCTGAATCGAATCACCACCCAAAGCTTCACACAGCCCTGCTGATCAGCGTAATTGCTTTTCCAATTAGAAAGCCTTGGCAAAGCACTTACTGGAACAGAGATGGGTATGAAACATTTTGGAAGAAATATGCAGAGGAATATGGGAGGGAGAAATTAAGAGGGATAAGGTTTATGGCAGGAGAAATGACAAGGAAATGAGTGATTATAGTACAAATATATATGGATTTATTAGTGAGAGAAGACATAGAAAGGTGATTGGAATTGCATGTTCAAGGAGTAATGAGTGTGGAGAAAGTGAGGGAAGAATATGGCATTTGGATGGGGTCATGGAGGGCATGGGCAGTGTTACAAGCAAATGAGTGGAGCCTAGGTAGGGGTGAAGCACCTCCCATCTGTGATCCCGTTGGGGATGCAGTGGGGTTTTATAATGGGTGGGCAATTATTTTGAGTGGATGGCCACTTACCCAGTTTTGGAAGGCTGTCGAGGGCCACGTAGGTAGCCCCGCCCCTTGACAGGTTCCTCACCCCTTAACAGGTGCCCCGCCCCCTGGTCACCATCTTGGGACCAATGTCCCCATGTCTTGGGATCAATGTCCCAGGGCCAGCACCGGTGGGGCCCAGAGTGGGGCACAGGCCAGCAGGGATCTGTGGAGCCAGGCTGGGATGCACCAGCAGGGAGGGGGGAGCTGGCCCAGCTCCACAGAGCCTCTGCCAGCTGGGACCCTGTGCTCCTGCCATCCTGCTCTAGACCCCACCAGCACTGGCTCTGGGACACTGGTGCAGGCCATGTGCTCCCACTGGCTCCCCGCTCGCTCACACCCGGTGCCCTCCAGCCCTGCAGTACAGGCAGGGGGCAGTGCACAGCCCTGACCCTCTGCTCGCCAGCAGGGAAGAAGCTGGTGCTGAGTGTAGGGAAAAGTGGCCCCTCGCCCATCCCATGGCCAGCGCTGGAGCAGGCACAAGGCAGCCTCATGCGGGCTACAGGTGGCTGCAGCACGGGGCACCAGGCACAGGGCAGGCAAGAGGACACTTTCCCCATGCTCAGCACCAACTTGTAACCTGCCCCCACTGCCAGCCTGGCAGTGGGACCAGGTTAAACATGGTGCTGAGCGTGCTGGGAGGGGAGAAAGCAGCCCCTCCCCACCCCATGCCTGGTGCCCCATGCTGCAGCCATTCACAGCCTGCCTGGGGCTGCCTGTGCCTGCTCTGAACAGCCCTGTGTAGGCTGCAAGCACCTGCAGTGCAGGGTGCCAGGCATGGGGTGGGTGAGGGGCTGCTTTTCTCCGCCCAGGGAGGGAGCCCAGGAAAAGCTGAGCGTGGGGGGGAAGTGGCCCCTCCACCGCCCTGTGCCTGGTATCCCATGCTGCATGTGCTCGCAGCCCGCATGTGGCTGTCCAGAGCAGGCACAGGCAGGCTGAGAGCAGCTGCAGCGTGAGGCACTGGGCGTGAGCAGGGAGGGACCGCTTCCCCGCCCTGCACTCCTTCCTTGCCCGGGGTTCTCACACTTACCTGAGCTTCCTGTGCCGGGGCAGCCACCTACTGCTAGCACAGAAACCCCGGCTGGGGGCAGGGCTGGGTAGGCCCTGCTGTTGTTGGAGCCTGCTGGGCTCCCCCTGTGTCCTACTGCCCTTGGTTCCTGTCATTTTTGAGAAATATTAATTTTCTACATTTTTTTAGGGGCTCCACAGGCTGGATAGAATGGCCTTGTGGGCTGGATTTGGCCAGCAGGCCATATTTTGCCCACCCCTGTTTTATAATATACCATGGGCACCCTAAACAGTGCAGCAAATGCGGCAAGGCGGGGCACCTGTCCACATACTGTCCCCTCATGGTGTGTTATAGATGTGAAGGGAAGGGGCATAGAGCAACAAAGTGTCAGGCATTCCTAAAATGCAAAAGCTGTTGTGGGGGAGGGATGACCATGCGGGGGACACAGACGGACAGACACTTATATTGCAGGTGTCCTAAAGCCTATGCAACTAAAGTTAGATCCCCTGAGGCATAGCTTGAATCAGAAAGGGACAGTGGGGGAGAAGAGGAGGGTGAGAGCAAGGTAGAATGGTGGACAAGACCCAGCAAACAGGAGGAAAGAAGAAAGTGGGGAGCGTGATCTCTGTAACTGAGGCAGCAGAAGAAGAAACAGGGGAAGAAGGAAGGAAGGAGTGACAGAGAGCCCAAACATGAAAGTGAGGGAAATGGGGAAAGAAGAATCTAAACAAGCAGAAGAAATGGAGGTGGAACAAGTAAGAAAGCCCAGGAGTCAGGGGGCAAAATGAAGAAAACACAGGGGAAGAAAATCAGGAAAAAGAAACCTGAAAACGAGGAAATGAGTTTGAGTCAGAATCAAAGAGCAGCTTGCTGCCCAGAGTTGGGAGTGGGAGGCAGAGGTGGTGGAATGATGGGAAATGGAAGCCTTCTTGAACGCAAAGGCAGTCAGGCAGCTTGCCAAAGCAACAGGCATGAGAATAGGGGAGAAAAGGAATCCACCACCGGGAGCAGCTGCGCTAGCGAACCTTAAAGGGACAGGCACGCTCATTTTAAAACTAGCAAAGCAGCACTGATTATAGCATCTGTTAATATTAGGAAGGTATTAACAGGGAAAAGATGGGAATGGATTGAATCAGTGTTGAAACAAATAAAGACAGAAATAATCTGCCTACCAGAATGTGGTATGCAGGAAAAAGCGGATTACAGGCACTTTGAGAAAAGGCAGAGATGGGGACCGTCTTCATGATCAGAGACCAATGAAAATGGGGTCGGACCTGACGATCTAGGGGGTTGGACCTGATGATCCGTTTAGGTCCCTTCTGCCCCTAAGCGCTATGACAGTAAGGGGGCTGGAGTGGCAATACTATTCAATAATCCAATGGTGAAAACAAAGCAGGTGGAAGACATCATCAGTGGCTGATTGCAAGAAATGATACTATCAGTCAAGGCAGCAGAATCAGAAGTTTTCAACTTATGTGCACCATTAATGTGGGAGAGGAGGAAGGCTCTGCTTAAAATTTTAGCAGTTTATGTGGTCAGAGGGCAGGGACTTCAGTTACATAATAGAAGTAGGTGATAAAACGGGGAGCAGGAGGAACTTTAGGCAGTTCATCCAAATTGTTAGCAAATATAAAAAAACAAGAGCAACTCAGAGAGGTATGGGCAGGGGAGAAAGTTTTCCTTAGAACTGATCCCAGTGGAAAGAAACAATCAAGAACTGACTTTGTGTTTATATCAAAAGAAATAGGGATAAGGAAGACAGTAACCATAATTTTGGCATTTAGTAATTACCAGATGCTGAAAGCAGAACTGAGTCTTGGTAAAACTCTGTAAGAGGAAGGGAAGTGCAGAAGTTAAATGTGAGACTGGTACAAGATGAGGAGATATGTCAAGCATACATGAGACAGTATAAAGGATGGAGAACACTGAAGAAATACTTCAAGAGTACCAGAGAATTGGGGATGATGGTGAAGAAGAGAAGGGGAGAATTCATCAGGAAGGAAGGACTTTTTTTGACTTTTTAACAACTTTATTCCACAAAAGGTTAGGTACAGAAAGCAAAAAAACCATCAGACCACATCATGAAAAAAGAAACCATTCCAAGACATACAGAACATCACGCCGTGTCAAACACCTTTGCAGTAATACTCGTCGTGTTTAACGTGCCAAAGTCACAGACTCCCACATATATATAAAAACAGTTCCACCCTTCCCCGTCGGAAGGAAGGAAAACTGAAGAACTACGGGGAAAAGAACAAAAGAGGCAAGAGAGCTGCCAAGAAAGGTGCAGGAGATGCTAAACGAGGCTGCAGCAGGAAAACAGGTACACAAAGAGATAGAAGAAACAAAGCAAGAGCTAGAAACTTGATTTAAAAGAAAGATGAGAAAGAAAATGTTCTTCACACAAGCACCTGGGGGGGAGACAGGGGGAGAGAAAAAAGAAGAGTGGTCCCGATACTTTTCAGCTAGAGTGAAGATGGAAGAAGGAGAGCTAAAAGTAGCGTTGGAAGGGTGGTAGCCAGGTGGAAAAGCAGGGGGAGGTATTGGAGGCAACAAGATTTCATGAAGAGTGATGTCGGAAGAAGGAAATAGGAAGAAAATGAAGGCTTTGGTGGAAGCGAAGAGGAAGTAGAAAAGGAGGAAGCAAAGAAGTTAGAAGAAAAGATAAGCTTAAAGGAAGGGGAGGAATTCCTTAAAACCTTTAAAACAGGGAACTCAGCAGGAACAGATGGGCTACCTATCAAATTTTACAAGAAGTTTTGTGCATGGGTAGGGAGGGATATAGTGGAAGTTTTTGAGGATAGAGCGGAAACAGGAAAGACAGGGAAAGGTTTTACAAGAGGCATGCTCTTCAAGAAAAGGGAGAAGGAACTTCTGAAAAACTGGAGACCAATTTCACTCCTTAATATGGACTGGTTTTGAGGATGAGGAAAAACCTCCAAAAGATAATATGTGAAGATGCATTTTGATATGTGGTTGTTTTTGCAATATAAGGTTTTGGTAAAACAGGGGTGCTCAATATGTGAAGCTTTGTGAGTGTAGGGTGATAAGTATGCTTTTAGATAACATTTGGTAAATAATAAAAACTTTCCATCAGTATGTTTGCCCAGTATGGGCCATGTGTTTTATAGTAATGCTCAGTGTTGGCTTCATTTAATTAATTTTGTAGTTGGTTTTCATTATTGAGCACATGTTGCATTTGGCAGCAGTTTAAGGAAAGAAAATCTATTTAATAAGGTATAAGATGTTTAGTTTTTTATTTTACTCCCATTTTTCTGATTTTTTTCAGTTCAGATACCCAATCAAAAACGTGGTATTAGTGCAGCTACTATTGCCAAAGCATGTGGCTGAGTGAAACTGAAGTTGCAGTTGATGTCGCTCACCCACACTGCAGTGCCTAAAACTGAGGTGTAGTGCCCCAGAGAGTGATCCAAATCAACAGGGTATGTATTTAGTATTTCTATACTGCCAATGGGAAAACCAAGCCACCTGCAAAGTACAATCCAGAGTGCCTAGACTGTGAACAGAGAGAAGCTTATAGTTAGCCAACATGCACAGAACTTCTTCCTTCCTAAGGAAATACTTTGCTCACAGGGCCACAATCACACTTACTTACTGGCTTCCTGCATATTTTTGCATTTTATATTAGGCAGTCATAGTATATAAAACATAAATGACTTCAGTAGCAGGGTGGTCCTTTTTTCACCCACATTAAGCATATCCCTTCCTGATCCCTGAGAGGAGGATGGCTGCTGCAGCTGTGTGGTCTTGGCCAGCTCCAACAACCCTGCTCCACAACCACGTGATTAACTCTAGTTTCTATTCCCTCTTCTGGCTCTTTGCCCTGTCAACTGAAGGCATCCCCAGGGCCTCTCTCTCCAAGGACTTTCTTCAGCCATATGTTACTACTGCTTCAAACTCCACCAGTCCTTACCATTTTGAGCTTCAGCACTTTCTGCTGTTCTTCACTCCCTTTCTACAGCAGCTGGGACCAGAGACCTCAGTATGTATAGATGAGTTTTGAGCTTCTACACAGCTATGTTATGATAGGCAATTCTACAAGTCAGGAAGGAATGTCTAAAGATATCTCCATCCCCCTTTTTCATAGGCCTTCTACCAAGGATATCCAGAGGGAAATTGTGCCCTTTATATATGTTTGCAAAGTAGGGCTGTGTGAAGCTTCGGTGCTAATTTGATTTGGAGGAGATTCGGCCTAATTCGGTGGCCGAATTTCCGAATCCAAATCAAATCAGGGGACCAATTAAAAGGTCTGAATAGATATGAAGCTCTCTAAATTGATTCAGAAAAGATTTGGAGAGCTTCCGTGATCTGGGCAGTCCCTGCTGCCACAGAGAGCTGGATCTGAACTCCATGCTGGTAAGTAGGGGGTGGGACAGGGGAAGCTGAGGGAGGGGGAGGGGACAATGGGGAGACCCCTGCCAGGCCTCATCCCCTGCCAGCTCCCCAGCACCCCCCCTCCAAGTGCCCCCGACCCCTGCTTGCTCTCCCAGCACCACCCCCAATGGCTTCTCCACCCGTCCCAGCTCCAGGTTGTTTAAAAAAAGCCCCCACTCACTGAGTGATGCCGGGGGTGGGGAGGTGTGATCCCTGCTGCCCCCACCACCCCATGCTTCATAGGGGGCTCTGCCACCAGCCTTCTGACCCCTGCCCTCTCTCCCAGCCCCCCCCATGGCTGCCCTGATTGCCCCAGCTCCCGGTCCTTTAAAAAAAAAAAAAGAAATTCTGAACTCACTGGCTGCTGCAGCAGCCTTGGGGCTTCTGGAGGTTCATAACAGAACCTCCCATGCAGTGCAGGGCAGTGGGGGGCAGCAAGGGTCACCCCTCCACTCCCACTGGGCAGGAGCTGGTGATCTAGGGTTTTTTGTTTTGTTATTTGTTTTAAAGAGCTGGGAGCTGGGGCCATGTGGGGCCACCATTGAGAACGGGTAGGGGATGGCACCTGTGTGATTCAGAGATTTGGCAGCAGCCATATCTCTGAATCGGATTCAGCCAAATCAGTTCATCAAATCAAATCACTGTCCCCCTGAATTGGCTGAATCTAAATCTGAAGCAAATACTAGCTGCTTCACACAGGCCTATTGCAAAGCACTTGGAAAGCAGCAGTACATTACTACATGTGGTTACAGTCAGAATTCAGTTCTGAATTTTGGATTGACCTTTTTTTTATCTGAATATGAGCATCTCCAAAAACTGTGCATTTGCCTCATGGTAGTTACAGGCATAAGATGAAAATTATGGAACCAAACATAGATTTGAACCTGAAAGTTTCCAGGCCAGAAACCCAGTTTTGGCATACCCCTAAGTGTATTTGGAAGAAACGGATCAGTTTTAAAGTAAAAATGGCCTCCTCCTTTGTGAATTAATGACGGGATAAAAAAGATTCTATGCTGCTATTAGTATCCTGGCAGTCTTAAGAATAGAAAATGTCTACTGTCCATCTCCACAACACTAATGTCTCTTTCTACAGATTGAAGTCACACAGCACGCTCTGAAGTGGATAAAACTTAGACAGTAGTGAAGCTTGGACTGTCATGACATTGTCTTAAAATCAGAAAATAAGGTTTAAATTCATCATTTTGGGGATGCTTTTTATTAGTTTCTAGGTGGTTGAGGTACATTTGTTTTCATTTTTTCAGCTTTTCTCAGTAATGGTGACAGGCAGTAACTCTCCATTTATATTTTAATAAAAGTTGCCATTGCACTTCCATTAGCTGGTTAGAAAACCACCAAGTATCATGAAACTAAAATAAAAAGTTACAGGAGTTAAAGGCACTGCATTGTTACAGCAAAGGTGGTCACAACTGGTGACACAAAAACAGGTACAAACTGGTCATGAGTGAATTTATACAGGAAATTTAAAAAAAGAGCTTCTAAGAATCACAGAAATGAGGTTCTAGAACAGCTTTCCAATAGGAAGAGGAAATGCAAGGGCATATCTGGAGTGTGGAGTGGTGCACTTGCACCCTCCTTTGATATTTGGTCCAACCAAAAATGTAAAACCAACTGCCTGACTTGGTAGCAGCATTTCTAGTCAAGCAGTGATGAAGGATTCAGCTGGCTTCATGCCACATTGTAATCCACTTGATTCCTTCCAAACTTTTCATCCCACAGGTATTAACAACCCTCTCTTCTTTTTGAAGGTCTTGATGTTCCATCAATCAAGTTATCCTTTGTTCTTCAATCTTGCTATTAGCTGCTCCTGGTAATGAAGCTCCTACTTCAGTCTGCAGACTGTTTTTAACTCATTCCGATTAAATTATATTTGTTTTTGCTTCAGTCTTAAACAGAATGATACAACCCTAGCCCCTAGCATCAGTAAAGCTTTTAATTTATTTTTAACTGGAGAAAAATGTGTGTTGTTTTATACATAATGAATGATACACCTTCCCATGTTATCATCATGAGCAATCTCTCGCAGTGGAGGATGATTGTCTTCCATTTTAGCCTTATTTATGGGTCCAAAGATGGCTGACAAGGCTAATCCAGGATTGACAGGTTCTACTGCAACTTCAGCACGTGTTTATGTGTTGGGCGAGTGGCTCTGGTTTCTTGATTCAGGCTGCGATGTGCTATTTCAGCCAGTCCCACTTTTCTATCTCCTGTTGTCACCGTGGGGTTTCAAAGTACTGAGTTCCTTGTAGCAAACCCTTCCTCCATTTGGGGTGGTCCTGAGCAATAGTCTCCCACAAGTTGATGTTGTGTTTTTTTTTAAGTTGGCCCCAATGATGTCCTTGCAATGCTTTCTCTTCCCTCCTAGAGCCTATGCCTCAACTGAGCTGGGAGAATAAAACTTGCTTTGGGAGTCCGGACTTGGATATCCAGATGACGTGGTAGGCCCAGCAAAGTCGGTGTTGGATGATCATCACCTCGATGTTCATGGTGTTTGCTTGCAAGAGGGTGGTAACATCCTCCCCATATGTACCCCCCTTTTTAAAATTCTATCTCTGCCCATGGAGGAGTGTAAACACCCCAATTCATTGATAAGATGGTGCTTTAAAAGTTTCTGAAGTGTATCGTACAATAAGGTTGCCTGTGATAGCAAGGCCATGGATTTACTGGCCCCAAACATTCCTTCCATTCCACCATTCCCATATTTGGATATAATGAAAATTCCTATGTTGTTTTGCTGGTGATGAATCATCCTCCTGTGACTTTATTGTGGCTAAAGTTCTGTAAATTATTTTCTTTTGAGGGTGGAGTTTGTTTCCCTCACACCATTCCTATACTTTAAACATCTGTGGAGAATGGTTTACATTTCAGAAGAATTAAGCACTCATGCACAAACTTGGTACTCCATTGATTAACAAAAAATTTTCCTTTGGGGTACACCAGAAGGATTTAACCTCATTCATTACTGGGAACAGACCATTCTGTTCCCCCTTCATCTTCAAAGCCTCTATAGCTTGCAACCAATAAGAAAATGAACTTCCATGCAATCCATGTAGTTAAAGAGTGCTAGTGATATTGAGTCCGTCACTCACAACTTGCAGTTGTCGTTATAACTTGGATATATCTGGATAGAGCTATGCAGGAACTTTAAATTCTCCCCTGCAGAAATTTTGTATTTACAATATATACCAGAAACAAGTAAAAAAAAAATCTTTCAAGGAACCAACTGTTGGAATAATAATAAAAAAAAATATGGTGCCACTTTTCCAACTTCCTGGAACTCAGGATCCTGACTTGGCAGCAGTCCACTTAGTGATCTACCAAGAAGTCAAGAGCCTGGAAGCCCTTGGACTCCTGGATCTTTTTCAGTCCATCTTGTTTGGGAGCTAGATGGGGTGCCAAAGCAGGCAGGTAGACAGACCGGCAGGTGTTTTTTCTGTTAGCTGGCAGAAACCAGGAAGGACTGGTAGGCTTGCCAGCTTAGATAGCATTCTTGCTATTGAAAGTTTCCACAATATCTTCATGGTTCTGGCAGAAAACCTTTCTATCAGAAAGTTGTTTACCTCCTTTATTATTATAATTTATTTTATAGCATAAGGAATGGAAGATCCCTGGTGAGAACTTTTATAGGTTTGATTTTTCTGCATGTTGTTTTTGTAAGACATAATTCTACTTTGTCCAGACCAAGACTAGTTTTATGAGTAAGACACGGCTCTGAGACCCATGTTTTAGCTCTGGTTGTGTGAACTTTTTTTGAGCTTGGAGAAGTCACAATTTCTCTGTGCCTCTTTCCAATCAGCAAAATCCTGATAACATGTTATTTCTCGCATCATTTATCTTTGTAAGATAAGTTGTTGATAACAGAGACTATCTATTACTACACATACATGTGCAGTGTCAAGCACAATGGGATGCTGATTTGAAGGGGAGCATCCATGCATGGGCAAATCTTGAATTTTTAAAAAGGGGGGTGCAGGTGCTGTGGCACATCCCATATAATACAACATCGTTTTTCTCCAGTTAAAGATAAGCTAGCAGGTTTACTAATATACTAAAATGGCGTAGTGCTATATTATTCAGTTTAAGATCAAAGCGAAAACAAATGTAACTTTATCTGAATATGCATGAATATCCTAGAATATATATTAAGTTTACAAAACACAAGTCAGGCAAGAAATAGGCAAACAATAGTTTCTTTTTTCCTGTAGTCATTATAGTTAAATGTACATCTCATTCAAATTCACAACACAAAATCTAAACATCTTGATAGGACCTCTAACACTTCAGCATCTGACATTTCTACATCTGAGTTAATGTTACCACACCTGAACTAAGGTTTTTAGCTAGAGCTTAAAAACAGGCTTCAGAAATATGAAAAAGAGAGATATTATCAGGAATGGTTAACAGACAGCAAAATTGCAGAAGAAAGGATAGTTTGAGTAGTGGAACATCAAGAGCATTAAAAAAGGGGAGAGGGCTGTTAACACCTGTGGAGTAAAGAAAAATTAGCAGGAATCAGAAAGATTATAATGAGCCACAGTTTAGCTGACAGTTGCTTTTGAAGTTTGGGTGGAGCAGGAATCAAAAGGATGTGTAGTTGCACCACTCTACATCTCCTGGATCTGCTCCTGCCTTCATATAAAGAGATGATTGAAAGCAGTTTATCCATACAGTCTTCTTTCTCCTCATTTGCATATATTAATTGAGACATTCTAGAACTACATGGGCATGTATTAGTTTGTTCACAAACCCCTCTCACTCATTGCATAGGTTAGAAATGTAAATATAGAAGGAGCTACCATTTGATTATAGTAACAGTAATAATTTTCTGCTGGGACACTAGGTAGGACTGGTAGGTTTGCCTCTGACTGATGTTGTCATTGATGCTTCTTAGTGTGAGAAGCACTTTTTTCTTAGTTGCTCTTAACGTTGCCAAACAGTGCATCCATCTCGAAGAAGGGAGCTAGGCTTTTTATTATTGCTGCTTGGGGTAAATTAGCCTGGAAAGGCCACCGTATGAATGGGACTTTGCTTCTTCTGGTACCTAAGTTGATATGCTTACAGCTAGCACTATATGATACAGTGTGTATATATACCAAACAGGTTTGATCTGCAGAAGTGTTGAACATTCACAGCTGACATCACTGGAATGTGCTATTAATGCATATAGTGCTTTCTGATGCTAAATACTGGGTGTGTCTACATGCACATTAGATCCAGGAGCAGTTTACTCCTGGGCAGGCTTCTACATGTGTAAGGAAGTGGAAGCAGATTTCTGCTAATGCCCACAAACTGCTTTCACTTCCTGGGACCCTGTATATTAGCCCAGGGGCTAGCAGGGGGCAGGGAACACTGGGCCAGGAGGCAGACGCTTCCTAGCCAGTGCTGGAACATTGCTCCCTGCCCCCAGGGGACTGCCTGCTGTGGGGTAGGGACAATGTTTCCCTGTCCCAGCAGCAGGGAGCTCCCAGCCCCAGCTCCCTGATTGGGGCAGGTGACTTGGAAAGAGCTGCCAGGGGGAAGCAGGTCTTATCTCCCTGCCCCAGTCCATCAGTGGAGCAGCTAGCTCATTGAACAAGCTGTAATTCAAGCACCTCGCCACCATTTTGAAGCATCAGGATGCTGATGCATTAGATATGGTGGTGCTTTACATTAGAGCAACTCTCAGAGCTGCTCTAATTAAAGTGCTGCCTCCCCTCCCCCACCCCAGGAGCATGGGTAAAAGTACCCTCAGATTGCAGCAGAGTTTTACAACAGACGGAGACTTTAAGGACCACAATAACGGTTGCAAAATATTCAAGAACAGAACCCTTCCGATACTTTGTTATGTGTGTACACAGCCGCAATGACTGAGCTTGCTCCAACTAAGACTTAAAGTAACCTTGTGTCCACTACTTTATCATTCCATACTGTTGTGTATCCAGGGGTTCTTGTCTTGGAGAAATCATGATGGGAAGAGCAGGGGAGCTATATGTTTATTACCAACAACAAACTAGCCTTAATAATAAAGATGAATAGCAACACAAGATAATACAGTTTGGATAGTGCCCTCTGCTGATGGGGTAGGGAACTTACATACAGGCCCTGACTATACAACACTCCTCCCCTCTAGACAACATAGTCCTGTTGGTATTCGGGCTGGACAGTGATTCATCTTCTGTGGCCCACTTAAGGAGTATTAGACTTTTCACTGTCAACAGTAGTAAGTTCATTTGGCTGTTCTAGAGTAGCCTCAGCAACTGGAAGTGTTGACAGGTCTAAAACAGCAACTGATGGACTTGTCAGAGACAGGAACACTATCTGTTCAGCACCTTCTGGTGTCGCAGAGATCACATTGTCTAAGGCCCAACCCCATATCTGAGAAATGTTTATCCATCTGGAGTCTGGATCTTATATGACACTGGCCCTTAGCTCCAAGGACAGATTCAGGCACCCACTGTGGTCCAGTCACCTAGTTCTGAATGTACATGGATTCATTTGCCTGGTCAGTGTTCCCTTGCTGCAAAGAAGACTAACAGCATACTGGGCTGCATTAGTAGGACTGTTGCCAGCAGATCAAGGGAAGTGATTATCCCCTTGTCTTCTGTACTGATGAGACCAGATCTGGAGTACTGTATCTAGTTTTGGGTCCCTCCACTACAGAAAGGATGTGAACAAATTGGAGAGAGGCTAGCAGAGGGTAGCAAAAATGGTTAGGGGGTTGGGCAACATGAATTATGAGGAGAGGCTGAGTTTATTTAGTTTGGAGAAGAGAAAACTGACAGGATTTAATAGTAACCTTCAACTACCTGCAGGGTGGTTCCAAAGAGGACGGAACTAGACTGTTCTCAGTGGTGGCAGATGACAGAACAAGGAGCAGTGGTCTCAAGGTTAGACATTAGGAAGAACTTGCTCACCAGGAGGGTAGTAAAGCATTGGAACAAGTTACCCAGAGAGGATGGGGAATCTCTATCTTTGGCGGTTTTTAAGACCCGAAGACCCAGCTAGACAAAGCCTTGCGTGGGATGATCTAGTTGGGGATGATCCTGCTTTGAGAAAGCTGGGTAGACTATATGATCTCCTGAGGTCCCTTTCAACACTAATTTTCTATTATTCTAGAATTCAGCTACCATATCTTGGTGGAACCGATCCAAACAAGTTTTTAGCTAGAGGTTAATCAGTGTTTCTGCAGGATGATAATCAGTAACAGTGCATGGAGTAGCATGCTGTTGTAGTATGAAATTAGCAAATTGATTTGCTTCAATGCATCTTTAGTAGTTTGGATCATCCACTTGGCTTGGCCTTCTGATCACTGGTGGAGTGGTACAGATGTGATGCAAAGGATAAGATTTCTCCTCAAATTTTTCAGAAGTGAATTGTGCAGCATTGTCAGACAGTGGTACTTAGAAGATTATGAGTTGTGAACAGATGCTGCAATACTCAGATTACACTGTTTGAAGTCATTGATGTAATGGAAACAACTTCCAGAATCAATGACAATAAGAAACACCTGGCCTTGGAAAGGGACAGCAAATTATGTGCAGGTGCAACCATGGGGCACATCCATATATGCAGGCACATGCACTTTCAGCAGTTCAAATGGAAGTGGTGCAAATTTGAGCTGGGGCTTTTTGCTTCAGCACAGATGGCTGGACATGCACTTTGGTGTGGGGCAAGTTGTGCCACTTGGGGCAAAATAATCCTGCCTGGCTCCTTCTGGATCTGGCCCCAGCAGTATAAAAAGCTGCCCTGGCAAGTAGCTCAGGGCTACTCACTCTCAGGAGCTTCTGGAGCGCAGCCAATTGCTACTTGGGGCCACTACCCCTTGTGCCAACTGGACTGCTGAAGCACCCATGAGAGTTCTCTGCATCCTCTACCCACTGCAGCAGTCTGGCAGTGGGGGCTGCTGCCTGCCTGTAACCTGCTGCCACCTGTGACAGCACGTGGCCCCCAGGCTGCATGCCTGCCAGACCCAGATGGGGACAGCATGGCCATTAGAGGCATCTGCACCACTGGGCCAGCTGCCAAAGGGCTGTGGCGCATAGTTGGACTTTTTGTGGCACTACTACCATGTGTGCCATTTCCTGGCCATTTTGGCAGTTATTACCCAGAAGATATTCCCATTTGGTGGTCCATTTTGAACCATCAAAGCATGTCCTCCTGGACCCAAGTGGCCAGGAGGTCAGCCACCTCCAGCTGTGTCCTGGGTGCCAGCTCTGAGGAGGCTTCTCTGCCTGGGTCCTGGCACTTGCCTTCCTAGCAGAAATTCTGGTGTTCCCTATTTAAAAATGGCAAAATCCCTGATAAAAAAATCCCAAAGTCACTCTTTAAAATACCTCAAAATCCATGTTCTTCCACAAGTAAAACAAAAGACCACTGGAGACACAGAGAGAGAGACACACAGATTGATCAAATCAGTTGGGCAATGTTTTATTGATATATTTACCATTTTCAAGCAATTTGGAAGCCTACCAGTGCCTCCATCATCATAATAAAGTAAAATCTAAGTATCCGTACAGTTTGGATTGACTTTTGGCTTTTTTGTCATAGAAAAATCAGAGCTGCCCCTGCCCCCTTCACTCACCAGGATGTGCAGCGCTGAACAGCACCAATATACTAATGCCCTGCTCTTGCTCTTGCCCCTCACTCTCAACCCACAGCCTGCCTACCACCCCAGTCCTCTTCATTCCTGACCCAGAGTCAGGTAAGTGGGTGAGGGATTTGTGTGTGGGCGGGGGGGGAGAATGTGGCTTTTGGGGTGAGCATATAGGGAGAGCTGCTCAGGAGGAGTGGGTCCCCCATCCACCTGCAGGACACAGCCCCCCTACACAGCTCATGGACTGCCCCCCCCGCCCACAGGGCCACAGCCTACCAAGGGCCCACAGCTCCTTAACAGGGGCCACAGCCCCGCACCAGGGGGCCACAGCCCTGCCCCCTTTGCCCTACAGAGCTCAGGTACTCCCACCCAGCCCCTGCCCCTGCTTGTTCCCCCCAAATTATTCCCCCACCTGGTCTGACCTCTGATCACTACCTGAGCTGACCTCAGCATCCCAGCACTTAAAAAAAACCCAACCAAATGAAAAACAACAAAGCCCCACACTCACCAGAGGGCTCTGCCATGAGGCCCCAGGGGCCATAGGGGCTGCTGGGGCCTCATGGCAGAGCCCTCTGCATGACACAGAGCAGTGGGGATTGGCCCCAGTGGTCTGCCACCCGCGCTGTAGCTGTTACATCATGTGGGTACTTCATGGCTCGGCAGGGCGATGCATGATACTGCCTGCTGTCTGAGAGCTCGGGGCCACTGGGGCTGAGTGGTGCCAAACTCTGGGTGACAGCTGGAGCCACCCCAAGCTCCCAGACAGCTTGTGGTACCACTTGGTTCCCTGCTAAGCCATTCACCACCGTGCTGCTGCTGTTGGATTGTGTGGGATGCCAGGTGGCTAAGGCTGCTCCCTGCTGCCCTCTGCTAAATGGGGGTAGGGTGGGGCTCTGCCATGAGGTCCCACCAGCTCCAATGGCTGCTGCTACAGCCAGTGAGTGTGGGGTTTTTTTGGTGGGGGTGGGGTTGAGTGCTGGGATGCTGGCACTGGATGAGGCAGTGATCAAGGGGGCTGGGGAAGCGAGCAGAGGCTGACAGAGTGAGCGGGGGTCCACCCATGGTCCCCTCCCCCCTCCCCCAGCTCCCCGCCCCCACTTACCCCTCACAGAGCCTGGGTCCAGGTCCCTGCAGCTGGCCCGCCATAGAGACACTGTGGCTGGTTACCAGAGCATCTCTGTGGAGGACCCGAGCATCTAGTTGCCTCAGGGTATGGTCTGGGACCATGCCTTGCCCTGCTGCTCTGTGGCATTTTTTTTTACCACTGGATATCCAGGGGTCTAATTTTGCCCTTGTGCTATAAATTTGTAGCATGGGGAACATTTTTTTGTTCCTGCACGTGTGTCTTACAATGTCTCAAAGGGGTTTGAGACGTTGCAGGCAGCACTTGTGTGCTCATGTGGATGCACCCGTGATGTCCTGGTCACTTCCCATGGATGAACTGGAGCATTAGGTGGTACATGGTGAGTAGCTTGGCATGGTTCACACCTCTTTTCTGTTTGCTCAGTATCATCATCCATCTTTGGCCACCAGACCAAACTTTTGGCAGGTGCTTTTATGTGAATGATTCCTGGATGTTCCTCTTGTACAGCACTGAGAATTCATATTCCACCTTCACTGTGAATGAGCGCTTGGTTAGTCCACAAAAAGACAGGGCAGAAAGTTCATGCTGATGTGTAACAAATGGCTGAAATTCATTTGTGACCTTTGCTGAACCACCCCCTCCATACCCAGTTTAGTATTCAGGCTAAAACTGGACCCTTAGCAGTCATATGAGCAATGTCATCTACCTGGAGAGGAGAACTGGAAGAGGATTCTAGCATCAGAACTACTTTGGAGAGCAGAGGAACAGTGAATAGCAAATGACTCAGTGCATTTGCTGTCAACTCCCCAGGGCTGTTTTGAAAGTTTTAGTCATATGCATTTAAAAGTGAGAACCAATGAAGGCTACATGGTGAAGTGATTTGGAGTATTGGTCCATTCTTGGTGAATAACCCTAGCAAATGGTTTATGTTCTGTCACCGTTGTGAATTTGCTTCCATATACAGTCATGGAATTTCCTGACTTCAGCAACAACTGCAAACCCTTACCTATCAGTCCAAACATAACTCCTCTCAATCTCATTTATAGTGGTCATGGTGCAGGGTCCCCAGAGATGGCTGTGATGCCCCTAGGGCTCTGTGACCATGCCAGCTTCACCCTGTGGGTGCCTTCTAATCTTGCCAGACACGTATTGGTAAAGATAATAAGTAGGGAGGCTGGCCATGACTTTCTGTGCAGCCACAGTCCTATTGAACCCCACTAAACCCTGCGGGTTCTTGGACCACTTGCCAGGTTCCACTCCAAGTCAGTGCCTCACAGGACACCTTAAGCCTTATGGGCTAAGTGTATGGCTCCAAAACCTCCCCTTTACCACATCCCATGCCTGGCAAGTGGTTAGGGTGGCCATTTGTCTAGTTTTATAGAGGATAGTCCAGTTTTCCAGTCCTCTGTACGCTACCGGACACCTTTATGTCCTCTATTTTTCAGCGCTCAGCACCCCTTCCCCCTTCCCCCCAAACTGCCATGGCCATCTGCGGGAGCTCCCTGCTTGCCACTGCCACGCCTCCAATGCTGACATCATCATTGACTGCAGGAGCTTGCTGTGCCCCCCCAGCCTCCCAAGGCTGGGGTGGGCATTGTCCCCTACTCTTGAGGTACCTCGATGGCCACCCTATGAGTAGTATATGAATAGTGTTCTCTCTGTTGGGGTCTCAGCCAACTCCGCCTCCACCCATTTAATGTAGCTAGACCTTCTAGCCTAAACCCAATCCTTCAGGCCCAGCTCTGAGGCACTAATTCTAATCAATCTCCTCTCATCACCAAACCCCTGGCCCATGTCTGCTGAACCCATCTAGTGCTGGGGCACAACACAATTGTGTGCCCCCTTCTCAGCACTAATGAGGCCTCCACATCCCCTTATAGCCTTATTCCAAAAAAACATTGGAGCAAACAACATAATCCCCAAGCTATAACATAACAATAACAATGGAGGCCATGCTTCACCCCTTTAAGAAGTCAAATTTCTCCTTTAGTATTGCATGCCTCTTAGCCCTAGCTACCTTATAAGTTCCTGGAGCCTTATTAGTCTTTCAGGCAGCAGACTAGGGAACCAAATGTCTCTGGGTAGCTCTTTCTCTCAGGAACTTCTTCTCCTGGGAGGAGCCAGATAACAGCTGTCTCCTAGACCATGCCTTGGGGCTTATATGTGCCCCAGGGTCCTGTCTACTTCTGGTCAGCTGACCCCATGCTAATTCCCTCATTAGCCAGTTGCCCTGGCAACCTGCAGCTGTGGAGCTCTGCCTAGCCTGCAGGGATCTCTGGCTAGGCTGTTTCTGCACTTAAAGGCACAGACGCATCTTAGTGGCCTGCAACAATAGTTCTTGACTAGTAGGCAATGGGATCTTCACATTCATCATTCTGAAGGTGACTAAGACCAGCCCCCCACTCCATATGGTGAAGTATCACAATTAAGCAGAAGTGGCTTCTCCAAGTCATAATGGACTAGTATACTCTCAAATGACAATAGTCACTTCCCATCATTGAAAATCTTGTTGTGAAATTTAGTCCATTTCTAGGTGGCATCCTTTTCCAATAGATTATGCAAAAACTTAGAAACTATAGCCTTATTTTTTAGGAAAGAATGATAGAAATTAAGCAGACCCAGGAACACTTACAGTGTCTGTTTATTCTTAGAACTTATTTGTACGGCTTCAAGTCCTATCTTTCCATTTACTAGATAAATTCCAGTGGTATCAACTTGAAACTTCAGGAACTCCACACCGGTTACTCCAAAAACACATTTCTCTTGTGTTTCAGACCAGCATTGAACATGTGGCATAATATTTCTTGCAGTAAGACAACTAATTCTATAATGGACCATGTTCTGATGAGCACATCATCAAAATATTGCAGTCTTGAGGGAGTCTTGCCAATAAGTCATCCATAACCTTTTGGATAACTCCTGGTGCAATACTTACTACAAATTAAGAGCGCTTGTCTTGGAAGGCTCCCTTATGGGTGTTGATTGTCTATGCACCAGGTGTTTGGTCATCCATAGAGAGCTGTTGAGATGCTTGGGCAATTTAGCAAAACTTCCCTCCAGCAAGAGTGGCAAGGAGCTGGTTTACAGCCAGAATATGGCATGGGTGTTTCTGTAGTACTTTATTAATAGGAAGCACATAATAAATATCACAGTTTGGCTTCATGATGGATATAATGGGAGTGGCCTGTGTTGGATTTTAGTGTGCTGCTAGGACATCTTGTTCCACAAATTGATCAATCTCTTCATCAATTTTTGGATGAAGGGTGAAAGCAACATTTGAATGAAATGGAGTCCCAGTCAGATCCAATGTGAACAACACAGGCTGGCTCTTACAGGCACCAGGCTGTTCATTGAAGACCTCATTGAAATCTCTTTGGACATTTTGTAAGGTGTCCATTACAAGGTTGTGTGCTGCTGTTAAATTGATACCCAATGATCCAAACCATTTTTCTCCTAATAAATTTGCTGTCCAATCTTTAGCAGTTCTTAGGCAGAGGACCCCTTAGTCCTGCCCACATTGGATGTTGACATAATATAAACTCTTTAAAACATATTTTTTATTTGTTATAATTTCTAAACTTGGCTGCATACAGCACAATAGGTGGACAATTTATAGGCCATAGTGAATAGTACATCTCTTCTGAGATTAAGGTAAACTCAGGTCCTGAATCTACCTCCATAATGCAGGGAGCACCTTGGAGAATCACTGTTATCTAGTTCTTCTATGGGGTTGGTGCTTCCACATTATTAACAAAAACAGTAAGAATCAGGGGGCAACTGTTACTGCTCAGCTTTGTGTTCTTGGGAATCCCTGACATAGGATGCAGTCTGTCTGACTCTCAAAGAATTCCCCCTCCCTCCCCTCCTCTAAACAAAACTGATTAAGATACAGTGGGAGATGCACCTAAAACCCTCCAGATAAGGGTGACCAGAGTGAAACAACTGCCCTAGGTTTCATTTACATCCAAGATGGAACCAGATGACCATTCATTTACATGGGAGATGGAGAACAGGATGCCTGAAACACAGACTGCAGTGAATTCTGGGACCAGAGAAGCAGGGGAGCACTGCATGATGGGGAATCTGTGCTCCAAATGTTAATCAACCCATGTCTGCATACACCCAGCTCAGCATTTATCATACCAGCTCTAATCTGGATTTACAAAGGACTCCCCCCGCCCAGATACACACATACCTCTAAGTTTAATAGGCATCTCAGGCTGTACATTCCCCGGTCCCACTATGGGAGGCCTATTTAAATTTGATTGACTAAAATTCGATTGCTGGGTTAGGGAATGCTGAGGCAAGAGACCGAGTACGAGGGGGTATGAGCACCATTTGAACAATGGTAAAGGGGTTCATCACAGCATCCAGCCCATTGGCAGTCTGACCACAAGTGTTGTCATACTTTTCCCGGGATGACTGGTGGAAGTCCTCCTGCTCAAAGGTTATGAACACTCCGATAATTGCCTTTAGTCTGTTGAAAGACTATAGTAAGATCTGAAAGTCATGCTAAGCTGAGGCTTGTTCACAACAAGTAAAAATCCAAAACCTTGATACTGCAAGATATCTATTGTTTCTCAAGAAACCATGAGATATCCCATCAGTACATCTGTTATCCATAGGAATTTCAAGCTGGCGCTCAAGTGTCTGGTTACTTCCTAACCTTGTGTTTCCTGATTATTAATCAGTTTCTTGAGATGTTCCAAACCAGATGACCCCTTGTCAATAGAAAAGACAATGATTTACAGTATTGAGAATGCTTTGAAGAAGATGAACTGAGAGTATAAAAAATCTGTAAAAAAGCAGCACTGTGGGTGCTGACATCATTCACTGTTGTTCTTGGGATGCTGGAAGAACAGATTGTTTTCCTTCAAGGATATTGCTACTAACTTTACCTGCCAGCTTTGTAACCTGAGTGCCTTGGACTGGTGAGATCCCAGCACTCTTTTTCTCTCTCTTTTCTCTTTAAGCATAAATTTCTGAACCTGATCTGTATTAGTTAAGCTGGAGCTAAATTTCCTCAACTACTTAGTGAAACCAGGGTAGTATTGTAATTGTGTTTGTTTTTCCTTTGCATGCCTATTACTATTAGTACCATTATATATTTCATATGCTTAGCAATACATAACTTTTATAGTCAAACTGGTAGTAACTAGGTACATTTTTCTTCTCTACTTCTTCCTCACTTGCTCTGCAGCAAAGCTTCTTTTACCTAAGCTAAAGATCCCTGTAAAGCCCTTAAATATTGTGGGGTCTGCTCATCAAGAGGCTAAAGATTGGGACATGCTGAGTTTGAAACACGTAAGGGAATCAGCTTGTACAGGCTGATCGACCCAGTTTGACTCAGATGTGCCCTTATGAACTGAATGCTGGCCCATGAGGGTGTCAGCTGGACACTCAGCTGGATTCAGAGGTATTCTGTTTACCTATGTGCTTGTGTCTGACTGCAGTTTATTGTTGCTCTGATTAAGTGATTCTTAGCATATGAGGGGGCCATCCTGTCCATGATGATCAACCCAGCTGGGTTAGGCATGTAATGTTAATCTGTGTGTGTTTGTGTATGACTGATTTGGTGACTGGAGGAACCCAGCCCCATTGAAACTGAGTCCTGTAAGATAGCTCCACTGGGGGTGAGGACTTGCAGAAAGGAGATCTACAGCTCCGTATAGAAACACAAGTAACACAAGCAACACATTGATATAATTACCAAGACCGTATAAATGTGTCCCTAATAAATGAGCACACCCCAAAGTTATAGGCAAACCTGGTAACACAACTTATGCACTGGAATTTCATTCACATTGGCAACAGTATTAGTGGTAATTGCAGGCAAGATCCTCTTGGTTGCTTTCTTTCTGCATGTCTTGGACTTCTGATGACATGCATTCAATGTGACCCTTGCACTGGGAATGGCAACAGCTGGTATCACTGAGTTGGCATGCATCACACCTGTGATCTTCCCCACAACTATAGCAGCTTCTTTGGCAAGAAAGAATTGTATTCTTATACATGGGGGTTGTGAGTTTCTTGGAGATTTTTCCCTTTAGTACATTTAGTTCATCATCAGCAAAACTGATGTTAGCTGAGACACTCAGATTTCCCTTGAACAGATAAGGCAACTTCATATGCAAGGGCTTCTTGAGCCATGGTAAAAGTTAAGTTATGCTTTACAACAAGTCTGCATTGTAGGGTGTAGCCGCCGGGTGTCGAACATCTTACCTTGGGCCTCTTTGCCCCGAGGATTTGTGGGTGTCCAGCTAGCCATCTCAGGAAGCCTTGGGACAGGTCTCTTTCCGCACCGGAGTTCGCCCCTTTCTCGCCTGCCACGACTTTGTTCTTCCAGTGGGTGGAGCTTCCCTCTGGGCGGATGTCCCCTTTGGCTACCTGTAGTTGAGATCTTCTGCGAG
>JAGPOW010001543.1:52626322-52640662 GCA_030014935.1 Caiman crocodilus
ATCCAGGTCTTGCTGCAGTCTTTCCCTCCCTACTAGCGTGCCCACCTCACCCCAAATTTTGGTATCATCAGCAAATTTAAACAGGTTGCTTTTCACCTCGTCGTCCAAATCACCGATAAAGAAATTGAACAGTGCAGGCCCAAGGGCCAAGCCCTTGGGGACTCCGCTGCTCACTTCCCCCAGGTCAAACATGACCTGTCCACCACCACCCTCTGAGTACAACCCTTCAGCCAATCAATCTGACTGTGTAGGCATAAATGCCACAGTCGCCTACTTTTTTAATGAGGATGAGGTGGTCAACAGTGTCAAAGGCCTTGCTGAAGTCCAGAAAGACTACATCCACAGCGACAACTGCATCCAGGTTGAGAAACTATGTCATAGGCAACTCATTGCTACAAGTCAGAACAGTATGTTCAGGTAGAGGTGATCTACCAGTGCCTGAAAAGTCATGTTGCCAATCTGCCAAGTGGTGTGTGTAGCCGCCATGTTGGAATCCAAGACAGCTTCCACGAATTAATGTTTTGGTCAATATTTCAGCCCTAACTAGAGTTATAACATTAATTTCAATACAAAATCAACATTGTATGAACTGAGACTAATTGTAACTTTTCCATCGTGGTAGCCATATAGGATTCCAAGATGGCTGATGTCTGTGCTGAGTGATTAAAAGTGTCTCAGCACAACAGAGTTCTCAGCACAATGTGAGTGTTCGGTTGCAAGGGATTCCCCCATAAGGCGGGAAAAACCCTTGGTGCAATGATCAGTCCCGCCAAAGCTTGCATCTGCACTCTTTGCATGCATGCTTTTGATTAGCTTACCGTAAATTATTCATGCGTGGCGGCCGGCAATGGGCTCGCTAGCCGTATAAAAGGGCAAGTTTCTGCCCAAGTTGGAGAGAACTTTGCATGCATATTGGAAGCAACTTTCACATGCATCTCGGAGTGGACTTGAAGGCCTGATCAACCACCACCAACTCCCTGTAGCCGAAATCCTGACGTACCCCATGCCCTGCATGCTCGAACAACATCAGTGTGCCACCTGGTTTCTGTTTTCTACTTGTTTCTGCAACTTTACGGAGCGTACCTACGCTGTATTCCAGTTTGTAAGTAAAATTCTTTTTGAATTCAACCGATAAGCTTTCTGTGCCTAATTCCACTCCATTGGCAGCCCCATCCAGCCACTCTTGGCCCCCACATGGCATCATGAACAAGGTTGGTATCCAGGGAAGACACAATGGAGTTGGAAATAGTTAAGAATTGCCCCTGGCGCAGTGGGAAATGCCACGTGCTGATCACCGTGGAGTTAGATGCACACATTGCCTACCATCAAGCAGGTGGAATGGGTGGAAGACTCGTGAGCGGTTACCTCTCGCTCAAAGGAGAATAGGGAGCTGCGAAAGAGTAGGAGATATATCTCCACCCCGGAGCGTTCAGATGTGTGATGGGAAGCAAGCGGGTTCTATTCAGACCCCGAGAGGTAGGGGGCACCGAACACTTTGCCGGACCAAAGCCGAGCGAAGAAAGCACTGCCCTCAGCTGAGAGTTTGCCCGCTGCATGCGCTGCATGCATGAGAGCAAAGGGCCAGCGATAATTAATTTAGGTCTAGTGCCCGAGCTGAGAAACCCGGAGCTTCTTCCTGAGCTCCACAGAAAATTAGAGGCGGAAGGTCACGCCGTGATTAAGAGGACTGGCTCAGAGCACGGGCAGGGGAAAATGCTGCATGTAATGTTCTGCATGGTAACAACCCTGATGCGGAAAAAGGCAGAATTGGAAGCCCAACTTCTTGCCGTTCATGCGGCTGAGCAGGTAGCAGCAACAGAAAAAAGCCTAGGTCCTCCGCCATTTCAAGATGGCAATGAAACAGAGGGGAGCCATCCCAAGAATCCAGAAGAGAAGGGCAGAGCTACCGGTGGGAGGGCGGAAGTAGCGACTCCACCCCCCATGACGACATTGCTCCCCACAAGCCCGCCTCCGGGCTACAGTAAGGAGGCAACAGGAAACAAGCTGCGCCCAAGTTCCCCGTCAGATGCAGTGACGACTCAGACAGCCACACACCCCATGGCAGCAAGAAGCTGAGTGATTGGTGCTGCTAACACCTATCACACCGAAACCTGGACCAAGTAGCAGGAGCTGTGCAAGAGGTCCAAGATGAAACCGGAAGAAACCCTAGCTATATGGATGGGACACCTGGTCATGGAGTTTGGATCTGACCTAGTGAACCGAGAAGAGACGAGTTTTCTGACACGGCAAGCCTTGTGGAGCGGAGGGTATGCCACTGATGCAAATATGGTAATGTGCAACCCTCATTGTCCCATTCCGCTTCCAGCATTTGTTGCAGGTCAAGCTAGCCAGAAGTCATATACCTGGCACAGAGGTTGTCCATTGAAAGTTGACATGGAACAAATCTTGCTAGCAGTTATAGGGGTCTCGTATTGCACGTGGAACCCTAGGATGCATGCACTGGGATTAACAACAGCCCAGCAGTGAGGACTGTGGCCTCACCGTCACCTGCTGGATCCAGGAGCTGTTCCAATCATGCTCAATGGTGTGGACGCCTGTATTGAAGCATATGGAGGGAAAGCTTCCATCATTTTGCAGATTCTTTTAAACCCACTAGCCAGACAAACCGCAGGCGATCTCCCAAGGCAACTCCCGCAACTGCAAGAGCTCATCAAGCCAGACATAGAAACGTTCAGTGAAGCCTCATACAAGCCTAGTTCTTGGCCAACACAGAGAACGCTGGAGGAACGAGCCATATTTGGATTCCTCCTGCATCATTCAAGGCTCATGAAAAAACAGTTGCAAATTTTGGGAGATGAGGGTCAATGGAATCTGGCGTACGAACTTGGTTTCCCATACTCAGCCAAGTCAGATGATGGATCATCATGTTAAAGTCCAGAATATAATTATGCATTGTAATATAAGTTAATTAATTGTTTAGAAAGTTTCTTCCTCCGCAGGTCCGGGATCCAGAGTGTGTGCCGGAGCCAGACTAGAGGGAGAGAGAAGATACTCTGAGAAGCCAGGACGCAATGTGCGGCATTGCTATGACAGCCACCTAAGTCCTGATGATTGAACTGTTCGTAACAAATATAGTTGTGTGTATTTGTATTTTCATAGGTTATTGTTTAGTTCAGTCTATAGAGAGCGAACTTGTTTCATTGTCTACGTTTGTTTATACCTACCTAACGTGTGAACCCATCAAGTAGAGCGACAATTTAGCCGACTCGCATGTGCTCCAGCTTCAGCTGTGCCATCAGCAAGTGGGCATGTCTGTGCTGAGAGATTAAAAGTGCCACGGCACAGCAGAGTTCTCAGCACAATGCGAGCGTTCGGTTGCAAGGGATTCCCCGTAAGGCGGAAAAAACCCTTGGTGCAATGATCAGTCCCACCAAAGCTTGCATCTGCACTCTTTGCATGCATGCTTTTGATTGGCTTACCATAAATTATTCATACGTGGCGGCTGGCAATTGGCTCGCTAGCCGTATAAAAGTTAGGGCAAGTTTCCACCCAAGTTAGAGAGAACTCTGCATGCACATTGGAAGCAACTTTCACATGCATCTCGGAGCGGACTTGGAGGCCAGATCAACCACCAACAACTCCCCGTCGCCGAAATCCTGACATACCCCATGCCCTGCATGCTCAAACAACATCGGTGTGCCACCCGGTTTCTGTTTTCTACTTGTTTCTGCAACTTTACGGAGCGTACCTACACTGTATTCCAGTTTGTAAGTAAAGTTCTTTTTGAATTCAACCAATAAGCTTTCTTTGCTTAATTCCACTCCATCAGCGGCCCCATCCGGCCACTCTCAGCCCCCCACAGCTGACACATTAGCATGTATGTATCATGTAATTAAGAAACCTATTAAACAATATTCTAATATTAAAACATCACAGATTCTATTACCAGAAATTTCATAGCAGGCCTGCAGTACTGAAAACATTATAATTCAGGCTAGCCTACTTGTTCAAGTTATATTGAATAAGACAATACAATACCTTCCAGCACAACAAAAATATTGTCCCATAGAAATATATAACAGCTCATCATTGGAAACCTTAAACAAGTGGAATCTTTCTAACTGGTCTTGTAGGAACTTAACATAATTATAATCTTGTTTCAGTTGCATCCTTTATCTTTGGTTATGATTGGAAGATGTTGTATTGATCCCAAACATTTGATTAATCATCCCTATTAGGTGACCCCTTTTATTGTAGTGAAGCTCCCATCATTTTCTAACTGATTTGTTGTGTATTATGTTTACTATGCCACTGGCAATATTGCAAACCTTGTTAACGTGTTGTATTGGCTGGCAGATGCAATGTTTACAAATGAGAGATTAGTTGTCTTGACCTCAAATCCACCTTCCACAAACTCAGCATAGGAGAAAAAATTGCTAAATACTTTATATGTTCAAGATATACCAGACCCAATCTTCTGTACTTAGTATAATCGTGCACAACTATCAGTGGAAGCATTTTTTCAAAGGCACATAAATGCACATGCCAGTTTCTATCATTTTCAGCCCTAATGAAGAACAAAAGAATATTGATGACTTCCAAATAGTACGTTCGGTACTTGAACATACCACAATGGGAGCATTCTTCCAAAATTCTTTTCACGTAGAGTGACATTTTTTTACAGATGTACTAATAGTTCTTTCACCACATTCCCTCCGACTTTTCAGCTGTCGTTTCTGAATGCAATAGGTATGCTACTGGAAAACTGGACATCAACATCATACTCTAATCCTTTGCTTGAACTGGACAACCACACACTGAATTCATTGAACAACATTGTTCAATACCTGTTGGATTGAAAACTACTGGAGTAGACGAACTTCTCAATATCCTAGTACGTCTTCACTTGATGCTGTTGGTAAGGTTTCCCTTTCATCTTGTACCTTGCATGACTTTCTTAACAATCTCTCAATATGTCCTCTGTGTAAAAGAAAATGTAGCAAGAACAGTGCCAATTGGGGGTTTTGGAAATTTGCAGCACCGGTTCAACACAACATGATAGTCTATCAAGAATACTGCCATAACAAGTACCAAATTCAACAATTGTCCCATGCTGAATGAGTCCTCACTTATTCACACAATTCCAGCAGGTTTACTTTGGCTAATCATTGACTGTGAACCTGCTTCAAGACATATAATGCATCTTGTAGATTATGAATTGTAGCTCCTGTGCTTTGCTGGACTCAGTGATGCTATTGGCTCTGTTGTATATTTGCTTAAGGGCAATAAAGGCGAATGTCTTGTCAACAATCTGCATCAGAGATTTTCATGTTGAGGTAATCTGAAACAGAACAGAGTTCATGCAGCAATTTTGAACACCTTTTGGGTATGTAATAATGAACAAAGCTGTAGATTTGTGGCAGCCATCAAGGAATCCAAAATGGCTACTATGACAAAAATATTACAGTTGATCTCCTTGGTTCATATAATGTCAGTTTCATCAATGGAATTAATTTTCTAACCCTCCTGGGGGCTGAAATATTGACCAAAAATGTTAATTCACAGCAGCCATCTAAGATTCCAATATGGTGGCTACATGCCCTACTTACCAAATTGGCAACATGACTATTTTAGCATGGGTGACCACATCTGCATGAAACACACTGTTCCTGCTTGTGGCAATGGGCTGCCTACCCTTCTTTGCCCTTCATTCTTACTCTATTATCAATTTTACATATATGTAAAATGTGGAAGGGGCCATAGAAACATGTCAAAGGTGCTTCTGTAATTTTAGAGACCAAGTCTTATTTGCAATAGTGGCTTAGGCACTTGGAAGCCTGAATGTCATTGCCTTGGAGGGAAATGTGGACTCCTAAATTCTTAATTTAGTTTTGAAAAGTCATCATTTTCAGCAAACCTTGCCTGTTTTCTTCAGTGAAAAAGGGAGATATTCTCACCATAGTTAATTTGAAATTCAGTTGAGTCAGCATTCTTCCTTTTATTTTGTGTGAACCTGCCACATTTGGAAGCCTTTTACTGGATTTGTACTGCAGAGTAGAATATTTACTTTCTGCCTCAGCAGCTTCAGGATGTTCATGGATATGCCTTTGGGAGTCTGAGAATTGGAGAGTGGGTGTTAACTGGAAGGCTTTAAGTTATAACTGGGGACAGCACAAGATCTGCATAAGCAAGATGGGTAGAAGCTCACCAAGGGCTGGGAAATGGAAATGGAATGCAAAACTTTGGGGAGGATGGGGGCAGAAAGGGATGAGATTTGATGAGCCTGACTGACACCAGAAATCAGAGCCACCTAGGGGCATATTGCCAGGGATGCCTAGTACACTTTCTTTGCAGAAAAGGTGCAATGGTTTTAGCACGCTGTTGGAACATTTTTTTGCTACAAGGTGTTGCTTTTGTGGGTTCTGCATGGCTTTATGAATTGTAGGAATGGTGCTTTTCAATTCCTGGGAGTGGGGAGGGGGTATTATCAATATGTGGAGCTTGTTGTATTTGCTTTGTACACTTTTATGGATTATAAACATTGTACAAGTTTGACTGCCTGTGCATGACCAAGTTGAGTGCCTGGTACTATCAGTTCATTTTCTTCACTTGGGACTCAGAGGTCATGCTTTGTGGACCTATTATATAGATTCATAATTTTACAAAGAGTGATAATTTATTATATTTGATGGATGAAACAAAATATCCTTATACTGTAACAAATTATGACTTTATTGCCTTTTAAATATAAAGTATACAAAAAGTTCAAAAATTGCATGGTGTGGCGGCATGCCAGAGTGTTGGTCCATTGGCTGAAAAGAGCTTGGTTTCCACTGGGAATTGTGTTCCTTGCCCAGCTGGCAGGAACTGTGAGCAAGGGCCCTGCTGGTAAATGCTTGCTCCCACTAGAACTGTCTGTAGAAGTCAGGTTGGTGAAACTTGTGGCTGCTGTGCATGTTGTTGGATGCCTGCCCTGTGCCCTCTCTTCCTGAGCTTGTCTTGCACAGAGGCTTCCACAAACATCACCCTCCTTGTTCTCTCTTTCTTTTTTTCTTTTTTTCTTTTTTTAACTTTCAGGTGTATTAGTTGTTGAACAGCGTTTTTGTTGAACAGTGGTTATTGCTGGTGTCCTTGAGATACTAGACATTTTAGGTGTGAGCAAGGTAGCAAGGACTGTGGTTGTTGTTTACTTTCCATGGTATTAAAAATACTGCCATGTTGCAATGACAACTCCACAGCTGTTTCCTGTCTTAGGAAGGTCCAGAGAAGATAAGTTTTTGTCCACCTTTCTCTTCACTTGCTTTTAGATTGTGAAGTGTGGGATTCAGATTTTTTTTTTATGAATGGTTTGCATGCTAACTTGCTGTTGTACTGTGTTTTCTTTAACCTGATGAAGCCAGAGCCATAAGCAATGGGGCTAGATATCTAATAAATAGCATACTTAGGGCATTGCAAGAGGATGTGGGATTCTCAATGTGGCCAGGCTTGTGAGTGGGACCAAAACTACCAGACTGTATTGCATGGGAGGCAGGAAAAGGCAGTGCAGAACGGAAATGTCTTTGGGTTTTGAAGTCATGTAGGCAAGGCCTGGTGCGTATGTATATGTATACTTAGTTACAAGTTTAACTGAGTGTAGTGGTAATTAAAAGTATCCTGTATTTTATCTAGTCCATGAATTGCAAATATTACATGACATCAGAACAGAAACTAGATACAGGAACTAAGAAAATGAACCAATGAAACCTCCAGAATGAATGTTATTTGGGGGTTCATGAGACAACAACAGTTGGTGAATGAGAAACAAAACCCTTTTTTAGCAATCATGGAGAACTAATACAAAAAGCAACCTTCAGCATTTCCTAATCACCAGCATTCCTCACCCAATTCTGAGACTCACAATACTACTACCCATTTTATGAGTGGGACTGTCTTTAAACTGTAAGCTTTTATTTTCATATCATTACATCTTCCCCCCTAAACAAAATAATAGCCAGAGATACTAGGGATGTGCAAAGCAGGTCCTATTCGATTCAGATTCGGCCCAAGTCAGGGACAGCGATTAGATTAATTGATTCAGGTCACTGTCCCTGATTCGATTTGGCTGATGATGATTCGGAGAATTGGCGATTCAGATGTAGACAGCTTTAAAAGTTCTTTCTACATACCTTGAGGTAGCAGGCATGGCTCATGATCGCTGCAATGCTGGAGCTCATGGACCATCCCACAGAGTGTGTGTCGGGGGGTGGGGGGAAGAGGCTTGCATGTGCTCAGTGGCAAACCTGGAAATGGATCATAAGTACTTCCAGTCCACTTCCAGGTCTTCCAGGGAGTGTGCTAGGGAGCCCTCCTGTGCCCCAGTGATCAGCCACAAGGGGACCCTGGGTCCCCCCCAACCTAGGAGCACCAGTCACCAAGCATGGATGCCCCCCCCAGTGCACTCCCTGGTGGACCCAGAAGTGGACTAAAAGTGCTTCTGGTCCATTTCCAGGTCTGCTACTGAGCACCCTGGGGAGCCCCCCACACTTCTGTGGGACACTCCGTGCACCCCAACATCACACAATTCACAAGATGTCTGCTACCTAGAGGTATGTAGAAAAAACATGTAATCTGGGTTCACCCAAAGGTGTGCCCAATTCTCAATTGGATGGGATGGGTAGTCAGGAGGGGATGCTGCAAGAGGGATGACAGAATTTTAAGCAGATCCCTCTTTCCTCTGTAAAGTTAGCCCAAGCCCAAAGTTCTTAACAATATACAATTTATTGAGTTATAATATACATAATCATAAAACTAAATATCATATACATATATTAACATAGTAAACATTAACTAAAAACCAAGGTCAAACTCTAAATAACTATTTACCCATCACAATAAAACAATTTCAGCAGCATCAACACAATATAACATCACAATACAACATTTCAATTTACAAAATATAAGGTGCAAACAGGAACAATCTTAATAATACCTATTCCTTAATATAGTCCCTGACCCATGGCAAGCGATAGTCTTCCTTCCAGTGGGGTCCCTTGTGGGGGTATCCAGGAAGCACCAGGGGCCCCTCCCCTTAGGGCCTTGACTAGGTGGAGGGGTTGCTCACCCAGCCCTTTCTCTGGGTTTGCCTGCCCCAAATGTCTTTCCCCCGTGGGACCCAAGGGCCCAATAACTCACGCTTCCTCAGGTGGTGGTGGTCAGGGTGCAGCTCAGTGGGGTCTCCACTGCTGAAGCGCCTCTCCAGCCCTTTCCTGCACTGCTGGACTCCTCCCCACCATGTACCCCACACTAGGCACTGAGGGTTCAGCTCCTCTCAGCTGCTGCACCACTGCTGCTGGCTCCTGGGTGCTGGGCCTCATGCTGCAGCACTACTATTTCCCCATGCCTTGACTTGGCACTGAGGGCTCTTTTAGCACGATGGCTAATCCAAACTGCCTCCACTGCTCCCTGGCTCTGCTCCCTAGTGTGCAGCCCTGTGCACCGTGTGGCGTGCTGGCTCTCTGAGATTGCAGGCTTGAGCCACTGCTTGCAGCTCCCAAAATCTCAGCTCTGTGCACCAAACCATGCACCATGATGGGCCCAAGTGGTCTCACACCACTCCCAGGGCAGGGTTTTCATGCACTGTCCCTGTGCACTGTCAACAGCCCAAGCAGTCTTGCACCAATCCCAAGGCTGCTCCTCCAGTGGCAGCTTCAGGAGCCTTGGGCACACTGGCCACTGGGGGAGAGCTCCCCAGCTTTTCTTGGCTCTGCTCTTCTTGAGTTCCTCACTGCATCTGCCCCTGTGCTGGGTGTGCAGCTCCCTTTATATGCTCCAGGACTCCACCCCTGAAGTCTTCAGGACCTGACAGCTTACAGTCTTCAACCAGATCCACTAAAGCTCTTCTCACCCTCCCCTCAGGAAAGGGGCGTGACTTTATTTTTCTTGCTACCTCCTGATTGGTGGATGGGCTCCGCCAATCAAAACAGCAGGATCTCAAGCCTGGGACTCAACCCAAGCTCTGAAAGGTGAGCCTTGTACAAACTTTTAAAGCTCTGTCTATGGCTGAATTGCTGAATTTGTCCGAATCTCTCCAGATCGATTTGGAGTGTTCCATTTCAACTGGAAGAGATTAAAGGGTTTTCTAATTCAATTCAGATTCAGAGATTCAGCCACCGAATTGGGCCAAATCTCCGCCAAATTGAATCAGGGACCGAAGCTTCACACAGCCCTAAGAGATACCATATGTTGATAATATGGATTGCAGAATGACAGTACTTCAGAGAGGAAAGGTTACCAGAACATCACTCTGGAGTGAAACTTTATCACTTAGTCTCCTAAGGAACTTCATCACTACATAACTTAATAAGTCCCAGTGAGTCTTGAAGGACATTTGCTGGTCTTGCTGATCTTCACAGCACCAGCCCTTCAGTTTTGTCTGAGCTGGTTTCTGTTTGCTTGTCATTTCTTACATGATGATAAACACTTGTTTATTGAAGTCACCATCAGCACACACTCTTTTGAATATTACACTTTTTCAGTTTTGTGGGACCCATAATCCCCTGGTCTGTGTGGAATACATGAGAGCTTGGATATGCTGGCATGAGTGCCTTGTAGTCAGGGTCAGTTTGGTCTTGTAATGAGTGTAACAGCGTCACAACCGCAATGCAGTTACTAAGATGAGGGAGCAGCTGCCGGAGATGAAGACATCCGGGAAATGGAGAACATAATACCCCAGGCAGCCAATGAGGACCCAGGAAAGAGAAATAAAGAGGAGAGGAAACTTCCCAAGGTTGCCTTTGGGCATGCGCTCGTGGAAAGGAACGAGAAGGGACACCTGTGGCTATGGATATGGAGAGAATCCAGGAGGCAGGGACGCACTCCCAGACAGAATTGGGAACTTTGGGGATCAAGACGTACTTCCCTGGATTGCGTCCTACCTTGAGAAGACAGCTTCTGCAGTGAGTCATAAAAAGAGCGGCAGCGCGGCAACCCCTCAGCTCCAAAGGCTCAGCATGTGGGGATTCCTCAAGCGAGGGGAGAGAAGAGTAGAGACAGAGGCAGAAAGGAAGAGGGCAAAGGAGCCCCGACCCTGCAGCTGCCACTGGAACCCTGATCCCGCACTGGAGGGTGGAGGGAAGCAGAGAAACCAGAAAGTGAAAGGAAAGAAAGAAGGGAAATTGTTGCAGCCGCGCTTTGCAAGACGGGGCAAGCCGCGGCCGGGGAATCCTGGTGTCAGCGTTAATCAGCCACTAACAAAGCAATTAGCGGCTGATCGTTAAGTAACAAAAGAACAAGTAGCCCCCCTTTGCTCGCAGAAGGCAGACGGTGAGACCCCTGCGGCGATCCCCAGGGGATTGATGCTCCAATAGAAAGAGAGAGAGCCAGGCTAACAGTAATAAAGTACTTGGAACTACGATCTGACCACCATGTTCTTTACCATGGTACCGGTATCTAACAACTCTTCCTCCTCCCCAAATTTGCATTTAGATCAAGTCATGGCAGGCAGGAATTGGGGGAGCTACAAGAGAAACAAGTACCCAGGATGGGCACACTGACAATTCTGAGGAAGAACTGGAGGATGGAATTAACCCCTAAGTCGAACAGGCCAGGGACAAAAGGATTCGGGAACGTTTCACCCTGTTTTTCTTTTCCCGTCCTGAATAAGAAATCCGAAGCCAATGTAAGAAACAAATGTTTTACTTACAACTTGAACACACCGTAGACACACTCTGCAAACTCCACCGTGAGGCACTCCAATGCTTCGTACCACACTCCATGCCAGCAGTTCCCCTTAAACTCTGTGAAACGCTACAACCGAAAAAACCTCAACTGTAGGGAACTCGAGAGCTCTTTAACGCTTATCCACTGCAGACTATCCAATGGGAGCATCCGGGGGGAAAGGGAGCCGTGAACGCAGGACCTTGGTGAGTGTGATCAGGCCTCCCGATGCTATGTGTGGTCCTGCCTTCCCTTTTCCCGGGCTCTGTTTTTATACTACCCCAACGGCCAATTAGCTTGGGTCTTTATTTTGCGCGCTTTTTCAAGCTGCATGAGCCGGGGACTTTGCTGCATGCATGCTTCAAGCAGCTAATCAAGCTGCACCCACTGTTTCCCCCTGCCATGAGCATGGTTTGCTGGCATTTGGTCACTGTTTATCACCACTTATTTATCACATGCCCCCTTGACCAAATGCCAAGCTCGGATATGTTTGAGCTCGAGAACTTCCCTGTTTACACTTAAGTTTTATATAATTTAACATTATTAACAATTTATCAAAAGTGCAGTCAAATGCATAAAAGTCCAGCAACTCCGATGGTATCAGGTCTATCCACTCCGGCTGAGGTCCGTCGCAGATAGGTTCATCCACAGTGGCAGGTGTCAATGTTCTACACCACGTCAAGCGTTGGCAGCTCCGTACCATCTTGGGCTAGAAAACAAACTTAAGATTCATTAACAACTGTGCTACGTCAACTTAGCCAATTATGATGGGCTAAGACAGTGCATGCAGGTGAGATTGCTTCAAGAGAGATTAAGTAGGTGTTTGGGTACTCACCAGGTTCGAGTACAATACCGGGAACTGGACTTGGACATTTGGTTGCAGCTGTGGGAATGGCTAGCCACACTGCCTCTTGTGCCAAGTAACACAGCTTCCAAGGTGGACGTGGTACCGGATCACGCTCATCCCACAAGGCCTTAGTAGCATTCATGGCGATCAGTACGTCATTATTGTACTTGGTCCAGTTTTTGAATGATCCATTCTCTTTTAGTCTCAGTTACTCTTTGTATAATCCTATTTGTCGCTTCACAATGCCGTTAGACTGTGGATGATAAGGCAGATGATGATGCCACTGAACATTGTATTCCACTGCAAATCGCTCCAAACCTTTAAAGGGCGGTCCTCCATCAGAGTGTATGATATGAGGAACTTGCCAATGAGTGAAAGCGAGCTGTAGACATCCTTGGATCACAGAAGTGGTGGTCTTTCTTGTGGGAAGGACAAGAATCTGTCGGGTTCCTAGATCCACAATTGCTAATCCTTTATTTGGTGGTTTGGCTCCTGGGAGTGGTTCAAGTAGATCTACTTGCCACACCTTTCCCGGAGCGTAATATGCTGGGTCGTAGGTGCCTTTTTGGTGCCTGTGATGTGCCAATTTTTCTCGTACGCAGGCACAGCAAGCTTGAATCAAATTCGTCCATTGTTCTATGGTCAGTCCCCCTTTTCCTTGCTCTCTCCAGCGGGCTTGTGCCCTCCTTACTCCAGGGTGTCCCCAGTGTTCATGGAGCCAGACCAGAAACGGATTAGTGTCGATGACATCTGCGATGTGCAGCTGAGGCGTGTTCTCTTGGTCTCTAGTTTCTTGCTGAGCTAGCAATCGATCTACAGTGGCATGCACAGGGTCCGTGTCGGGTCAATGGGATCGAGTGTGCTTGATTAAGGGATGGATGGAGAATTTTAGCAGGATTGCCTTGACATCATTCCAAAGATCCGTATGCTGTTTTACCCGTGCCATTCCGGTAACAATTCTATATATGTATTCTGAGTCTATAGCTATAACGGGCACTGGAAGTGTTCCATCATGATGCTGATAAGTGTGCTTGAGAGCTAATTGAAATCCTCGCAGTTCAGACGCTTGACCTGATTCCTCTGGATGAGCTGCCTGAAGCTGATCGTCATGACAAGGGTCACAGTAATATCCGTAACTTCCACCACCACGGGAAGTCCCATCTGAAGCTATCCATGCTGGAGATGTGGTTCCGTACAGCCGTGGCACAGCGAGATTGTCTTCCTTGATGGTTGAAGTCATTTCTCCATCCGCAACCTGCCACGCTGACCAGTGATACTAATGACGGAGGACTAGAACGCTCCAGGTCTTCGATGTGCCTTGATATTCTGGATGCAACTTACTGGAATCAAGGAATTCCAATATGGTTATGCCAGGCACGATAAGTACACCTGGGTTTACTGTGAGATGTTCTCCTAGTTGAGCCGCAAGCATGATCTTCCCTAAGCAACCATATCAGTGCTGGTAGTTTTGAAGTGTGCGGTGACCAGTGTATGCAAGGTTTCCTGTCCTAGCATTGCTAGCTGTGAACCAAATATGCTCCGTAGTGTACCCTGCATGAATTATCAAGGGGGTTACTGACAGGAGGTGCGATTAAGTGCATCTCCTTGACTTCTGTCATAACCTTTTCCAGTGTGGCTTGTGTTCATTCCATGGAGTTCTACGCTGCGCCTTTTTGTGAATCTGTTGCTGCAATCGTTGGAGGACTTTTAGGTGTGGTGGTGTTATAAAGTGATTGTCACAGGGCACTTCGCTGCCCTGCTCCTAAAGGAGGAAGAACTGCTAGGGAAGGAGCCCTAGCAGTGACTAAGCAGTGCAGCTGCAGGTTGCCGGGGCAACC
>JAGPOW010001543.1:52640762-52651718 GCA_030014935.1 Caiman crocodilus
GCTGCCCTGCTCCTAAAGGAGGAAGAACTGCTAGGGAAGGAGCCCTAGCAGTGACTAAGCAGTGCAGCTGCAGGTTGCCGGGGCAACCAATGAGCGTCAACTGACTGGAGAGGGCAGGGCGTGGCTGGTATAAAGCCCAGAGCCAGAGTCAGGCGGGCAGTTCTCTGCCAGCAGCCGGAGGAGCAGGAGCTCCAGGGAAACAGAATGAGAGTGTAGCCCACGAGAGCTCCAGAGGCTGGAGCCAGGATGCAAAGTGGTAGCCAGGAGGCTTACATTGTTATGGCCAGGTGCCTTAAGTTTGGTTACAGCCAGGAGGCTTGTGTTATGTTTTGTTAGTAGTGAATTAAACCGGCGGTTTGGGTGAGGCTGTAGGGGTGGAGGAGGCCTCTGGGGCAACCCACAGTAGTGTGGGGCCCCAGCGCCCAGGAAGGGGTGCGATACGGCACCTGTGGGGGGGGCAGTGTTTTTATAGGCGCCAGAAAGGGCGCAGCAGTACGGGGGTGCATAGACCCCAGCCCGGAGAGGGGCATTTGGAGAAGCCCAAGTTGGGCACAGCAAGCCCCAGAGAGGAGGCAGCACTGAGAAGGGGTCCAAGCTGGACTCAGCGAGCCCCAGGAGGGTGGCAGCATTTGAGGAGCCCTAGAAAGGGGGCCATTTTATTGTGTAGCCCAAGTTTGGGCATTGGGAGTCCCTGACAGGGGCCACATTAATTGAGGAGCCCAAGTTGGACACAGCAAGCCCCAGGAAGGGGGCCATTTTAAGGAGAAGCCCAAGTCCGGGCACTGGGAGCCCCTAATAGGGGGCCACATTTATCCAGGAGCCCAGGTTGGGCACAGTCAGCCCCAGGCAAGGGGGCAGTATTTTAAGGAGCCCAGAGAGGGCATGGCGAGCTCCAGGAGGGGGAGCGCCACGTTGAGAAGCCCAGAGAGGGCACGGCGAGCCGCAGAGGGGGGAAGCGCCACGTTGAGAAGCCCAGGGAGGGCACTGCAAGCCCCAGAAAGGGGAGCGCCACGTTGAGAAGCCCGAAAGGGGCAACGCTCTGAGAAGCCCCAGATGGGGGGGGCAATATTGAGAAGCCCAAAGGGGCACTGGCATTATTAGGAAGCCTGGAGGGGGCATCGGGACCCCCAAGGGAGGGACGGTCTCATCAAGAGTCCCAGGAAGGGACAGCAGCAATAGAGAAGGCCCGCGAGAGCAGGCAAGACTGTAGAGAAGGCCCAGAGCGGGTGAGATGGTAGAGAAGGCCCAGAGAAGTGGGCAGGCATTCGATTTGAACAGGACGATGTCTTTCACGCATAGCCCTAAGGCTAGGGTGCCTAGGGAGCACCTAGTGGACAGTCCGGGAGATCACAGAGACGGAGGTCCCGATATGCCGTGCCCAGGGAGGTAAAAGGCAGCCTCCCTACATATATTAATCATCAAAGTCGTGGCAGGTGAGAATTAGAGGGTGTCCTTGGGCCGGCTTGGACACGGTGCGAGGGATTTCAGGGGGATCATGGGGCCCTGAAGGCACCCCCCCCGTCACAGCGATGAAACCAGTTCAGCTGGCCCAGCAGGCCTTGAAAATCTGCCTGTGTAGTCGGCCAGGGCAGGGGTAACTCGGGGGTGGCGTTATGTGCCCTCCCTGACCGCCACTGTCCCGTAAACCGTGTTCCCAAGAATTTGATGTCTGACAACGGCTTGTTCACAAACTTACCATCCATCCTTGGTCACTCAAGTGGGCCTTCAGGTCTGCAGTAATGGTATGAACTACAGAGTCATCGTGTCCTATAATAATAATGTCATCAACATAGGTCCAGATGCAAACGTTTGTAGTTTCCGGACAGAGACGAGTGAAACCTTCAATCGTCTCGTTCATCGCCGCAGTTGCCAATGCTAGTGCATTGCGATAACCCTGTGGGCAAACTTTCCAAGAAAACATTTGTCCACCCACGCACATATGAAGAATCCTGTGTGGATCATGTATAGGGATTGAATAGAACATGTCCTTTAAATCTAGGGTCATGGCAAACCACTCTCCATCCCTCTGTATTTTAATTATGCCCTCAAGGATATCTGAGATGGTTTGTGCAATGGGCAATTGGAGGGGTTTACAACGTTGATTTGCCTTTCTGTAGCGTACTACTAGGTGTGCCTCCGTTGGTTTTCCTGGCTTTGGAATGCCCCATCCAGCTGACAGATATGTAGAGGATTCTACAGGCTGGATACACCCTCGTCTGCATACATTGGCCAAAAGGTTTCACACCTGGGGTTGTAAGTTGGTACATGTTGGGATCGGCTGATATCTCCAAGGCACAGGGTTTATTAGCATTGGCTGATGTTTTTCACTTGGGGTGACCGTTAACGGAAGTGCTGAATATATAACATCTCTCAAGGCTAATGCTCTGATCGCGGGGATACCCAAAATGTTTATGCCCCCTAAGACTCCATGCAGGGCCTTTTTATCAAGCGAAAACTTAACCACAGTTGTGGATGTCATAGCATTTAGCCCTTGTACGAAAATAACCTTGGATGTTTTAACATGGGGCACTTCAGACCTTATTACATTTACTTGGGCTCCCGTATCTAATAGAAAGCGTATAGGTGTAGAAATGGAATCTGCAGTAGGATTTACATCATAAGTTCCATATGGGTGTTCATCAATATGCTGGCCATCGTCACCTGCATCAATGGCCACTACTCATTTTTTCTATTTTCTGGCTCTTGTCCAGGTCTGAAGCCTAGAATCCACGCCAATCTCCTTTGTCCCTTATCTCCTAGATTGCAAAGCTGGTTTCTCGTCAGGTTGCTCCTGCTCAGTAGAAATGTGAACATGGCGCGTTCCTTGGCCATACGATCTGGCGGTCGTCAGCGTGGCCACTGATCGGCCTGAGGCTTATCAGGCGCTGCTCTTTGTGTACTGACTACTTCCACTATCACCGGTGGGGTGAGCGTAGGCTCCATTCTCCGTGCTGTAGTGAGCTTTCCCAAGCTACTCAAGACATTTGCTATTGGTCTGTCTGTTAGTGGGTGTAATAACAAACGGAACTTGGGTGTGTTAATGCCTCCATAAATCTCTACACAAGCCTCTACTGCTGCTGTGGATACAGGGACTTTTCTGGGATCATTGCACCATCGGTGCGGCCAAACACTGTTTGCCTGCTGCAAAGTTAAATTCAGTGGGTGGTGTCCTGTGTTCCAAGTCAGATAACTAGCTCCTGCTAGCGCGTATAAAAGCTGTGCAGGCGATGCGTCACTAGGTGGATCCACGTGCCAGGCATGGGCTCGGGTCAACAGTGCTGGAACTACGGCAGCGCACAGGGGAATTGGCCAGATTTTGTTACGTATTATCTGAGTTGTATCATTGCACGCTCCTCCCCCCCATGCGGGTTGACACATCAGCATGGTGCACTCTTCAGAGTCCACTAATTCTGATCCATGTTCTAATATTAGTCGTCCCAGACACATCACTAATGTTTCACCTGGTGTTAATTGGGTGTCCTTTGTCAGTTCATGGAGCTCCCCCCTAGTACACGTGCAGAGGATAGCAAGAGTGCGGGTTCCCGCGCCATCAGTGACCGTCTTTACCAAGGCCACGGGGTTCGCATGCAGGATGGACGCATCCATGTCAGTGGGAAAAATGGAGTACGGCCCTGGCAGAGTGCTGTATGGAGGCGGCTCCTCATATGGGGCCAACAGGGCTTCGCCAACGTCAGAGCTTCCTCCCCACGGCTTCTCGCTCACGCCCCTTTCTTCTCCTGTGATGCCATCTTTAAGTGGCAGCTTGATCTGCAAAACACTCTGCTGCATGGTTGCCTGAGTTAACACATCTAGCATGGTAGCTTGGTTTGCTGTGTGCCACAGTAAAGCAGTCACCGATCAAAACAGAACATTAATCATTTTTTCTTTATTCCATTTTTGCCCTGTCTACCCTGTTATGTCCCGTCCATTAGCCTCGAGACTCTCGCGGAGCATCGTTAAAATTTCACTCTTGGCTTCTCCTGGCTCGAGATCAGAGCATCTGAATTTGTCAGGGATAATCTCACAACCGGTCCCCTCCTTTAAGTACTGAACGCACTTATCATATTCTTTTTTTAGGGTCGTGCTCATTCATACCCTTAGGCTTAAACACGCCTAAACGATGCCTCAGATTTTACATGGGGCAGATGATAGAGAACCGCAGGACTGGAGAGGAGGCATCCCAGAGCTGCTGAGCTAAGATTGGACATGACCCTTTCCTTTGGCGGCTCTTCGCTGTCCTCAGTTGGGCAAATGGACACGTAGCCTCCCAATTTTCCACTTAGTCCCCTTTGGTGATACGCTACGTGGGCCCATAGGGTATTGGCATCCGTGGTCGGGGGCCGATGATGGTTTCCCCATGGGCAGTGCTTAATCAATTCGTTAGGGTCTCCTTCGCTCCCCTTTTGCCCCAAGGATCCTGTTCGTGATGCCATGTAAGGAGGAATTGGAGGGGGGAATTAACCCCTAAGTCAAACAGGCTGGGGACGAAAGGGTTCAGGAACGTTTTGCCCCGTTTCTCTTTTCCCGTCCTGAATAAGAAATCTGAAGCCAATGTAAGAAACAGATGTTTTACTTACAACTTGAACACACCGTAGACACACTCCGCAAACTCCACCGCGAGGCACTCCAACGCCTCGTACCCACTCTGTGCCGGCAGTTCCCCTTAAACTCCATGAAATGCCACAACTGAAAAAACCTCACCCGTAGGGAACTCGAGAGCTCTTTAACGCTTATCCACTGCAGACTATCCAATGGGAGCATCCGGGGGGAAAGGGAGCCATGAACGCAGGACCTTGGTGAGTGTGATCAGGCCTCCCAATGCTATGTGTGGTCCCGCCTTCCCTTTTCCTGGGCTCTGTTTTTATACTACCCCAATGGCCAATTAGCTTGGGTCTTTATTTCGCGCGCTTTTCAAGCTGCATGAGCCGGGGATTTTACTGCATGCATGTTTTGCGTGGCTAATCGAGCTGCACCCGCTGTTTCCCCTTGCAGCGAGCATGGTTTGCTGGCATTTGGTCACTGTTTATCACCACTTATTAATCACAGCAATGAGAATACTTATTTTTATCAACTTGAGGTTTCCACAGACAAAGAGGCCTAAAACTAATATAACCTTCTTAGGTACCACAGTTAACGGAAACTTGTTTGAAGTGTATTTATATCTGATACTTACCACACACTTGCCCTTCAGAGGTAAGTTTGCTCCCTGTACACTGTTATGGGCAGCTTTCATGCAGAGCAGAGCTAAGCATGTTTGGCCAGGCACCCTAAGCCAACCATTTTTACTTTTGCTGCTGGCTTGAGCTAAGGACGCACTGTTCAGGGTCCTCACCTCGACTGCAGCCAAGTTAGTCTATAGCACCCTAAGGCCACCCTAGGTTTCTAAGAAATGAACAGAAGAAACAAATGAAGTTCAACAAATAAACTGCCACTTAGCTTTTTCCTGACTGCAAGTCTCTGGCTTGCTAGACTTTTCACTGGCTTCATTCCCCCATCCCCTCCACCTCTTATCTTTCAAAGGCTTTGAAGAAAGCTCTGTGCAAAACAAAAAGACAAACAAAAGAGAAGACTTGGTCATAAAGCATCTTTTTATTTCCACCTTGCCATTCATGTGGGCCAATTCTTCTTCATTCCCTACACCTGGGCTAGCCTCCTTGCTGGGAGGCTTGCTGTATTCCCAGACCTGGATCCTCAGTCTCTGGTGAGTCCCTCCAGATCTGGAGTGGCCATGCAAAATGCTTAGTTACCGGTTACTTTTATTTTTGTTGGTCCTAACCTTGATCTTACTTTCATTTCCTTACAATGATTTGATGTAGAACATGAATCTGGGCCCTTACATCCAGTTTAAAAAATTGTTTCATTCATATCAGGGTTGCCAAACTGCCAGGATTGCCCTGGAGTCTCCAGGAATTAGATATAAATCTCTAGAAGACTGCTGAGAGTTACCCAGGAGATAAATAATAGGGCATTCATTAAAATCAATATTAAATGTGAAATTATGATTGATACAATGCTCCTTATTTCTACTGAAGACAAAATGATGGCTTCATAATGAATGAGCTGTAGAGTACAGTAGATCAGTCATTAACATCATTACGTCGTGTGATAAAACCTCCTGGAATAGGTTCAAACAGAGCTGGCTACCCTAATTCACATGCATTAATATTATTCAGTCCCATTCCACAGTTTTACTTGATGCTAATTCATCTACGAGGAAGTCTGCCATGAAAACAGTATCAGCATCATGCACTTGCCTTTTTTTTCTGCATCTGGTATCTTCAACATTTTGCACCATGATTCTTTGTACCACATTTTTCACAAGGCTTCCCAAAGGCAAATTAGGGGCCCTGCTGTAAATTGCACCTCTAGCATAGTTGATTGTATACAGTATCCTCCTTAGCAGGTGCTTTCTTTGCAGGTGCCTTTGCTTTATGGTTTGATCTTTTCTGGCTCGTCTCATGTACCTAGTGCATGAATCACCCCTTCCCACAGATGCAGATACTTAGCTTGAACTTTTCATGGTTAAGATTGTTAAGAGAGACTAACTGGGGTCCACAGACTATTCAAGTGTTATGCTGAGCAGAGGAAATGATAGCAAACCATTGAAAGGACTGGGTGAATCAGAAAAACTCATGTATACATTGTTAAATAAATCTAAATTTGACAAATACTCAAAGAAAAGTCAGGAACTGAGAGATATCCTGCTGTCAGTAAAAGCCTGGTGAGAGGAACAAAGATAGGTATCAGAGGTTGTTTAAAATGCAGCTGTAGTCATGTTGTTAAGAAACTGTCCTACAAATGGACAGGAACACTGAAGAGGTGGCAAACATCATAATTTTGCCAAAATGTGCAAGTCTGGAAAGGAAAAGCCCCAGGGCACATAGATTTTAATTCTTAAAGAAACAGATAAGCAATCAATCACAAGATCTATTTTCAGTAAATTGAGAACTAAATCTAAGGAAAGCAGATCTGCTCATTAATGATCACAAAATGGCGAGTTTAAAAACTAATGAGAGACACATGCCTGTGTTGTTTCCAAACGTATACAATGTTTGAAGGGTTCGACCACTTTGCAAGTCAAGTATTAGGTTATTATCCTAAACAGGGTGAACATGTCAAAGATTTGGTGAATACAGTTCATACTGTGAATATCTGAATAAAAAAAGCACTGCTGGAATTTTAGGTGGTAGATTTTGACTGACAAGCCAGACTGAGTTTACAAGGTGTGCCACATTTGGATTTAGTGCAGTTTGGTAGAAATAATTGCAGAAACAGACCACAAGCCTTTTGAGATTATTTTTAGAAAATCTTTGTATAGTGCTTCACTGAAGATTCAAAGGTATTGCTCATACTCCAAAAATAACTAAAGCAAGTTGTTGCAAACCAGGAAATTATGCATAATTTCTGATGCTTTATCCATCTTAAATACACAATAGTGACAGAGTTAAGTTCAGAGAATGCTGTACTACAGCATTTTTCATGATGTGTCACATGCCAGTATCAGAAATTTCTGGAATTTTAAACAGCTACTGCAAATTATATGGTTCTCCAAACCTTAAGACAAACTATTTTGTAAGGATGACTGGACAAGAGATCTGAAGTCCCACGTTGATTGGTCTAACAAACAGCAACTAAGAGCTAGCTCCTGTTTTACTTTACATGCCTAAATGGTATGGATGCAGTCACATATCTGCAGTTTTTGGCAACCTAAACAGAATTTGGGACTCTCTTTTGCCACAGGGTAAAATAAAATTGTCCTGTGCATATTTCTGTTGGGTATGGAGTGATCAGAGTGATGGAGACTGAAGGAAATGGGATTTAGCCCTAAATGTTCAAGATCTGTCTTTTTAAAAGTGCCTGAATCATAGTACCGGAAAGTCTCAGAGAAGAGATTTTAGCTGTCATAGGCACCAAGTGTGTGGTGCCCCGAAGGCCCCAACCCTTCTCAGGGAAGATCACCACCCATCTCTAATTGGGCAGGACAGTGCCAAAACGGGAACATCAAGTCCTGGTCCTAGGCTGCATGACTCCACGGCAGCATTTGTCCCAGATTCCGAGTAACATGCAGGGATCCGAGTTTTCCATTCACCATGGAAAAATGCAGGACATGGTGGGTTCCCCCTTGCAGGCTGGCAGAGTTCCAGCTTGCAAGGGACTGCGGAGAGTGGGACGCAGGGTGCACCACATGTATGCATGTGGCCAGGAATACAACCCCAGGCAACAGTGGAGAGCAACTCCCCCAGCTGCCTGCAGGTAAGTCAGGGAGAGGGGTCAGATTGAGGCCCTCCAGGGTGAGGGAGGGAGTGGGGCAGGGTCTGGGCCTGGGGTGCTGCCCAGCCAGGGCAGTGCATGGGACCTGGGGCAGGGAACAGGACAGAGCCATGGGTGGTTCATCGAGGGACAACTCCCTGCCACTGCACACACTCCCAGTGAGGGAAGTATGGAGGGGGGGAAGGGGGCACATGTCCCTTAGATTCATGCATGGGGCAGTGGTGGATGCAAGCTGCCTCTATAGCCTCAGGGTTCCCCACCCTGCTGCCCTCCCCCTGGGAGCCCAGCACCAGCTGTGCTACCATGGCAAAGCTCCCCCTGCCAACCTGGCAGCACCAGGGGTGGCAGCCCAGCATTGTGTCCCCTGCTGCTGCCAAGTGGGATGGGGCACCTCATCATGGTATCATGACCGATGCAGAGCTCCTGGGGGATGGGCACCAACGTGGGGAGCCCTGAGCCCACATCTGCCCCTGCTGTCCCACAGGCTTTGTTCAGGGCTGTTCTGGCTGTGCCACCCTGGGGTGTGGGCCATCATCCTTAGGGTCCCCCAACAAAAAAAAAAGTTGGCACCTATGTTAGCTGTTATACATGAAAGTTACTTGGGAGAAGAGCTATGTAAATGGAGAGAACTTAAGGTGTTAACACATGGTTAACCTGAGGATATGGTAAATCCTGTAAAACATGTCAAACCTACAGAAAAACCTGCTAGATATAGGCTAGTTGTTTTAGATGTCTTACAGTTAAAGAAAAAGGGGAGGGTGGATGGAGATGTAACAATAGTAGGAAGTTTGGAAGGCTACTAGACTAAGCTGTGTGATGGAATGGGAGGATGAAAGGAACATATGATGTCAGCATAATAGAACAGAGAAATATATGGACTAAGAAATTATGTAGGGGAAGTCAGCCGCGCATGTGTATGTATATACTGGTAATTTAAATTACAAGCTTGCATCCACCACTGCCCCATGCATGAGTGTCATGTTAATTAAAAGTATCCAATATGTTATCCAGTGCATGTATTGCAGATACTACATCCCTAATCAGAAAAGGAATTATTAATTTTTTTTAAGACTAAAGGAAACACAGGAACAAGTCTAGAGTAAGGCTTGAACACAACTGCTGCCACTTTGCCACTTAGTTATAGGTGTAATATCTTTGCATTTATCTAAGGCTTCGATAAGAAAAAAAGAATGCAATAACACAAAAATCCCATTTGGATTAGATCCACAGAAATTTAGGGCTGAAAGGGACCTTGTGAGATCATCAGGTCCAGCCCCCCTGAAACAAACCCTTTTTTATCACCTAACAAGTAGTTTTCTTGCAGTGTCCAATGTAGCTAAGTATAGGCAGTCAAAAAATCTGAGGCTGAATTGATTTAGTCTTTGCGGGTTTGTCTAAATTGCAGAGATTAAACTGAGAAACAACTGGAAACACATTTAGTTTTGATTCAGGAAATGTAGCCACATGCCCACAGTGGCTCAGAGCAGAAGCCAGGGGATGCTACAACATGTTTCTCTGGCATGTAGCCAGCACGGGCTGTGAGTTCACTTCCTCTTCCTAGTACCCCCTAGCTCTCTGGGATTTGCAGTCTGGACTCACAACAACAGGGTTCTTCATGTTTTCAGGCACAGGCAGGGGCTGCTTCTAGGTGCCTCTGGGATTTGTAGTCCACAGTCAAGCCAGCAGTAAGTTTGAGTGGGGGAGGGGGTGTTTACCCCCAGACCCCAGTTGGGATTTGCCTGGAGGGGGTAGTCTCTGCCCCCCCTCCACACCCCCAGATCAGACTGGAAAGCATGCTGGGATGCTGGGGGACTGTGATTTAACTTGAATCAGGAAGGGGTCTGGGACAGAAGTTTCATAAATTTGACCCAATCAATTAAGTCTGATACTACATTCAACCAGGTTTAGCTTAAAGCAGTTTCAGCCATTATGAAACTGGTTTAGGTGCACTGAATTTAAGTTTTCTTACAGGTTTGAACCATTTTCTGATGACTTAAACTGGTTTATGTTGGGTAGAAGCACAAGATTTTCCATTCCCTTCTCATTAGAGCTCTGGCAGAGAGGGACTTGCCAGTAGGGAGGGAAAGACTGCAGAAAGACCTGGATAGGTTGCAGGGGTGGGCTAACAAAAACAGGATGCATTTCAATACTGACAAGAGCAGGGTGCTGCACTTGGGCAGTAGTAACCAACAGCACACGTATAAGATGAGAAACTCCCTTCTTGAGAGCACGGAGGCAGAAAGGGATCTTGGAATCATTATTGACTCCAAGATGAACATGGGCTGACAATGCAAGGTCACGGTCAGCAGGGCTAACCGGACCTTATCATGCATCCACAGGTGCATCTCAAGTAGGGCCAAGGAGGTGATCCTCCCCCTCGACGCAACACTGGTCAGGCCACAGCTGGAGTACTGTGCCCAGTTCTGGGCACCCCACTTCAAGAGGGATGTGGGCAACATTGAGAGGGTCCAGAGAAGGGCCACCCGCATGATCCAGGGACAGCAGGGCAGACCCTACAACAAGAGGTTACGGGACCTGAACCTGTTCAGCTTTCACAAGAGAAGGCTGAGGAGGGACCTAGTGACTGTCTATAAACTCACTAGGGGGGACCAGAAGGGTTTGGGGGAGACCTTGTTTCCCCTAGCGCCCCCCAGGATAACAAGGAATAATGGCCACAAGTTGTTG
>JAGPOW010001543.1:52651818-52697807 GCA_030014935.1 Caiman crocodilus
GGACCAGAAGGGTTTGGGGGAGACCTTGTTTCCCCTAGCGCCCCCCAGGATAACAAGGAATAATGGCCACAAGTTGTTGGAGAGTAGGTTTAGATTAGATATCCGTAAGAACTACTTCACTGTCAGGGCAGCTAGGATCTGGAACCAACTTCCAAGGGAGTTGGTGCTGGCTCCTACCCTGGGGATCTATAAGAGGCAGCTTGATGCCTACCTGGCTGGGGTCATTTGAGCCCAGTTTTCTTCCTGCCCAGGCAGGGGGTCGGACCTGAAGATCTGCAAGGTCCCTTCCAACTCTACTTCTATGATTCTGTGTGTAACTTTTGTCTCTAGCCTTTGTGTTCAGGAGGAAAACTGAGATTTTTAATATTATCTGTAACTGTTTCCAAAGCAATAGAGCCACAAACCTAAAAAAAGATAGCTTTCAAACCCTGCCTTGCTAAATGATATGTAAAATTTTTGTCATATTACCAATCCCACTGTGGTTTCAAGTATTGCGTCTCATTCTGGCTTCAAACTCAAGACACAGAAAAGAAAATGCATGTCAGAGTGAGAAATTTCAATCCTTATGTATTGATAGTCTGTCTGTACAATTGAAATGCAAGCTCAGAATCTAACAATTGAAGTTTTCAAATTAATTTTAGACTGTAGGGTGCAGAGAAAGGCAATGGTACATCAGGGCAGTGAACACAACAGAAAAAAGAAAACATAGCTCCTGCAGATCTCAGAGAATTCCTCTCTGAAGGCAAAATTGACCCTGTACCTGTAGAGCTAGCTGCTGTTTCTAGAGATGGAAAAAAAAATCTGTAGACTGTATCTTGAATACTGGAATGTAAATATTTATACATTTTCTATTTGCAGTATTGCACCTGTTCATAAAGTTTGTGTTGACTTCATTTTATTTATGCTAAAGAAGAATTAAAGTACCAGGTTTTTTTGGGCTCTGTATGAGTTAAAGGCCCTTATAAGGTCTTCCAACCTGTTATCCACTCCTATATGAGTCCATGTAGCATATTAAACATCTGTCATAGCAACAAGGCTAATGCAAGTATTTTTGCCACCATTGGTGTTATGCCTTGCTCGTGCCTGACTGAAAACATGTGTTGTTGCCTGCCCAGAATACCATTTTTGCCACCACCTACAACTTGCTACCTTAGGTGGCCACCTGTACTGCCTGTCCAGTCCCACATAGTTAAAGTTATGGAAAAAAACTGTAAAAAAAAAAATTAGTATTTCCAATTCAACTTTTTTCCAATCAGACTCAGCGGATTAGCTATTGTGCAATCTAATTTGTTGTCTTTTATGCTCCTTTGAATTAAATTTCCCACAACGTAAGTCACATGGTGGCATTAAATTACATTTTGTTTTACAGAAAGATGGATTATTATCCCATGTTCTTGTATCTCAAACAAAATATGCTGAGTGGCAAAAGACATTGCTTTTCCTTCAAAAATGCATGGCATTTTTAAAAATTCATTTTTTGCGTGAGCCACTTGGCTATAATATATAAGTTTGTTTGATAATCAGATAAACATGTTTTGAAAGTAGCAGAGAAGCAGGACTATAACAGTTTAAACATTTTAAAACCTTTTCTCTCTAGGTTCTAAAGACAATACTCAAGAACTTGAAAAAAATGACAGATGTTACTGATGAATGCAGTACACTTTAAATGTAACTTTATCTTGTCAGATTCATGTATAGCAATTGCACAAACTTGCCTGGCACTAGTTACTGAAGGGTGTAGTCAGAACATTATTGTGCAAGTCCCTCTCTGTCAGAGCTCTAATGAGAAGGGAGTGGAATATCCTGTGCTTCTGTAATAGAAAATAAATAATTGTTCACTGTCAAGTACACAATATTTTACTATCTATGGCAGTGTGATCTAATCCAAATGGGACTTTTGTGTTATTGCATTCTTTTTTTCTTATGGAAACCTTGGATAAATGCAAAGATATTACTGTCCATTACAGGCAGCCAGTTACTTAAGTACACAAGTATCATTTAAGTGAATTAATTTAAATCTGAGTCATTACGTACTGTAAATGTTAGCTTAAGGTTATGTTTATAACCAGGCTGTCTCCACTTGGGATTGACTTTTTTCATTTACAGTTCAGAACTTCAGACGATGTTGGAACTGGTACACGTGACCTTCCTGTCATGAGAAACTAAGATTTTTAAGGTCCAGAGTTGGTTAGCTGTGTTAGTCTGAAGTCAGGCAAGGAAGGGTAGCACCTTAGATACTAACTGGTTTATAGAGGCACAGACTTCCATGGGTAACAACCTACCTAAAAGTCCTACATTTTAGTAATGGACTTTTAGGACTGTTGATTAACCTCCTAATCTCAGAAGGGTCAAAAAGAGGACTCACTGAGAATGGAGAGACAACTTTGTCTTCATATGACAGAGGTTACCTTCCAATAATACTCCTTTCTTATATTTCCCATCTTTCTCCTTTCCTCTATCACTTGCTCCCAGTCATTTCTTGGCTCTCTCTGCCTCCCTGCATTTTGCTGGTGAAGCAGAACTATGCATGAGGTGAATATGGCTTGATCACAGCTCAGTTCTTTTGATTATAATTTAAGAAACTGGCTAAAAGGAAAACTGACATTGAAACTTGTGATCTTCCTGACATGGTTAACTCAACAGAAGAGCTTTCATTAGTGTGTTATTCATGGGATGCAGGAAAGTTCCCTGAGTGTAGCATCAATGGTGAGGTGCCTATGCATATTAATTCATTTAGAATGACTAGTGACTTCTAATGCAAAGAGTTAAACTTAGAGCAGTTTATAAACTTCCATCAGATTGTTGCCTTTCTTTTTGCCACTGATGGCATCTTGGATTTTCCATTTAAACGTAGCGTTTGTCTGGTTAACACACAGTTATATTTCAGACACCAACATTTTTATCTCTTAGATCTAGAGCAGCAGTTGACTGTGGCATCTCAGATACCACTGTGTGATAACTTCAAGCATACAATGCTTTTTTTTTTAATGAAAACCACTGTAGAGTCCTACACCATGCCAGTGATAATTAAAATATGGATGCAACTCAAAAACAGAGGGGTTTTTTCCCAGTCATCCTGAACTAAATGGATATCATATCCTTAGCAATGCACATCCATGCTGCCCCCTGTTTTTACTGCTAGTAGAAGTGATAAGGAATTCCTCACCTGGCCAGCATAAGCCAAACCATTAAAAGGTTCTTCACATCATGCATCCACATGGTTCTGGACCATTAGTGATAGCAGTAGTTTTACAGGATTCCTCACTTGCTCAGTAGCAACAAGTCAGTTATGATCACCTTTGCAACACAGTGGCACACATTTTCTGATTACTACCAAAAATTGCAGCAAAGGAGCAATAACAGTGCTTTTCATATGCAAATCTTTGATGAGCATTGATTCGTTGCAGCAGGTGCTTTTCTTCAGGTAGGCAAGCAGGAAGGAGGATGAGCCCTTGTTCCTGGTGCAAGAGCCAGTTGCAAATCTAATGTTCTCTTGAACACAGAGACTTCCCTCCCTTCTCCTGGCCTTCCAACCACAGCCAGGCTAATAGAAGCAGATTACAACCAAAGGAATGATGGTGCAGCTTCCACAATCTTTTTTCTTAGGAGGGATAGATTGAGCCTCTTTAATTTCTCCTGGGTTAGTACAGCTCCCTGCCACCTTGCTTCCATGATGATAATGCATTCAAACTGGTCTTAACATTTTCTGATACTTATTGCCTTACTTGGAAATCAAGTCAATAAGTAGTAGTATCCCTGCTTACAAATGGAAGGATTGTTGGTCAGATGCTGCAGCCCTAACACTGGCAGAAACCAATGGAGTTTTGGATAAAAGAGTGGCCTTTGTAAACTGCCTTGTTTGTCCAGAAACAAGGAAAAAGTATTTGCTATTTGAACAAGATTTTGAGATTAGGAGGCATCAGCAAAGTCAGACAAAACAAACCAGTTCCCCACAAGAGATCACAGAGTGAGTGTGTGTGTATGCGCGCGCGCGCGCGTGTGTGTGTGGTTGGCTGGGTGTCTATCTCCTCGGGAATGGTTTGTATTAAATGGAACACTGTTTAGCAGCCCCCTGTATGGAAAGCAGGTGCCTAGTTGTTTAAAGTCACAAAACATAGAAAATAAAATCATAATAGTTATAAGCACCTACCCGCCCTTGACTCTTAAATCATGATTCCCTCAAAGCTTGTGTGCTTGTTTTTCCTGTAATTTGTTTCAAGGAAATGTTTGACATGTTTGCAATCATTCAATATGGTTATTTGTGAGAAAACAAGCACTGGGAGTACTTGCCCAATCAAGGAACAGAAACCATACGTCACAACAGCTGACCAGAAACACAGCTGAATCTGAGTATCTTGAAACACTTTATAAAATTTATTTGAGCCTCACAACATCCCTGTGAGGTAGGAAAATATATATATTGTTGTTTGATGTACATAGTGGAAAATGGGGGCACAAAGATGGGCATAACTTAAGCAAGGTTATGCAGGGAGTTAGTAGAGAGGCAAGAATAGAACTCAGCAATCACAGCCTTGAACACTGATAGCATATGCTGCCCCCTCTGTGCTTTTTACTACAATTATTCACTCCCATCAAAAGGTAACCCTGAATCCCACAGGTGATTCTTTCTATCTGCTTCATCTAGTATCAGGCAACTAGGCATTAACAGTTTTTCAAGCATGATCAATCCCCTGTCTGCCAGATGTTGCCTTATACCACTTTTACAGAATTGTTAAGTTCAGTGTTAGAATAGTAGATACAAAATGGCTAAGACCATGGTTCTGGACTCATGGTTCTAAAAGAAAATATAGCTATCTCTATTTGCTCTGGATTGAAATCCTTGTATGCTGTGAATCATTGGTGAAGATGACACACTGTAGGGAAACTGGGAAAGATCTAGTTTCCTTTGATAAATATAAATGTGAGAAAAGGACAGAAAGTAAAGAAGCTGTATGTAAGTCCTAGGTGATTTAGGAACTGTTCTTCAATCCCAATTTAGCTTTAAATTGTTTGGTCCCTAGACAGGACTCTTGGTGGCGAGCTTATATACAGCAGCTTACATCAAAAGGATCCCCAAGTCACTTCACAAAATGTATCAATGGTGTTAACTCTTCTTCACCTCTAAAACGCAGCCAGTTATACAGCAAGACTTTACTATAGCTCAGAAATGTTAATATACTCTGCACTACAGCAGGATGTAGTGACTATTTTTTCCCAAGACTCTCTGACTGGCACCTTGCCTGTATCAAGATGTTTCATTCCTGCATTCACGATGTTGTTCCAGAATTGTCTGTTTTCATTTCTGGTGACAACTGGACAATATCCATCATTGTTACTGGTATCACAAAGCCATGTCTTTACTGAGTGCCTGTTTTAGTCACCTTGACAAGATGAGTAGAGGACTGCTAGAAAAACCTCTGCATTATTCTTGGGTTTGATATGGAGAAAAACGGCAAGTTCCTTGGAGCGTGGCAGGAGCCACTCAAGCGTGGAACCCTAGTGCATTCTGAACAGCCCCCAGTAAGTTATATTGCTTGAGATGTACATCAAATTGTTATTGAATAAAAGGTACAGCCTTTCCCCCTTCTTCAAGAGATGTGGTCTTCCAAAACTGATTGTGCAAGATGTGTCTCCACCTTTTGGCCCAGTAACCTTGTCAAGCAAGTAATTCTTACTGTGCAGCATTATCGTAAAATTGTCCTCATCGATATCATTGAGACGGTGCACTGAACTGTACACAAAGTACAAGCCATCCTGCAGGATCTCCAACATATCATGATTATTCTCAGTGATGTTCTGCACTGAATTACTGCAGTTTGTCATGTTCCATTTCCAGCGAACGATGCCAGTGGAATTTGAAGGCCCTTCCATGCACAAGCCAAAGGAGAAGGGCAAAAAAGACCAGGAAAAAAAACAAGTTGGTTAATTTTATTTCAAAGTCCAGCCCATTTTCTAGCTTTTCCCTTGTTGTTTTATTAATACTTTCCAAGGCTCATTTCCCTCTCTTCTCACCACTTTTTCACCTCTGGTTCGAGTCCTTTGTAGCTGGGTTATAATTAAGAAATGAGGAAGACAGGAAGGAGCATTCATGTGGTTATTCTCAGATCTTCTCTAGAGAAAGGACCTGAGCTACAAGGTTCGAATCAGCTAAAATGGTTGGAACTGGGGGTTCTGGTAAATTATTTAAGATCTCAACCAAGATTCAGACCAACACCCTGAAGTAAGGGAGTCTTCAAGGCCCAGGTTTTGGTCTAGGCTCATTTCTAGAGACAAACAAAGAAACAGTGGATTGCAATTCATGGAGGAGACCCTCAACTTGGTGTAGATCAGTTTGGCTCCATCGGACACAATCAGAGGTTGAAATAAGGGAAACAGGAAAGCTCAAGCCTTCTTCCGTAGCTGAAAGGAGAGGTTTTCCTCTCCCTGGTTTTTATCAGCAGGTGGGTGTGGTTATTCCACCTCTTGTTTTAGTCTCCCTGGATCATGGAAGTCAGCATACCTTGTGTAAATCACCACAGATAAGGAACCAGCAATGCTTTGCCCCACTTTATCCTACCCTCTTTATCAAGTGAGAGGTTGTTGTCTTTGTGACCAGCAAATGGTATGTTTTTGTAGATTTCTTCGTGGATGCTGGGTACATGGTTAAAATCTTATGATGTAAAGAAGTTAGAACCAAAGTGCACCCAGTATTAGACTGCAAACACTTTGGGTCTAAGTGTTTGTGGAACACCCATCGTAGTGGAGCTTCTGAGCACTAGCATGGTATCAATAATATGTTGGTGATCATATTATTTTGATATAGTTACCTTTGGTGAGATACAAGTATGGTAAAAAGAAACAAAACTAGAAAGCAACTCCAGTGCCTTGATACTTACAAGTTGCATGAACCCAGCAGATGTCAGAAGTCTGCAGAAAGAAAAAAAGTTTGAGTTATTATATTGGTTAATGTAAACAGTGACTTTCATACCTATCAGATAGTGTTCAGTTTGCCTTTGAGAGCAGTCCCAAACAGGGGACAACTGTTTCTTTTATGAGAGGAGACAGGATGGAGTCTTATTCAATTGCCTGCCCCCTTCTATTGACAAAGCAGCTGTCAATTAATGCAACTGGCATCTCTTTCTCAGGCTTTTTTTTCTTTTTAAATATTTGGGATGGTTTTGGACTACCTAAGAACAAGCATCTGAATGTCAGTGGTTTTGCCCAAGCATACAGCCTGGGAAATGTAACTCATCTGAGCCCAATAACTTCCTGCCCATGGCAGAGGGCCGGACTTGATGAGCTTACAAGTCCCTTCTGGTCCTTTGGTTCTATGATTCTAAAAAGGTACCTTTTCTTTACTTAGGTAGGCATAACCATATTGTTCATACTTCCATCTCATTTTAAAGGTTTTCTTCATTACTGTAATAGCTAGAACAATGATTCTCAATCAGGGTATCGTGACACCTTGGTTTGCCTGGACATCCTTTCAAGGGTACTGCAGAATGCCACATCATGTTAGCACTCATAGGTGTGCAAACAAGATAAACCCAGAGATTTTGACTAGGGATTTATGCATAGTGTTAAAAACATTGTGACTCGATCTGATCTTTCTGAGTTCTTTGGAACAGAAGAATTGCTCTATTATTTTTTCTGTAGTCAAAAATGAGTAAAGAAAGAATTGACATTTTCTGAGGGGTGCCTTGAGTCTAAAAAAGGTTAAGAACCCCTGAACTAGAGTCTAATTTTTTTAATGAAAACTGAGAGTCTTGAAAATAGTTGTTATGACCATCTGAGTACCACCTGGCTAGTCCTTTCTACAACTCCATCTCTACTGAAAACAATCCTACAGCTTTAGAAACACTGCATTAAAGAATTGGTTCTTGGTGAATTACTTAGCTGAACTATTTCTGCTTTTCTCTGGGCACATCTACACAAAACACCTAGGCTAGGGACAGACATTACACATTAAGCAGTTCAAAAGATCAGAAACTGGTTTAAGCCTGTAACAGAACAGACATTCAGTGAATATAAACCAGTTTGAAAATGTCTGAAACCAATTTGAGATAAACCTAGTTGAATGTAGTATCTGACTTAAATGATTTGGGCAACCCAGTTTATGCAATCCGTCCTGGCTTAGCCAGAGTCCTGTAGCATCCCAGATGTTTTGCAGCCCTGGGCAGGACTCTCTGTTCCAGACCAGGGCTGTCCCTGCCTCTCTGCTCCCCATGCTGCCCAGCTGGAGCTCCGCTCAAGATTGCAGGCACAGCAGATTCTGCTTGGCTTCCCTTGCTGCTTGCTGCTCAAGCAGGGATTCCCACCCTCCCCTCTCCCACAGTACAGACTATAGCCAGCAGACAGGACAGTGTCCACTTAGGGTTTTTTGGAGCTAATCAACAGGTCACCTAGTAATGTTCCTGCCTTGGAAAAAGTTGTTTAAGAAGAGCTTAGACTAATGAGAGAAACTTTTGTTTTCTTGATGGGCTGCTAAATGCTGTGCTGTCAACTGCCTGCTGGCTCCCTCACTGGTCAGAAGCAGCGAAGTGGGGAACCCCTCCCTAATCAGAGTATCCTGCCAGGGCCTGGCTATGCTCCCCCTCAGCTCAGCACTACACAAGGGAAGGGAGGGTTGCTCTAGCACCCCCTGCTGCTAGCTAGAGCCACTGCAGGCATGTGCCTGCATTTCTTCAGTCCGGAGGGAATGTATGTATGGTTGCAAACCAGTTCAGCCTAGCCAAGTTACACTAACCTTCAAAGGTTGAATCAATTCAGTCTCAGGCTTTATAAATGTTTGTCCCTAGCCCTGATATGCAGAAGATTAATTCTATTGTGCATTACCATGGCAGTAGATTTAATCTAATGTGCATTAACATCACTTAAAAACCATTCATCTGCACTAATGCACAGTAGCACCAATTACAAACTATTACATTACTACCTGTCATTACAGGTACCCCCCGAGGTAAAGGTATTACAGGAATGCCCACCAAGAGGTGCTGGTCACATCAGTCCTTAACTGTAGCAATATCTGCTTTATTTCTGGGGTTCATTCAGAAAAATAACAACTCTCATCTACATCATCATCTTCGTCTTCATCGTCATCCTCTATTGTTCTTGATGTTGCTGTTGTAATACTTCAAAGATCCAAATGAGTATCAGAACTCTTGTTCTTATAAGTACGGAATAGATATATTATTAAAAACACAGCCTATGCCCTATAAAGCTTACAGTCTAAACAAATTTTCATGGGAATCAAATAACCTGTAACTTAAAAGTTTTTTAAGCTTCTGCATTGGTATAGATTTGATCCCTTATCTCTAGGCATGAACGGCTGTGGCCATTTACTGTAGCCATGACACCCAGTCTGGGCAAATTTGCTTAATAGGGAAATATACAGTATTTTTCATTGATTTAAATTAGTCCAAGGCACAGTCACATGTATCTGTAAGGATTATCATTTGAACCTATTGATTTCTACTGAATTCCCATAACCAGTGCAGTGCTTCCATTTAATTCTATATTCTATTAACCCTGGGTTTTCATTGTAGTATCTGTTCATCTTCTTATAACATTTAGAGAAATGACTCCTTATTTAAGAGACAATAGAATTGAAAGAGCTGTTGGTTAATTAAGGAGCCTTTCCTTTCATAATCTTAGCAACATGCCCACAGTTCAAAGATCATTCTACTTGTTGAGATAGCTGCCAAAATGATGGTGTGTCAGATCATCTTAGCATAAAATACAGTTCTGATCAAACACTTTGCCCTTCTACAGCATCTTTCATTCAAGAATCGCACAATGCTTTGCAAGCATTAGTGAATTAATTTGCACAACCCCATTTACTTTCTACATTTACAGATAGGGAAAAGGAAGCACAAATCCAAACCAGTTCATCCAAGATCTCCTATAACACTGGCAGAACCAAGAACAGAACTGAAATCTCTTACATTTTACTACTTCACTTTAAATACTTACCTATGCTTTCTCTCTTGCAACACTCGGCATAGCAGCCACAACATTTTATTCTTTCCATTCTTAAACCAGATGCTTTCTAAGTGCATTTTCAGATGAAGGTAGGAGGAGACACTATTAAAGGCCAGATTGCAAACAACTGACTTTAGTGAAACTACTTGTGCTGAGTAACGTCTCTCAACCTGTTGAGTGAAGAGGCTACCATATGGACCTATGCGGTAAGTTTGTAAATAAATTCACTCAGTGACAAGAGCAGAGACAGTAAACTAAGGAAATACCAAAATAAGCAAACGAGGTCAGATTTTCAAAATCACCCAAACACTATAGGAACCTGACTCTTTTTTGAAAGTCATTGAGAAGCAGGTCCCTCATTGTAAAAGTCATTACTGAACATGGTCCCTAGACTTCCTAAGTCACTTAGGAGGTTTTGAACATTGCATTTATATCAAATAAGTCATATACTGTGGATTTTGTTTTGCAGATGGATGGCTTTGATAAATTGATCTTTTCCACACCTAATTATTTTGATTTTTGGGGGCCTTAGAGAAGCTGGAGTTTATTCAAACAGTGTTCTCTCTGCAAGGGGAAAGGAAAAGGAAAGAGGTGAAGCTCATGTGTCTTTATCACATGTGAATTTTCCATCCATGCAGTGCAGTTCTGGACAAAGTACATGGCTCTGAACTCTTGCTCTGTGATTCCAGAATGGGTCGGGACAAAGGAGAAAGTACTCAGCACAGCTAACTGGAAAAAAAAAATGTGCCAGAATCTTTGACGATCTCTGCTCTGAGAAAGTATGCCACTTTGAGTGCCACACATCTCCATTCCCATAAGCATGGAGAGTGCTCCTTATTTCATAGAAATAATCTCCTGTATGACATTGACATTCATGGCATGTCTTAGGCCATGAACTTCTGGTCTTCCTCATTAAAGAAAGCAATGAGAAGTAAATAAGTGGAGCAACTCTTTTCTATCATTCTTTTCTCTCTCCCTCCCTCACTCTTTCTTGTCAGCAAGGGACTGAACTGGATGACCTTGCAAGGTCTGTTCCAGCCTGCTTCCTATTTTTGCATGATGGAAAGCCAGGCTACTGCCCAGCTAGGCACTAAAAACACCACATCTAGAACTACCGTTTGAATCCTGTGGGAGGGACAACTGTTGATGTTTCACAACCGGAGAGTAAAATTCCCTGCATCAGTGAGTTGTAGCTTTTGGAACCTCCTATCTCTCCCCTCATAAAAGAACATAGAAATGCAGAAGCTTGAAGTCAAATAATGAAATGCAATAGACAAGTAGTCTTAGTGACCTCTAACGGAAGTAGCTGGTGTTAGTACTTTGCAAAATCAAGTTCTAGTTGGTTGGATGCGTGTAGAACCAGACGACTCATAGCTTATCCTGCACTTAATTATTGTTGCCAGTTTATTTAAAACAATGATAAAAAAGTATTGCCACAGTTGGCACAGTAAGATAGGACAGATGAGAAGGAAAAACCTTGATATGGTTTTGTTTTGTTTTTTTAAATGAAAGCAAAATGAATAGAAGTTTTCCTCAAAGAAATGGTGGAAGCACTATCTTTTGAGACTTTGAAAGTAGTCTGGATAAAGCATTGGCTCCAAGACAGAATTAGAAGCAATTAGCAATTATTTGATTCTATGAATGAAGCAATAATAATTAATAAATATTCCATATACTTTGCTTGCTGGAATTGTCTTTTTTTCTTACCTGCGCAGGATGGGTAAAACAGCGGACTATGCAAAACAGGACCAAAACCAGTGTCAAAAGAAAGAGAGAAATCAAAATACAGACTATCCAATAGCATCTACAGTTCTTTTCTTTGGGACTCTTCTTCTCCAGGCAATTTGTTGTTTCCATATTGCTTCTTGGAGTTGAGACAACTGAAAACAGAATAGCAGCAGCAGAATTTAAAAGGAAAAAAACGACTCAGAATTCCTGAGCTCCTCACACCAAGAATGAGCCAGCCCTGAGCAATGGAAAGCAGTATATGTTGGTGCTTTCCCTGACTAAAAGTGGGAGGAGCTCACATTGTGTTTCATGACTATTTATCTGCTAAAAAAATAATCAGCCAGTATTTCCCCATGAAACTGAAGTACAGAGCGGAACTCTCATTTGGCTTGGTGCCTGAATCTGAAGCTCTGAAATGAAACTCCAGCACCACTGTGCTGTAAAAAAAAACAAAACAAAAAAAATCTAGATCTGAGTTTACAAACCTCTTCAGCAGCCCAAGATGAAGAGCCCTGAGGCATGACATGCATCAGTTCCAGCACTGACAACAGGCTGAACATAACCTGATAGGTTTTTTTTTATTAGGAACATTTGTTTCCTATGACAGTGAGTGCTGTCATCTGGATTGAAACTGTTTCATACTTTCAGCATGAAAAAACTGAATGGCATTAACTGAAGGTAGGTTTCTAATCCTCTAAGGCAGTGTTTCCCAACCTTTTCCAGCCCAAGACACAGTTACTTAAATAAAAATTTCTGATGGCACACCTGTTAAGGCATTCCCCATCTCCATGCTTATGAGCTTATTGTAGCTCATTGCCATGGCAAAATTCTGCAGCAAAACCTGTTCATTTCTGATGGCATCCCATTGTTCCACAGCACACGGTTGGGAAACAGTCCTTGAAAAAATTTGTGATTTATAAAGTAAAAATGAAACTAGGTGGAAAGACCATAGAAAAGAATGAGAACCTCCTTTCCAAAATCAATTAACAAAACTACATCTAAAAAGTGTGGGCATCCTTTTACTGACGCTACAAAAAATGTATTTGTACTTGAAAGTGGAGACTTAACATATGCAGTTACCTGCTCTGACTTGCACAGTGGAGATGGTTAAAAGGGGGAAAACCAGAAAGTACCAAAACATTTTGAAATATGTAAATGGCTTTCAATTCGCAAAGATCAAAACTGATTTATTTGCCCGATTGCTCATAATATATTTTTCCATTTCAAAAACTTTTAAATTTTCAAACATATTTTTGAATATTTTTTTATTTGAAGATAAAAGCGGAAATCATATTTTATGCATTTTTTCCAAAGCAAAAGTAAGGGTGTGGGGTGTGGAGAGGTGGAAGGAAAACAAGGAGATAGAAAATAAGAAAAGAAAAATTAACAACTGAAAAACAAAACGGGAATAATTTAAATAGTTAATCAAGATGATAAATTTTTACTTACAGTATTTTTAAAAGCTTTTGACTTCCTTATAAGTAGAGGGAGGCATTTTTTAAAATATTTTCTTTATTTAAAAAAGGCATTTTGGCAGAAAAATAATTTAAAACATTGACCAAGTCCATTGCATCCATTTTCCCAACTAAGAAATAGGTGGACAGATTTTGCTTACATGTTTTAGGCATCTATGCCTGCTATTTTCCCCCTGTGCTGCAGAAGTCTATGTTCCAGCTGTACCAAACAAAATGTAGCAAAATTTCTGTATTTTGCATTGGTCTGGAGATGCGTTATAGATCACATAAATTTGCAGGTAAAAACAAAGAAATATTAAAGATGCTGCATTTAAAGGCCACTTACCAATTCTCCTGCTTTTCACAAAATTTTCTTTGCAAGTGAAATTTCTGTTCTTGTTAAGGTCCTTAATGCTGCCCGAGATGGATTAAGCAGGTTACTGTAACTGAGAATCGCACTTGTTCATTCCTTTTGACAAGTACAGTTTGGTTTACAATGAAGTCCCAGACTCAATAGTTAATAGCAGAACTCCTATCAACTTCAATGAGGCCAGGATTTCACCCTTAGATGCTTTTGAAAATCCCACCCAGAGATCTTAAGAACGTGTTTAAAGATAACTAAATTGTTAAGGATTTTCCTGAATTGGAATGAAGGCCACAGCCCTCTGAAGATTTACACATGGGCTTAACTATCTGCACCACAATAATTCTTGCTGACCTCAGCTGAGCTATTTTTTGTGCATAAATTTAAGAATATGTCTAAGCCTGCAAGACCTGGACCTAAGTCATAATTTCACAACTTCAGAAAGGTTTGGTGTAAGGTAGCAGGAGAATGCTGAAGCAATATTATACATAACCACGACACTCCTTTTTTTCAGCACATCGGATTCACTCTGAAGAGTATAGGTAATATATTATAGCAAAGCAGGGATTTTCAGTGGTATCTGGTGCAACTGTATGGTTATGAGAGCTGTTGGACAAGCTTTCAGGGCATCAAGTGCCCAGAGGAAGGGGACTTAATGCCCAGAATCTTGTCCAGTAACTCTCACAGTGATATCTTTTGACAACTTTGATGCCTGAAAGCTTGTCCAACAACTCTTCCAATCATGCAGATGTCCAAAGATATCACTAAAATCCTTGCCTCTCAGACAGTTCCTGGGCCATCATGGCTACAACAGCACTCTAACCCTAGTGCACATTATAGTCACACTATAGAAACTGAGACACCATTACTGAGGCAACAGTAGAGATGAAACAAGAAATACTGTTCATGGATGGACCACAGGTCCAAACCATGCAATAACCTGTATATCATTGTGATGCCACTAAGTCCTTTGTGGACCAGCCAATGAATCCTTGAGACTCTTGCATCTATAACCCCTTCTACTCTGAATGGTTCAGCTCTAAGTAGGGTGACCATATTTAACAAGTAGCAGTAAATTACCCATGCAACAATATAAGGTATTTGTATAGTAGTACAAATGATATTAAGTTTCTTTCTCTTAGAATATACAATGAGCCTTAGGGCACATAGTGAGAACTTGCTGCCGAATTAGCCCAAAAATACTATACAGGTACTTAAAAGCTCAGTGGTGTTCTCACTGAGGTCAGTAGCAACATTCACAGATGTCAGGGGCAAGAATAGGCCTCACGTGTCTTAGCCATTTTTTGCATTCACACACTCACATATCTGTACCTCATGGGAGGGTTGTATCTGAAGGTTCTTGTTGGCATCATTTAGGCAGCTATTCTAAAAGATTTGTCTTGATGCTTTCTAAATAATTTGCAATATTATCCTATATACTTTATAACTAATGAGGCTGGTGTGCTTTCTATCAGGTATTGATATTGAGCTTGAGGATTTTAAACATTTGAAATAAACATGGCCTCTTGCCATAAAGGATCAGTTCTGGATTTTGAATACTAATTTGGGAGATATGGTGTATGAAATTTAAGTATTGGCTTAGGGACTAACAAAAGATTGTGTACTTCTATCCAAAATATATAGATACCTGAAATTGGTGTAAACAATATCCATTAATTACACCATAAAGGCTCTTTTTCTCATTTAGAAGAGTACTGCTATTCTGTAATAGCAGCCTTAAAGTTGCCAGGACCTAGTCAGTTCAGGGCTCCTTCACAAGTCTCCTCATCAGTTTTACCAGTTAGGCAGGTAATTGGAGTCGAGTTAATAAACAGAGACTAAGGCCAAAGACTTAGTCTGTATTCAAGCAGTTTATGTATCTAAAGATATCCAAATAATTTATATTTGTTACAGTGTAATGCATGGGAAAAAAATTATGTGGTTAACCTAATTATGCAGTTATCCAATATGCATATAAGGGGAATACACATATAGTGTCTAACAGAAATGTTTTAGAGATTTCAATAAGGTTGAAGCTAAATGGGTTCTGGAAAGAATAGGTTGCTACAGAAATTACTCATAAATACAATAAAATCTCCAGCCGTTACTTAATATTTTTCCTGTGTCAAAAATGCTTTCTTAAGAAACACACGTGGTTTCCCATCATGAGCATGTTAACAGCAGTATGTTCTTTAACAGGCAGGGTAAATAAAAATGAACTTTCCAATATGATCCCTTCTCAGTGGGATATTTCAGTAGATACAATTAACTGCCTGTGATGCAACCTTAAATTGCAAATGAAGCAACCAGAAGACTGCTATGTTTCATTCCCAAGCTAAGCCTTGGTGGAGGGGTGAACAATAAAAATTGGGTTTGAAACAATATTCTTGAGAGACCCACATACCTGGATGACAAAGTAAAGAGAGCACTTTTTGACACAGAAAAAGGGAAGGTAAATACATCAGTGAGTTGGAAGGTAAACACCATGGATAGAAATTACATAAAAACAAGTATAAGTGATTGGAAACTAGTTCAAATCTGTAACACAATAAAAGTTCAGTGCACATAAACCACTTGCATAATGGCCCAAACTGGTTTAAGATAAACCTGGATAGATGTAGTATCAGACTTAAATGATTTAGGTTAATTTGGTTTATTGAACTTCTGTCTGACATCTCCTCTAGATTCAGGTTAACTCACAGTCCCCCAGCATCCCAGGATGCTTTGTACCTCACCCCCGCAAGCCCACCCTCACAGGATGGGTGAGCTAGTCTTGGACAAAGCTGTCTGCTGCTGCTGAGCAGGGACTCATGGTCTAGTATGCCCAGCTTCTGGCCTGGGCCACTGCAGTCATTGTAGCTGCATTTCTGGAATCAAAATGAATGTTTGTTCACTTGCTTCTCAGTTCAATCTACACAGCTTAAACTAACCTACAAAGACTGAACCGATTCATCCTCAGGCTTTTTGACTGTCTGTATTTAGTCCATAGGAGAAGAATACCTATTTAAACTAAAGGACAAGTTGGCACAAGAACAAATCAACACAGAATGCCCTTGAATAAATTCAGGCTGAAATTAAAAGGTCTCTAACCATGAAAGTCATGAGGTTCTGGAACAGCCTCCAACAGAATTTCTAGGGGCAAAAAAGGAGATGAATTAGTTTGTGAAAGAGGAATATTGCATAGGGCATGGTTGTCCATGATGAACCAGGAGATACCTTTTACTTCTCTCCTCTTACAAATTTTTCTATTTCAACTAGCTCTTAAAGGAAGGGACACAATTCTCAGAAACTTTTGAGAGGTTGAAGAAATTCTGACCTAAGCTGAGATGCTGCTGATACAGCAGCTCTTGCTGCTGATACAGCTGCTTTTACAGGCTAGCAATCATTATAATTTGTCATGCACCCTTTCACAATCCAGGTATGATATACTCCCTGCCACAGCTGTTAAATGAGAGAGGGAAGTAAATGATTGTCTTTATAGCTATCTGTTCTTTTCCTTTCTTAAATATGCTCTGCATCATTTAAGCTTTTCCTATGATGGTGGCTTGTAAGCCACTCCATCCCCCTAGAGCAGTGGTTTTCAAACTGGTCCATGGAACCCTGGGGTTACGCTCAAGGTCATCAGTGGCTCGTCACAGAGATTGGAGGTAGTAGGGGAGCAGGCTGGGGGTGGTGTTCTGTCTTGTTGGGCTGGGATGCCTGCTCTGTGTCAGCTCACAGGACAAGGTAGGGCTTCTGTGGCAGAAGAAGTGATATGAAAATGTTCTGTGAGTTTAAAAAGTTTAAAAACCACTGCCCTAGAGGAAAGACAAAAAGATGAAATCTCCTAAGATAACTGCAAAAGTCACAAAGCCCTAATGCTTGACACGGGCATCCAAATAGGGCTCATGGTAAGCAACCTGAGACTATTAAATCTTCAAGTAAAACTACAGTACGCACCACAGGGGGATCCACACTGGGATGAGAGGACACCCGTTGATTTCTGTGGCATTAGGAGAGTGCCAGCTGTTTTTACCTAAGGTTCCAATTTAGGTGTCCTTTTATCAACACACTGTATTCACAATCTCCAGATCAGACCCTTCAGTTCTTGTTCCACACACAAAGTTCACTACCTTTTAAACCTCCATCTGTGACCACAAAAAAAGAACCAGGGCAATCTTCATTTTAAAACATGCAAATCAAAGTTCCTGTGAAGTGACATGCGACAGCAGCAGCAAAACCCGTCAATGCTCAGCAGTTTGCATTACTATAGTGAAGTTGAGCAACTAAAGAAAAGGAATAAGGATTTACTTACAAGAAAGTTTAACCCGTGACAGAATTATTATTGCTTCCTAATCCTTCCTGGCATCTGGCTCTTGAAACATCAGAGAGGAGACTAGTCATGAGGCATAATGTTCTTTATATCAATTCCAAGGAAGCTAAAAATAAGTACATTAAAAACAAAACCAAGAAAAAAGAATCCCTACATTGGGAAAATAACTTTTGACATGGAAAGTGATTTTTTTTGCTAATGATTATAACACAAACAAGCTTTGGCAGAATTTTATGATAGATGTGTAAGACATCTGTGGCTCCGGACCTATTTCCCAGCCAAAATGTCAAGGCCAATTTCCAAAGCACAGAGGTACAAGAATGATCTGAAAATAGTTGGACAAATTTTTGGACAATCAAAAATATTTTTCTTAATCTTTTTGGAAGCAACTGAAATTATTATTCTCATTATTATCAGCAGTAGTAGTAGTATTTATTTATTTGTTGCTTACAACCGCCAAAGATGCCACTGTGAGCAGAAATCAAGAACAGCATTTCAGTGCAAGTTGTTAACATTTGTCAAACTTATAAATAGGTAAAAACCAAAAGTCTTGATGGAAAGAGTTTGCTAAGCTCAACGTAGCTTTGCAGTCTTATCAGTCTCTTTCAGCAATGGATTTCAAAGCATTTAACAGATGTTAAGTACGTAAGTAGAATTCTTTATGTATTACAGAGACAAATATTGTCATTTTATTGCAAGGAAAAGTAGCACATGTGTGTGGAACATATTAGAACATAAGAAGGGCTGTACTGGGTCAGATCAATGCTCCATCTAGCCTTTGAGGCCTTGGTAAGCTGCCAGAGTTCTACCAAGACCTCCTCAGAGGCTAGAGGCTGGTCCTTACCTTCATGTCCCCAAGCACGGTCACCTAGGGACAGACCCCCCCCAGCTAAAAAAAATGAACAGCTGCTAACGTCATCTGAATTGGAGAGATCTTGGACTGTGCCAGGCAGGGATGGGCACAGTGGCCCAGCACATGGAGCTGCCCACACTGTGTGCACTCTATCACTTACTCTAGAACCAGGGCGGGCAATTATTTCAGGCAGAGAGCTGCTGACTGAGTTTTGGTAAACCATCAAGGGCCGCACGGCAGGCAGCCAAGAGCAGATAAATATTAATTTTCTAAATTTTTTAGGTGCCCCACAGGCTGGATAGAATGCCTGGTGGGCTGCATTTTGCCTACCCTCCTCTAGAAGGTCAAGGCCATCCTGCTAGACACTGCCCATGCCTACATTCAAGAGGTCCTGTGCAAGCACAGTCCTCACCCACCAGTATTGTTATGAACCTATGAACCCTACCCATTTTAACTTTGTCTCAAATACTCAGTTGTAATGTAGAGAGCAGCTTGTACTTTCTGTGTGACCCTCAACTCACAGTCCCCTGTGAGTAACAAAAACCCCTGGAGCCACCATTTCCTCTTGTTGGCTGCTGGGCCTGGGAGCAGGAGAGTTGATATGTCACAGGCTCCTGCTCCCTACTGAGGTTTGTACCCATGCCACCCTCCCTCCTTGGCGGAAGGCCAGGCCTCCTTTCGCTTTGCTGCTGCCTCAGCTACCTGTAGCCCAAGGGAACCTTCACACTGCTAACAAGACCCCTTCACCAGCAACACCAGCTGGTCCAGCTGCGCTCCTGTCTCCGCTTTCCTGTGGTGAGTCTTGTGTTCCACTCCCTATGTTATGACTATACCAGCAGCGCGCTTCCCACCTCCCTCCTGTGTGTGCCCTGTTCGTCTCTCTGTGCTTATCCCTCAGCCCCACCGGCACCTCAGATGGCCTCTCCGCACAAAGTGCAGCCCAAGAAGTCACCCTAGAAACCCCTGAGCAAGCCACCCTCTCTCTCTTTCCCCCAGACAGAGGGAAATCCCAGGGCCCCATCTCCTGCACCCTACCCTCCTTCCTACCTCATCCCCCATGTCAGGGGAGGAGCCCCCTGAGGGGGCTGGCACCCCAGCAGCTTCCAAAAGGGACAGCTAATGAAACAGGGGAGAGCAAGCAGGACCAGGGAGCTCCTCTGGTCAGTCTCCCCACTATGTCTAACCATGGCAGTGGAAGTGGCAAGGGTTCCTCAGCCAGCTTCTCCACAGGGCATGGTAAGGGGAAAGGGCCTGCTACTCAGAGCAAAGTCCCACCACCTGCAGGGACCAGGTGCGCACTATGAATGAGTATCTTGCCCACTCAGCCTTTTTCCAGTTCTGAAATCTTGGCTGTGCAGTAAGGCAGCTGGAGCTATGCCCAGATAGTTGCAAGGAAACCTCAGGCAGGTGGATCCCTTTTGACAACATCAGCAGGTGGCACAGGGTGCACTTCTGGCTGCCCAACAATGTTCCTACCTCTAAAACTACGTGCAGGCTCTGGGACAGGCAGTGAGGCCTCCATGCTGTATGGCAATGGGGTTTTCTTCCTTGCCAGGGAGGCCCCCACTCAAGAACCACTGGAAAAGAGGATATCAGTAGGGGGTGTCCACATCCCCATTGAACACTCTGGAGGAACAAGGGACCAAGGTAGCCCTAGATCTGTTTTCTCCTTCCTCCCCAGTTTGGCGCTCATGCCTCAACTGCTTGACCTTGGGAAAGTCATCTCCCTGGCCACCTTCCTCCTGCTGGGGTGCCAAGACCCCAGCATCTGCCACTGCCAGACCTTCCGCCACCAATATTTTATCATCCAGCTGGCGGGGGAGGAGTAGACATCATGGGAGGGAACCCTTTGTGGTCCCTTTCTCAAGGTTCCTCATAAAAATCTAGTATGTGGTTGGGGAGACAAGGTATAATAGCAGATTCGCTGGCTCCTTGGACTCATTTGAGGGGTTGTTGTGCGCTGCTCAGTCTCCTCCCTTGGAGCACTCATTATTAACCTTTGACCCCCCCTCCCCAACCCTATTTTTGCATTAGTTGTCCCAAGGAATCAGTCACTATGTCTCTAATGTCCTTTCTGATTAAGGGAGGCTTATAGTTCTCGTGGGCCTAGGCCCCCATTTCACTTGGCATAGCAAAAAAGCCCATTTCTGATAGTGACAGAAGTGGATACTAGAGGGTGATAGTTAAACCAAGTAGAACTAGAGTGATATATCCTCTAGTCATTATACTAGATCCCACCAGAAAAACAAGTTAGTTTAATCAATCTGAATAAAATTTAAGGCCCCAGTGTGCTCAGTCCCCTTCACTGCTGACTCTTTTCCAGTCATGGTGAACCACTACACTAAATACATGTTTACTTCCTCTTCACTCCCCCAGCTAACCAGTGCCTTTCTTGCCCATTTTCAGTTGTTCCTCGTTCTTTATGACTCTTAAAAATCTGAGAAATATCAACAAACTTCTATATAGATGAGTGGTTCTGTTGCCCCCTCTCTGGGCCTTCATGATTCGTGTGGTCCCATATTCCATGGGTGGAGCCAGACCATACATTTGCATATAACTTTTCGGAGGATCCCATGAGCGGGGGACTAATTTGCACTTGGATCCTTTATGGAGGGTATCTGGAGTACACACATATACTGAGCAATGCTGAGCTCTGGGGTCACCATGGCATGAAATGGTGTTGACTCTGTTGGGGCCCACCAAATGAACTATACAATAAATTATGAGCCATTTGGCTTTGGATGATTATCAGGCAGTTTGTACTTTGTATAAGCAGGCACAAAAGTGATGCTCAAAAATGTGTTTATGGAGTATCTGTGCTGAAACTTGCAGAATTATGCGACAAGTTAAAATGCATCAGCTCTGGATGATCTAAGTCTGTAGGTGCTCACAGTTATTTGCATAAATGTAAATTATTCTGGATATGTTTTTTTCAAAATCAGTGTGCTTTAGTCCCTCCTGTTTCAAATCAACAAAGCTTTTCTGCACAAAGTGGAGGACAGGGGCAAGCAGCTGATGCAGGTCCGAGTAGGGGCCAGAGTCAGACCCACGGCAACCTTCTGCTCCCCTGTGCTTGCCTTCTGCATCTTCTGCACCTCCCTGCCCCTTTCCTCCCTTACTGTCACACACAGCTCACATCTTGTCCTTGGGGAGGGAGCAGAGCTTGAGCAGGATCAGACAGTAAGGGGAGAGGGGAGAGGTAGAGTCTGTGTAAACAGGAAGTCTGTGGGAGGCAGAGGGCAGGGAGACCATCTGACCTTTCCCAGTCACTATTTTCACTGCTATCACGGGGGGGACAAATTCAGGACAACCCTCCAATAATTAGGGTCTATACCTAGAAAATTATAATACATTTATAAATTGTACATATTTAGAATCTAATTATTGGCGGGAGAGGAGGGTAAACTTATGTTCAGGGTCCTCTTAGATTCAAGTAAATACAGTAATCTCACTGGGCACCCCCTAGTTCTAATAATCTGGGACTTCATGAACACCAGTTCTCTGTTCAGTTGGCCCGTGCCCTTCATGATTTTATAGACCTCTATCATACCTACATTCAACCTTTTCCATTCCAAATGAAGAGTTATAAATTTTTTTAGTCTTTCCTGATATGGCAAGGGTTCCACGGTCATTCGGCCTCCTGGTCATTTTGGTTGCACTTCTCTATACCTTTCTTAATTCTATTACGTCATTCTCAAAATGTGGAGACCAGAACTGCACACAGCAGTCAAGATGTGGGTGTGCCACGCATATATATGACAACATGATGGTGTTCTCATTTTGGTTTCTATTTCTTTCTATTTCTTTCTTAATTGCTGCATCTACACAACACACTGACTGCACAGTAGCTTGTTATTACTGTGCAGTAACATCTCATGGCATGAAGCATGATGCACTGCCTGGGCGGAGCAGCATACTAGGATCAGGGCCCTGCTGTGTTTGGAACTGTACAAACAGAGTACAAAAGAGCCTCCTTCCCCAGTCTGGTCCTTGTTTACACCAGTACTAAATCACTGTACCAAGAATCTGAACCTTACTACCTTATCTAAATCCCTGAATATATTCTCCTTCGTCAGCCAAGATAGATGTCATGGGCCTATTGGGTTTTTTTAGATAAGAAATTGTCTATTGTTTTGATTTTAAGAGATGTTGTAATAATGTTCTGTCCTTTTAAGGTCAACCTTTTAACTGCAAACTAGGAGGGTGTACTGGGAGACAGCATGTTATGGTAAAGTGAGGGTTGCATGAATGGATGATCTTGAGAGAGAAAATAGGAAGGAAGTGGGGGGCATAGTCATCAGAGGACTGGTTGTTTGCAGGAGGGGTGAGTGGAGGGGGAGGTAATATTATGGGAAAAATGTTGGGGGTGTGAGAGTGCACAAAGAGGAAGTAAAAGGCAGTATACATGTCAGAGAAAGTAGAAGTAATGGATGGAGAATGCTAGGAAACATAAAAGGGGTGGGAGGGAAGGCTGGGCCAGTCAGATGGGAACTGGGATTTTGAAAGTGTGTGGGTGCGTGTGTGTGGGAGGGGTTCCTTGCATGCAAACAGGTTGACTGTGCTGTGTTCAGTTTGGAACCTCCTAATTCAGCGAACAGAACCAGTAACTTTTACAAAGGGTATGTGATACCATGTGATTGTGATTATAGTTTGAATTTCATCATAAACCTTGGCTTCCTTCCTAGTGGCCCACATTTCTGCAAGTGCTAGCAAGATAGAGATAGAAACTGAGATTCTGCTTTGTTTAATTGGGGGTTAATTTTTCTACTTGTGAATCCTGACATCTCCATAAATTAGGGTTCTCCTCTATAGAGATTCACACTTTTGTTATAATTCAGAGCTAAAGATGCGATGGTGTTTTTCGCAATTAAAAAAGAAATAATATGAGTAGCTCCATTTTTAGTTTATTTTCTTCTCCATTTCCTGGTACTTCTTAAAATAACTCAGGGACCCAAATTGTTTAAACTCCCGGAATTTGATTTTGCAATGAGAGATGTAAGTGTTATTTCAGGGTCACTGGCATGAGCCCACCATTTTATTAGTGATGAGATCCTTGCTAAATAAAGGTCATATATAACGTTGACATGATGAAACTTTGTATAATAGATGCCAAAGCATTTGTCAGACTGTCTTCACATGCATTTATTTCTTTATTTATGAAAATACCTCACAATGAGATGCCTGAATGTACTCCTTACAAGAGATTTAGAAGATGCTTAATCTGTTGAGCACAGTGGTTCTCAACCTTTCAGGACTCAACACACACCTCCATAACTTCTCTGAATTTAGCATCACCCTCTGTGGTTATGGGCAGAGGGAGCCCCTTCATGAACCTGTGCAAGGAAGATTTGCCCTTCTTCCTCCCTCCCCAACATTTGCCTTGATACATAAAGCTCAGGGGCACTCTAGTTAAGAATTATTGTTTTGGACACTCCAGTTTTTGCAGAGTTTAGCTGAGACACTTGAAAGGGATCTGCTATTCCAGAGCTGCTGAGCTTTGACCCTCTGAAGATCAGGGCCCCTTTCTGCAAGTAGGGATGGTCTTGCCTAAATCATTGGTGACAAAGTGTGGACTCCTTTGCCCTCCCCACTTTACAAGCTCTCCCTCTTTGTCTCCAGGCAATCCCAGCCCTAGTTTTCAGCTGCATTTCTGAAGTTAGATAACATGGAACAAGTAGGAGGAACAGAGTGGGCAGGAGGCTTTCTGGAGTTGCCTTCTGACATAAGCACTCCCACCCTGTAGGAGCTCTCATCCCCTTCATGGCCTCTGATTGATGAAAGAGGAGGATGCCTTTCAGGATGATTCTGCTGCTGGGACCCTTTGCTACTGTGCCATTGAGAACTATTCCTCCATACGCTTGGTGCTGCCAAGGGCAGCACCATTCAAGGTTAAACCATATTCCCACCTGCCATGCTCCCAGGGAAGCAGCCTCCCCAGACCACAAGTGGACGCTGGCTTCCTCTGCAAGGATCTCCAGCTGTCTGCTCTCCTGAGCATCCTGTAGCCACGAACCAGCTGGCCCCAGGGACTAGCCATGAGGGACAGCCTTAGTAACTGTTCCAAAGAACTAATGATCTCCACTCCTCCTGCTGAAGCAGGAATATTTGGGGATGGCACATCTGCCAAGTCCATCCAACACTAGTCACTGCACAGGGGTGTGTGGCTTTGCCAGGCACAACCATCCCACTCCAGCTTCCCATGCCCCCCTCCCTGGAAATAGGAGCACATGGGACATGTCCAAATGCCCCATGTGCCTGTTTCTAGGAGATGGCAGGCAGGTTTGGCCTAGGAAGGACTGCAGCTGGAGTAGGATCATGGACTCCTGCTTGCTATAGGGTTATCAGAGAACCCTAATGCAGGGAATATGTGCTGCAGTTCTTTCCAGTCACACTGTGGAGCCCCAAAAGGGCACACTGGAGTGCTGTGGGACCCAGTTAAGAATCACTGATTTAGCATATTGAAGGAAGTTTAAGTGCCTACAAGAGTGTGATTTTCAAGAACCTACTGGAGGAGAAGACACGTGATATAAGGCAGCTCTCTAATCTAGCATTCAGAAATACAACAATATGAAGTAGAAAAATTCAGATGGCAAAAGTGCTAGCTTTTAACAGTGAGGGTAACAAACCAATGGAATAGCTGCTTATGGCATGTGGTAGAGCAGGGGTGGGCAAAATGCAGCCCACAGGCCAGATGCAGTCCACCAGGCCAGTCTATGCGGCCTGTGGGGCCCCTAAAAAACTTAGAAAATTGATATTTATCTGCCCCTGGCTGCCTGTCATGCAGCCCTCAATGGCTTGCCAAAACTCTATGAGCGGCCCTCCGCTTGAAATAATTGCCCATCCCTGTGGTAGAGCCTCTTTTGCAACATTTATAAGGGATGTACAAATCTTACCACAAGCTTTGGAGCTCTGAGGCAAGAATCACAGAATTAAAAGCTGTGGCTTAAGTTATGGTAGAGATCAGACTAGATTTTTCAGAATAGCCCTGTACAAGCATGCTGGACCTTTAAGGGAGGCAGACAGCCCTGGAGGAGAAATTCAGCTGTTGTGATCATCTGGCACTTTAGAAGACCAAGGGATGAAAGAGCAAGCGGCTGGAGCAGGAAACAGATTGAACCCAGAAGAGGTCACTTCTAGGAAAGGCCAGATCTAAAGGACCCTCTCTTATCACCTGGAAAAAAGTGAAAGGTTTTAATTTGCTCATTTGTGGGGGTTGTTTGGGCAAGAGACTTTGTGGTATGGAGAATTACTTGGACTAGCTGAGGGTCTTCTAAGGGGACAAACCCCTGTCTGCATAGGAGCAAGCACAACCACCTGCATACAAGCCTCTTCTGGCCTTCAGATCTACAGGCCTAAATCTCAGTTACAGAAACGCCCATTTACAGTATTCTAGCAGTGTAAAAAGACTTGAAAGTGAGCATGAGTGACTGTACTTAAGTCTTTCCAAGGCCCCTTTATACTGCCAGAGTCATATAAAAGACCCATGAGAACCAGGTACATAGAATCATAGTCATAGGGTTACCAGAGACTTCAGAGTAATCTGGTCCAACCCCCTGCATAAATGCAGGAATGCTCTTAAATCAGATAAAGTGTTCTAAAGGAAATCGTCTCAAGTGGCAAAACTTACCTCATTCCCATGGATAATACATAGCATGTCAAAGTTTTTGGTACATTGAGAATAGCTAATGCAGATGTCATAATGATTAACTTCCCCTTGTGCAGGAAATCCTTCTTTAAATCTGTCTACCAAAAGTGCTGCTTAGCTAATCACTTGTTTCCATTGTGCCTTGAGGCTGGTCATTCAAGCCAAATCTATAATAGGTATACTTGCTGGTATTATTACCCATGTTCATCCAGTCAAGTCATTCTTTCCTAACTTTATTTTTATAGTGAAAAAATGTTTCAGTCAGTTACATGATTTGGCCATTTGGCAAAAGTGTATTGTATTATAGATGTATGAGGGACTTACAGACATATTCAGCATTTAGGCCTCATGATAGTTATATGCAAGCACTTGAGTATTACTCTAGATAAGTTTTTTCTGAGCCACGATGATGATACACAAGCCCTGCAGGTCTTGATCTCCTGTCAATCAGGTTTCTTTTATTTTATTGATTGCATGACTGCTTCTCCTTAGAATGCTTCCTTGAATTTTTCAGGCCTGCACATTGTTTTTAATCTTCTCTATGTCGCTACTTCTTCCCTCAGACCTGATGATGAATGCCTTGCAGCTGGTCCAGTAAAATATATCATCCACAAATGTCCTTGCCTCACAAACAACTTTCTTATTTGAGATTTGAGAGAGCAAAAAATGTATAAAATACCATGAAGAAGTCTATAACTCCAGCCTGTATCAGGAAGGAGAGAAGGGTAGATTGCTGTTAGGATTCCAGTGAGAGATGCAAAATTTCAACTGTTCATGATCTATGTACCTTGTATATGTATGCCTTCTGTTTCTCTGAAAGTAAATATTCTGTTATTCAAAAAAAGTAATGCCAACATCCCAGCTCCTAATGCATGAGTTATCTTCCAGTAAGAAACCTTTATACAAAGTCATTGTGTTCATCTGCAACCATATAATAATAAACTCTGGATCTTCCCTTTACCCTGGAAGAGTTGGAAAGAAGCAAAAGCAAGGACCTCAACAGTCAACACTGAAAGGAAATCGCCTACCCTAGAAAGAGAAGATAATGAGTCCTGTGGCATAATTTCGTGCCAGAATATTTGCTGGTTTTATTGGTTTCCTGGTGAGTTTCATGCAACAGGCATGTTAAAATTTTTTACCATTTTTGTGGCTTATTCTACATCAATTTCTGGGAAGAGATGATCCTCAGTGAAATGTAAGTACTTTATAGTCACCTGTATCAGCTGCCCACATTTTTAATGTGGGTGTCTACTGTTAAGCCTGTAAAATGAATAGAAGAGGCAGGTGCTTAATGTCTCCTGAAATCACACCTTATTTCTTTAGATGTCTAAACACTGACGTACATGTATACTTTCAGGTATAGAGATATAAAAAAAGCTTGACTTTTATTGTTTTGTCTGTTAAGGCCTTAACCATAACTGACTGAAGTCAATGTGGTGGGGGGAGGAGGTTTACCACTAACTGCATTAGGTTTTAGTACCATAAAAAGATAGAAGTTCTATCATTTATCAGAGCTGCAATCAGGCTTGGTCAAGATGGAGCTAAAGAACTTGGCATTTAGCTTCTGTGTCATTCATGAGTCCATGGCCCAACAGAGTGCTAGTGGTTACAGTACTGGCATTTAGGAGACAAGAGGAAACTAAAGTCCCAAGCATCTATGGTCACTAAAATTCCCATGGTGATTTTTTTTCAAGAGCAAATTGATAAACTGAGTGTAATGGCCAAATTATAATCTGAGTAAAGGCAACCTCTTTAAATTCCCCTTTAAAGTTTCACTTGGAAAGGGCATTCTTTGCTACTTATTTTTAACTGTGGTGGTTTTGCCCTGTGCTGTTAGCACAAAATCAGTTTCAGATATGTACATTTTTTACCTCTTCTAGAGCCTGCTATGATCAGCCACTATGATTTCCTACATGATGCACAAAAGAGAATTTCAACCAGTGATTTCTGGAACAAACCCTTGTTCATGTGGCTGCGCTAAAGCAAGACTTTTAGGGCACAGACAATTTTCACCTGATTTGGGCCCAGAAAGTGGTCTACAGGCAGGAGCAAGCAGAAGTGTCTGGCTACAGACTACTTTAAAAAGGCCCAATCCCATGAAAATCTGGACCCTCATTGGATGAGGGTTCAGATGAACATGCTCTGAACTGGAGCATGTTCTGTTACTTGTGTCTGCAGTACTCCCAGCCTGTCTGTGTTTTCAGAATGGGAGGGGGGGAAAGGCATGGAAGGAGTTTGGTTGGAGTTTTTTCAGCAGGTGCTGGAGGGTGGGGCAGGTATATTGGAGACCTCCCTCCTGAGGTTAGGGGGCTCCAATCCACCCACGCTGCCCTCCAGCACCAGCTGGGGAACCTCAAGAATGAGATCTCTCTGCTCCCTTTCCCCCCTCCTATTCTGAAAACAGCACTTAGGCTGGGAGGGGGGAATGGCATTGCTTCAGAGACCAGGCTGTAGGCTTGCAGCAAGCAGCTGGATTCCCCACCTCCTGGACCTAACAGCGAACTTCTGTTGGGTCCAGGGGATCGTTGCAACTCAGAGCGCTTCCTGCAAAGCGCTCTGAGTTGCAATGTGGAGCTGCTCTTCTGTCTGCACGCTTAGAAACAAATCCAAGCTCAGCTTAAAGACTTAGAGTAATAGCAAATTCATCATATCCTATGATAAATTATTTCAGTCATAAATTACACTTGGTATTAGAAACTTGCATCTTGTGTGCACTTTTAATTTTCTGTTTTTGCCTTCCAGGCACTGGATCTTGTTAGGCCTTCAACTAATGGATTTGAGAACAGTCTGGCTTCAGAGAAGTGGTAAATTTAAGCAGTATGTGAAGAGGTCCCTGTATAATTAATTAAATGTATTGTCTTAAATTTGTAAAATGCTTTAGAAACTTTGGAGCATAAGGTTTTCTGTAAATACATGAGGAGGAGGAGGATAGTGATAGTAGGGATACTTTGGCCCTGATTTAGCAAACCACAAAGCATGTTCTGAAACAGCAGAGGACTTATAAGAGGACATCTCTACACAGCAGAGAACATATGTATAATCATAGATACTGTTTGTTTTGACATATACAAGGTTTAATTCCACTATGTAACAAAGCAAATCTGCCATTTTAGTTTTCACAACTAGTTAATTTATATACTTATAAAGTATGTTCAGTGAATTCATTTTTAAGTTAAATGCATTTCTGACTTAGTCCTTTCTAGAATAATAATGCACTATCCATTATCTTGACCTCAGACCATTAGTCCATATAATCTTCTGCTTTTAGCAAGTAGCAACCACTCCCTTTCTGACCTCACCATCCTTCTGCTAATTGTGTTAACTACCCCTGAGAATTTCTTTCATCCCCTTCCCCTCTGCTGTTTTTAGCTATGCTGTTCTTGGCTTCCTGTGATCACACAGAGACCTGAGAAAGAATGTCTTGCACGCAAAAGCTTGTCTGTCTTTTTCCCAGCTACATAGTTGGTCCAATAAATTATCTCACCTTGAGAAATTTTTGCTTCTGCCCTTCAGTTTAATTCTGTGAGGCTTGGGGATCATGGGTTTGGAATTAGGATGTCAAAGTTACCATGTTCTGATTCTGTCAGGCCCTCTACAAGCTCAGGAAAATGTGAAAGCCCCATGTCACTCATTTTTATCCCCATACTGCTAGCAGGAATGTGGAATAGAAGTTCATGGTTGGTCCTTTTCTCCTTTTACTTCCCTATACAGGAACCCCAGCAACCCCCATTTTTTGCTACCTGCCTAGATATTTTGTTGGGTACTTGTCTGGTCTCTGCTGCAACAGTGCTGTTATCCCCATTGTACAAGTGAGGTACAGAGAGGTACCAGGGACTTGCTGTGGTTAGGTTCCTGGTGGAGCAAAGGTCTAACTGTTAAGCTATTCTTTCTCTCCCTGGTACAAGGGAAGAGTCTGAACTCACCAGTGCTCCTTATCGCCCTCACTACAGCTCTTGGGAAGGAGAAACTCCAGCAAGCATCCTCTTCCCACAACTACTGGAGGGGCAAAAAGGAGCCCTATTATCCAGCTCTTCATGGCTCCTGTTTCTTTAACACTTCCCAGACTTTGCAGTGGGCTAGATGCTCAGCTGGTATGAAACAGCAGCCTCACACTGACTTTGGTGGTGCTGTGTTCATTTACACCAGAGGTTTCACAGATTCTGCTGTGATCACCCCTCCTCTGATATGAGCAGGATGAAAGGTAAAAAGTGGGAGAAGGGCATGGAGACCACTAACTGGTTTTCCCAGTGGCTGTTAATCAGTCGCAGTCAATGCTAACACCAACCACTCTCCTAAGAAAGGCAGTGGCCAGATGGGAATGGGGGGAGAGGTGTTGGCTAGGAGGCAGAGGACAGCTGCAGCACTCCCCCATCCCTAGAGATGAAGGTTCAAAGACCCAGAACTGACCCACTTCCCATTGCTCTCTTGCATGGAACAGGAGAAGTTCTACCCCCGAGGTGTCACATGTCCTGCTGAGACCTCAAACCATCTTCACTATCTTTCTCTGCTGTACCTTACATTTTGGAGGGTCAAGCATTCCGGGCTGCTGCAAAACAGGGAAGTCCATTTCAGAGCATTACTAGTTCCTCTGTCCTTACCATCTCTTCTCTCATAAAATCTGAACACCAGAGATAAATCAGCTGAGTCAGAAAGTTTTCCTTTTGTTCCCTCTGCTACCTGCTTTTCCATTGGACTTTAATCTCAGAATATCTTTTCTTCCCTCCATCTTCCCTTGATGTTCCACAATAAGGACCCTTGATGTCAAATGTGCAAAAGCTAATCATCCCCTAGTGTTCTCTGTCTCCTCTCCCCTTTGCCCTACCAGTTTTCCCTTTCTCTGTTTCCTGTATGTGATCTCTTAGGTTTCAGTGATGCGAAGGCAGCTGGAGCTGTGTGGGTGCCAGGATTCACAGTTGACAGCCCAGAGGTTGCAAGCCTGAGGTCACAGCAGAAGCGCTAATGGCATGACCCTGTTGGATTCCTGTGAATGCTGTTAAATATTTTGTTAAAAGGATGTGAAAAAGAAAAAGAAATGGTGAAAAATCGTAAAAGGCCAGATAGTCAACTAATGTTAGTTAATGAAGATCCATTGATGTCAAGAGTGTACAGCTAAACTGACTTGCATAAAAGAGACACAGCAATTAACTTCTGTGGAACATAAGTGATTTCTAGGTATCATGCTGCCATTTTTCCAACTGAGAAATTTGCCCCAGCGCTGAGTAACAACTCTCCTGCATAAGTTTAAAGAGAAAATGTTAGCTACTATATTCAAATCAAATTGTTCAAACTAAGCTTTCCCAGTATGTCCATAGGTGCCAGCTTGGTTCTTGGCCCACCCTTGACATCAAATTTATTGATAGTGTTCTGGTGAAGTTGTTGCAGTGATGGTCTAGGAGATATGCAAGAGAGAAGAAGTCTTGCGGGTGACTTTGGGATAGACATAGGCAAGATTTCAGATACCACAGTACCCTTCCACAGGCCTGATGATCAAGGGCTTGAAGGATAAAGGCCTGAGGAGGGGTATTGTGATCCCCAAAAGCTTGCCTGCATCTATCCTAACAAGGCAGTTGATCCAATAAAAGATATCACCCACAAGAATTCTTGTCTTAAGATTTATTACTATTCTTCCACACCTTAAGCCATCAATCTAAAATTTCTGATTACCTCAGGCTTCCACAGAGCCACAGGGAAGCTTTATAAAAGAAAATTAAATGATATGCAACACTCAGGGCTGCTCAAACCCCCAGTGTGCCTGGCACAGGGCTAGGAACAGAGCATCAAGGGTCCGGGTTGAGGTCCTGAGGTTAGGTTTGAGAGCCTCCTTCTCTCCTCCAGGAAAACAGCTGTGAATTCTACCTCTACAGGGGGAGACAGGGAAACTGCTTGACAAGCCCCACAAATGAAACAGCAACAGGGGGGTCCAAGGGATTTGTGTCATAGGGTCTCAGAAAACTCAGCCCAGGTCAGCTAAAGAAGGATAAATATTGGGGAACTGGCAGCATTTACCCTGGTACAGACCAGTGCATAATATAGGTGCCAAGTTAAATGATGAAGCTTGGAAGGGTACTTTAACCACATCTCATATTGCTGCTACCATCTTGCTTTTGAGACCGTTATGGATAATGAGTAAACTTTTGAGAGCAAGAGATTACTTTGAATTGTTTTTCCTCTGTGCTGCATCAGAAGTGTGAACAGGATGAGGCTGTCTAGTCTGGTCTATCACTCTGTCTAGTACTGTCTACAGTTCTGTGCAATAGATTCCTGACAGATATTGTTTTGGCTGGGACATGTGAACTTGTCTTCAAGAGGCCCACTTTAATATTAATTAATAACATGTGCTTTTAAGAATAGATGAGACCTGTTCCTTTCTGTCTAATCAGGCAATTATTCTTTTACACAGAGGGATTCTATTAGACTAAATTCATAGGGGCAGTTTATGGCTTTCTGAGCCAAGACTGCATTAGGAAGAGACAACAGAAAACACCAGTCATAATGGCTCAGACGTCTTCTGCGAATGGATTTAGGATCAACAGTAATTAGTATTTTACAGGAACTTGCTGCCTTTCCCTGGTGTGGCTCTGCAGCTGAAGCAGAGGGGGAAGGATTGTCCCACTTCACTTCAGTATCCCTCCAAGGATACTGAGGGGTGAAAGGCAATGCCCCTCTTCAAAAGTCTCCCCACAAAATAAGCCCCACCCCCAAGATTGCTAGAATAAAACACCATTGAAAACAGATCAGGTAGATTGAAAATACTGTACTAGGCTCCACTGGGTTCCTTGATCTTTGGCTTGGTAAAGTATACTAAAGAGGTAAGTGATGGCATCTCCTGATATAATTTATGCAGGTCCATGACTCTCCCTTTTCTTTGACTGGTAGAATATGCAGTGGTTAATGATATGGAAATGATAAGCTGTAGCAGTGAGCCCCTCGTTCTTCTAGGCTTTCTGCAGATTCATTTTGGCCTCAGTGGCACTCAGATCATTCTTTTGTGGTTTCATCATAACCATAACAGCTGGACACTTTTTGTAAAATATACAAGCCAAGATTGCAGGCACACAGGAGCCTGCAAGCAAGGAGGTGCACCAGGCAGCTGTTCACTGGCTTGAGTCTGGGCCCTTTGGAAACTTGCTCTGCTACACAGATCCCACAGGGCTCCAACATCCTTGTTTGCATTTAGGGCAACTGTAATTAATTCAGCCTAAGTTACTAGTAGCCCTGTCTCATGACACAGCATTTATAAAAAACACCTGGAAGCAGTGTACGAGTTTAAGCAGCTTCTGTGGTATGCTCAGATACTATCCAAGAGCTACAGCTGCAGAGCTAACCACACATCTAATCTCTGTAGCTGCAGTTAATTAGTTAGCTGTGCTATGCTCACCAATCTCTGCTTGTGCTGTTCTGACAATGAAATTCCACTTGGCCAGTTGTAGAGGTTTCAGAGTGGCCTCAGAACTGGTTGGAAATTTTCTAACAAAACACATTTTTATTGGAACTGCTGATCTGTCGAAACCAAGATATTTTGTGAAAACATCTCACTTTGACATATAGCATACACCATTTAAGTGCATAGGCATGGGTCTGGAGTAAGGCTATGACATTGCCAAAGCATGGATTTACCTGAGATTAAGATAAGCAATGCACATCAGGTAGAGAGTTACCTACACCTGTTCTGTGGTATTAGCAATCTTAAAATGTACTAGCTCCCCAGCGGCTCTAACAGCAGTCCTGAAACTGTCTGCTTCCTCCTCATTTTCAGGGGTTTTTATGGCCTCCCTGAAGCTGACTATTCCCATCACTCTGGAGGCTTCCAATAGCAGCTCTCTGACAGCTGCTGCCACTTCACCATTTATGGTGCCAATTATTATGCAGTGAAATAGAGTACAATTAAATTACAAAATAAACCATGAACTAAAAAGAATATATGCAGATAAGTGGTTTTATGCCCTTAATTGCTGTGCAGATAACTCATGTGAGTTTTCAGATTAAACAATAAGCAAGAAATTGGAACTAGCATCATGTTATGTAGTTATATTAAATATACTGTTATACGATGCACATATAAGTGGAGTTCACTGTACTTCTGACAATAGCCAGGTCAGCTTCTGGGGAGACCAGGTGTTTTAGTTTCTGGAGTGACCCCCAACATGCACTGCTGTGCAGCAGGAAGCCCAGAAGCCATGAACTTCCCATCTTGAGTATGGATTTTCAGATTGAAATCTCCTGAGTTGGAGCTGAGTCTAGCTGCTCTGGAAGTCTTGACTCAAGGCAGGGTTCTCAGGACTTCCAGGCTCCCTATGACAGAGCCAGGAGCCTGGACGTCCTGAACTAGGCTTCCATGATCTGTGGATACAAGACAGTCCTATCATGCAGACTGTCCCAGAGTTGGGGACCCCAGCAGCTCCAGAATGCTGGGCCATCTGGTTCCCCAAGCTACCTGAACCCCACAGGCTAGGAAACCACCTTCACCAAGAGACAGCTAGCCTGGGAGTGTAGAACCCGTGGGCTCCCCAGCTCTGGACCACACTGTGTGGTAGAGCTGCCCTAGAGCCCTGTGCTCCGGAAACCTGATTTATGCTGGCTGAAGCTGACATGAGTCTTTTCAGTTTGACTTTTGCTCACCACCAAAAAGTGGCACTGAAACATACCAGGCCTGTTGAGCAGTTCGGGATCCTGAGGAGCATTTTCATTTCTGGAACACTATGATTTGATATTTCTGAAGTGAAACAGCTGTGGGATATGAGTTCTGAAAAAAAATGGTGAGTTTTTGGCTTTTCATCCTAATTTGAAATGGACAGTCTGCCAAAATTTGATAATTATTATGTAAGAGACATGTGGTTTCTTGCAAGCTCTTCAAAGTATCATTACATACAAGTAAATTCAAAGGAGAAGGTGGTCAACATCACTAGATCTTGGCCTGAGGAAATTATTTCAGTGAAGTTACACAAGCATTAAAGCAAAGCAAGGTGAAGGCAAAATAGGCCCTGAGCACATGTCATGCCAGGTGTGAAAAGACTTCTTAACAGCTGTGACATGTCCTCTGACTTTGGAAGTTGTCCTCTGAGGATTACTGTCCCAATCTCTAGCTGCTTTGGAAGTCTTGACTCAAGGCAGGGTTTTCAGGACTTCCACGCTCCCTATCACAGACCCAGGAGCCTGGAAGTCCATACACGGGATCTGCCCACTAGCCTATCTATGCCATGGACAGATTGGGCATCACCCATCTAGCCCATGGGGCAAACAGCTTGGGCATCACTTGTCTAACCAATTTGAAAAACTTCAGCCTATTAGTATCAGCTGTTCCAATTTAATTTAGTTCTTGTTCTTATCTCTGTCTACTATATCATTATAAGCGAGTTAAAGCTCTGTAACTTTGAACTTGAATGAAGTTAGACCAGTTTAGCTCCACTTATACTGGTATAGGAGTGGACAGTGTAAGGCGTATATGGGAACAGATTATACCAGTACAATTTAATAATGGCATAATTGTTGCATCTGTTCACACTCTGAAAAAGGCTGCAAGTAGGAGCAGAAGAAATGGCCACTGAACAGCTAGGTAAGAGCTTCCCGTATTCAGGCAAAAACATAGAGATTAATCCCATGAATAGAAGAGCAGTGAAAACAATTTGTGCAAGCAGTTAACTTACAGAAACCAGTTCCACAGGACGTTGTAGAAGCAGATAGTATAACTGGGTTTGTAGCAAAACACCCAACTTTTCTTTCTTTTTTTACATTTTGAAATGCATTCCCTCCCTTCCCCAACTATTTCTGACTTTTTCTCTCCCTCTCTATTCCCTATAGAAAAGTATGAGTAAAATAAGAGATAGGATAAGTTTTAACATTTTTGTAGCAAGTCTTTTCTCTCTTCTTCTTTGATCCACTGCTTTATATTGTATAATTATTATGTTTATATTGTTTTACTGGTTTTACTGTTTCTTTTTGTACTGATACTATATGATTTAGGCCTACATGTGTAAGTTAGCATAAGCAATGTCAAGTTATGTCAAGTTTCCATTTTGTATGTTAAACCTCCATCTTGTGTCCTCTGCCCGGGTGTAACCTGTGACTCATGTCTAACCAGTCTCATGTAAATTGGTTTCTGAATGAATGGGAATGAATGAGGATGCTTGAGATACAATGGCAGCAAGGCTCTACTGAATAATCAACTCAAAGACCGGACCATCAGCTCAATAACCAGACCATTGTCTTCCATTGACTCACTCAGGGACCACAGACCCAGCATTTGAAAGACAAAGACCCTACAGAAATCAGCCAACCCACTATCACAACACAGACATCTAGAACTGCACATCCTGCACATGCTCAATACACCTGGGCATGCCCCTGCCACTAGAGTCATAGAAGGTCTGCCCCTATAAAAAGGGGTAGTGAAGACAGACCCAATGGGACGCCCTCTCCAACTGGACCAGCACTACACCATGCCACCTATCCACCCAGAGGCCCTGCTGGCAACCCTCTCTGGAGAAGACTGCTGGAGAAGACCCTGACTGGCCATTCAGGATCAATGCACGGCCCAGGATAGGTAGCTATAACCCACCTTCCTTCCCCAAGCAAAGGACCTGGACTCTGTCCCTACACACCCTGACTTCAATCCCTCCACCAAGCCTTTTTCTCTCCTGCTACCATAGTGTGGGTGTGTATGTGAGTGCTTGTGTGTGTGTGTGTGTGTGTAGGAACCAATAACTTTGTGAGGCTGTGTAGTGTGTTATCTGTTTAAACCTTTGATTCTGAAACCCCAAGTTGGGTTTTTGTCTTATTGACCTCCCAACCCTCCTCCCTGATTTCCCAACTATCTCCCAGCTTTCTGCTTCTCAGTTTCTAGCCCTAATCTCCCAGCTTTCTGCCTCTCTGTTTCGTGTCTGTCTCCTCCTTGCCACTGGGCTTTTTCTTTGTTTCCACCTTGGCACCAGGTGACCCCAAGTAACCCCGGGGCACATTAACCCTAAGTAACCCCAAGCCACAGTGGCCTCGAGTAACCCCAGGGTCACTTGATCTTAAGTAACCCCAAGGTCGCTTGACCTTAAGTAACCCCAAGCACCATGTTACCCCAAATGCCCCCTTTGGTTAACACACAGCCATGAAATTGCGTGTTTGTGTATGTGTATTGGGTGTGTAGGTATTGACAAATGATTTTTATCTAATTTTTGGTGTGTATAGTGTATATGTGCTTGAATTGGTGATAGGTATTATGTGCTTAGACTGGTAATCTTAGATGTGTATGTGCCTAGCATGTGTGTATGCACCTATTTGATTTCTGTGTGTGCATATGTGCAATTGTGTCACACCCTCCCATCTAACAGTGCAATTTCAAGATCCTGAGAGATGGCCTGGCCTCACAGGACAACAGGTTCAAAATGGGATTAGACAAATTAATTGAAGATAGGTACTTGTAGAGTTATTCACTAGCATCCCCAATCCAGTGATGGTTGATTCAAGGGAAGGCATGACAGGGGATGGACACTCTAGACATAACTTACTCTTTCCCCTGCCCCTAAAGCATCTACTACTTACCACTGTTGAAGACAGGATAGAGGCCTGGATGGACCATTGGCCTGATCCAATGTGGCACTTGTTATGATCTTATGTTTAGAAAGAACATGCCACTGAGAAAGGTGAAAAGGGATCAAGCCATGGCTACCTAAATAAACACATTGGGACAAATTGATGGGAGAAAGCATCTATTTTCTTCAGACATTTCAAACAAGGCGTGTTCCTGCAGGGTATTAGAAAGTTTAATGTGTGTTCTGGAAAGGGGTCTAGTGCATGTGCTCAATCTTCAGGTGTCTGTACAGGCCTGCTGGCTGTGTGGAATGGAAGGTTTGTCCCTGGTACAATAGATGACCTGTTGGCAACCAGAATTTCTGTGCCAGATACCTCCTTCTGTCCCCCAGGTTCTTGTTTTTCCTTTGACCTGTAAGAGTATTTCTGCCTGTGACTGAAAAAGGTATGATGGGTTAAGATAAGGTAGAATCCAGGGATATTTTGTAGAGGCAAGATTAAATACAGTGTAATCTTTTTAAAAGGCCCTTACCCACACTCAAAGAAAAAAAAAGGTCACTGACTACAGGAGCAGCCTTTCCTAAGCTTTACACACCTTAAGGCTCTCTGCTGTGTTTAAGGGAGCACCTTATGTCTCTAATAGCAACTGGAAACTGAGCACTATTTTAGAAGCCTTGGTAAAGGATGGCTCCTAGTCAGTTATACTGATTGTGCAGGTAAACCAAGTACAGTTATGTTGTCAAGTAAACAGGCAGAGAAATTGCTATGCACATTAGAAGTTTATGTGTTTAACAGGCATGCCAATAGCCGAGGCTTATTACAATGTAAGCAACAGGCAAAAAAATTGGCACTGGAATTGTGTTATGTGGACAAGCAAATTACACATAGGCACACCAGTAGACTCTACTGCATAAATTTGAGAGAGAGAGAGAGAGAAAGTTTAGAGCTATAAATCTAACCAGATTTTCTTCAGCAGGAGGGAGAAGGAAGAAGTCACTTCATTTTCTCCATGTTCTGCTCTTGTATTTCTTCTCTTTTGCATCCTATGTGCTAGACTGGGTTATGACTGTTGAGTTACACTTAGGCACTTTCTTTTCCACATTCTCATGTTAGCTCTTCCCTTTTCTTTGGAGACAGTAACGGCTAGACAGCCAGACTGAAAACTATTAGAAATCATAACAGGAAGAAATTTCATCAGATCAGCAGCACAAAGGCAAAACAGTGCCCTGCGGTTGGGGTACTGCCTTGTTGGGACTGGGTCTGGCTGTCTCAATAACAGAAATCTAGCACTCTGAGAAACCAAACAAAGAAACCATAGGCCTCTACCAATCACTGTACATAATCCTTGATGTTCTTGTGAGGTTTCCAGAATGGTTAGATGTGTGCCAGGGCCAAGTCTGGTTCAGGAATAGGATCCAGATCCAAGGTTTCCTGCTATTTGTGGGGTTCACTTTTAGCCCATTAGCATGATAGGCTGGAGCTGTGAGAGTTGTACTTAAGCTCTGGGAAGTTTTGAGTGAATTGAGAGGGTGGAGGATATCGCATCAGAGATTCTGGTTTGGACCTATCTTTATAAATATTGCCTTGTGATTTTCACAAAGCTTCATGTCAGGGGCTATAATTATGCTGTGGTAGTGAGATGTGAATTCAGCTATTTGCAGTCCCCACATTAGGACTGAGAGGTAACTCTTTTGCAGTGCAGGAAATACCTGAGCTCCTACTGGTTGCCTGCAAAAGGCCTGGAAGGATTCTTTTTTCTCCTCATGAAAGCTTTATTGGCATTAACGTTTGTTTGTTTGTTTTTTTCACTAGACACTAGACAGTGGCCATAGCTAAAATGGGAAGTTTTGACAAGGGTGCTCCCTTCCCATTACTGAGAAAACTCACAGGTACTTGGTTGTAGGGTCTCATTCTTCTGCTAAGGATCAAACCAAACAAACTTGGGGTCAGTGAGAAATGTTTCGCTATGTCAGTTTGGCAAGGACTGTAGAGGTATTTTTCTTCCTCTTCTACCATGGGTCTGGGCCTCTTCCTGTGATTCTCTGAGATTATATCCATGAAGTAGTATCTGGGCATTGGTAGCATTGTTTTTCTCACTAATATGTGGTGTACTGGGTATTTCTTGTTTTGTGCCTTGTAGTTGTGATGTGTGGGGATCTGAAATCTGATTCACAGGTCTGATTAAAAGCTGACTCAAATAAGTATTTCAGTTGACTTCACTACCTTTGGTTCAAGCCCCACATGCATGAAATTATGCATGTGTTCACATACTTTGCTGAATCAGGGCTAATAACCATGCTTGTTAAAAATTAAAGTCCTTTGGATAAATAAGATGATGAAGCAGGATGGAGAAATACAGGTTGATTTCTTTTGGGACTTACATTATCCCTTAAAGGGACCAGATATCATGAAAATATTATCCCTTATTTTTGCTTAGACAAATGCAAGTGAAGCTTTCTCTCTCTTGGCTAATAAAATGGATGTATTGGTACTTACATTAATATGTAACTGCCACTTTAGCAAGGCTAAAATAACTAAAATAGTGTTATCCTAGACTCTGGAAGTCTCAATCAAGACTGAATAGAACTGGAACTCTTTTCCCTTCCAGCCTCAAAATGAGGATGAAGGCTATTCCATCAGCAGGAGAACGTGTTAAGTGTATGTTGAAGTCTTTTTTACTTCAATGGATTTATGTCACTTTATGCCAGCTACAGATCAGTCCCATTGCCTTTAGTAGGACTTCATTTAATAAAATCATATGAGGGTTGGAAGAGACCTCAGGAGATCATCTAATCCAACCCCCTGCTCAACAGAGGACCATACCCAACTAGATCAGCCCAGCCAAGGCTTTATCTAGCCAGATCTTAAAACCTCCAAGGATGGAGATTCCACATCCCTTCTGGGTAGCCCATTCCAGTGTTTTACTACAGTCCCAGTGAGAAAATTCTTCCTAATATCTAACCTAAATTTCCCTTGCTGCAACTCGAGACCATTGCTCCTTGTTCTATCATCTGCCACCACCGAAAACAGTCTAGATCCATCCTCTTTGGAACCACCCTTCAGACAGTTGACGGCTACTATTAAATCTCCCCTCAGTCTACTCTTCTCTAGATTAAATAAGCCCAGTTCCCTCCCAGCCCCCTAACCATTTTTGTTGCCCTCTGCTAGCTATCTCCGATTTGTCCATATTCTTTTCTGTAGTTGGATGCCCGAAACTGGACATAGTACTCTAAATGTGGCCTCACTAGTCCCAAATTGGGGGGGGAAGAATCACGTCCCTTCATCTGCTGGCAATATTCTTAATGCAGCCCAGGATGCCTTTAGCCTTTTTCGCAACACTGTTGGCTCATATTCAACTTACTGTCCACTATAATGTTTAGGACCTTTTCTGCAGAGCTGCTGCTTAGCCAGTCAGTCCAGTTTGTTTAGTTTCATTAATTTACACTGACTGGTGTAGGGATAAAACCTGTTGATTTAAATGGATCTTTAGTAATTTATACCAGCTGGGACACTAGATCATCATCATCACAAGGACCCAGGGGCAGATCCAAGGGGTGAGGTTACACCCCCCACTTCAGTTGTGTAGCATATGTGCAGTGAGCTTTCTGCTTTGGCAGAGCTCTGCAGCACCACTGCTCCTTACACCCTCTTTCCACTGCTACTAAATATGGCAGCAGGTGAGAGAGTTGGGGGAAGCAGTGGTAGCATTCATCCCCTGACTTTTAATGCTATACCACAGCAGCAGCAGCTCTGGCAGAAGCTGCACTGATAAGATGGTGAACTCAGAAAGCTCACTGCACATGTTACACAACCAAAGGAGGGTATAACTATCCCCCCATCCCTGCTCCTAGATCTGTCCATATATATAGGCAGTCCTCGACTTACAACGTTTTGAACAGGGTTTTGAGTTACAACATTTCACACTTACAGCGTTTATAAATTGACACCCTGTTCCAACTTTCTGACATCAGTTTCAACTTTACAATGCTTGAACCAATGTGACACCATGCCAGTGAACAAGTTTTCTGTGTCACCCATCTCCCTGGAAAACATCTGTCCAAGCTTCCTTGGACACTTTCTTTAAGAAAGCAGATGAGGCTCTATAAAAACCCACAGCCAAGGTCCTGAGAAGAGTTCAGCCAAGAACCCTTCAAAAAGTCCAGCCAAGGGCCTTTCAAAAAGTCCAGCAAAGTCACCTCAAAAAAGTCCTTCCAAATCAATATGCTTGCTATTTACAATGTAAATACATTGATATAGCTATATTACTCATTTATAATTGATCGAGTACAAAATTCTGGGGTATTTTTGGTGAAAATAGGGTATCGGGCCTTGATTCAGGAATGAATCCCCCATTTATAACATTGTTTCTTATGAGAAAATTGGTTCTGAGTTACAACATTTCGATTTAAGACATGGTTTTCAGGAACCAATTGTGTTGTAAATCCGAGGACTGCCTGTAAAGCAACTGGGACCATTGAAACAAGCCTGACATAACACCAGCTGAGAATCTGACTTGTTCAGTTGATTTCTTCTCTGTTTACTTGCTGCCAATGTGACAACAATGAAAGTAGAACGTAATGTAGCCAGCGTAGAATCTGGACACCTCTATATGAAAAGATAATGCACAGTAGCATCCTTTAGGGTGAATGAGTGAGGTACCAACCATAGGGGACAGTATCACTTCCCTCCTCATCCTCATGAAGTCTGCAGAAGCCAGGTGCATGGACACTGTGCTGCTGTTGTAAGAGCAAGAGCCAGGGTGGGCAGATCATACTGTGATTTCAGCTGTGCCACACTGAAGCTCTTTTTGAGCCCTTGGCACAGGTAAGCCACCGTCCTCCCTACCCCCAACTCCTGTCCTGCAACAGCATCTCTCAGCTGTATCTCCTTCCCTCCCTCCCCCCCACTCTTCTGCATTTTCCCAGGGTTGGCCCAGGGCACAACTCAAGCTTCTTACACATTCAGTAATGAAACATGTATAGAGAAGAGGAGTAGTTGTTTGTTGTTTTGGTTTTTTTTCGGAGAAGGGTTGTTTGTTTTCAGTTTAGCAAAGAGATTTCTGAATGCTGTATGTGAAATGAAAGCATGTTTAGCAACAGAGTGTTTGGGCTGAAGTGGAAAGAAGAGTGGAGGAATAAGGAAGCAGTTGTAATTTAGTCTCATTCAGCTGTTTCGTTTTCCTTCACTGTTGCTTTAAGAAAAGGGAAGCGTCACTTGTTCACTTTTTCTGCAGCTGGCAGAGATCCCAGCTTTTCAAGATTTGAAAGAAGAAATCCTCTTTGGGACTGTGAAACTCTTGGCAAGGTTCTTTCTCAACACGGCAGCTCACAAGCTTGCATCACCAGCTTGAGTCATGAAAACTTTTTTTTTTTTTTACCATCCTTTGGAAAAGCCTTTCAAATGAGAAACTTCCATTACATCAGCATCTGGCAGGAAGCCATTCTCTGTCTCTAGCTGTAAAAGTGAAACTTGGACTCGAGTGTCATACATCCAGTGCACTGAACTCAAATGCCAGAGTTCTCACAAGGGCTGCCAAAAGGAAACCGAGCTTTAGCAAACAGCTCTTTATTGCATTCCAAACCCAACATGTTGCACAGCCCAATCCCTTGTAGAGATACAGCAGTTTGTACAAGATGTGTACTGATACATTACAGTTTAAACAAAACAAAACAAAACTATGCCCTGCATTAAATTTACATAGTAAAACACTCAGAGGTTACATGGATAATTAAAGTTATCCATGCAACCCTAATTTGGCCCCCTGCCACAGATGTGTTATGATAATGTCTTTACAAGGTTATAAATGTTAGGCAACCTTAACTTTCACTGTTGCTATCTGAACTGCCTGCAATGTGTGTTTATAGGCATAAATACACCCAATACACATTGTTTATAAATACACACAGAGTATGAATGACTTCTAGAAGGCAAATATTTATTTTGCATAAAATCTGAGACTTTTAAAATCAGTCTCAGACTCTGTGGTGCCTGACTCATGATTCATGACTTTGTGGCCAGTCTGATGCAGGCCTAGTTATATTTTGCTCAGGAAGCCAGTGGGCCTGTTCACTAGTCCTGTATAACTAGCTACTTTTTCAGTTCACTTGAAATTCCAAAACACTGGGAAAAAATTGTTTCAGCTTGGATCCAAAGCAAAACACTATGTTCTGTTTCCAAAGGGTTTCATTCCTTTAGAAAAGTTGAAGTAAGCTTGGAAATGAAATGACATTTTGAAATGAAATTGAGAATTCTCTTTTGAATGTGTCTACGTGGAAAGTGCTCTCTTTTTTCTTAGGTGTTCTTTAAAAAAAATTTGAGCAACTTGCCAGAGACAAGAATCTGATCAATATTTTCAATTGGCATGAAATCTGCACTTTTTGAAAAATATTTGAGGTAATGTTTATCCAGTTCTACTAGTCACAGAGTAAGTTACAACTCAACAAGAATAGGCATGTCAGAATCTGAGTCATAGAACTGAAACATGATTCAGTCCAACTCATGATTTAGGGATCCCAAATCTTGTAGCTGAGAAAGGTAAAAGCCAGTTTGAGTAAATTAAGGTCATCTCTCTGGAGTCTTTACTCAAAATTTGATCTGAGCCTGAAGTTTGAGTAGCTTGCAAGCCTGTTAAGTTCCATTCCCTTAAATCCTTATTTGTGGGTGAGGCGTTACATACCGTAGAACCCAATCTTATTAACCATGTGTCATTGAAATTAGTTATATCTCCTTTCATCTGTGTCGGCATGCAAGCAAAACAGCTTTAAACCCTGTGTCTCTAACACCCTGGAAGGATCTTTGACTGTGTTTACCTACAACATAGTTTTGCCAAATATTTCTGTTGAACCAGTTCTTATCTCAGCGACATAAGTGAGAGCATGGGATTATGCTGGCGGACACCAACATTTCAGGTCTATGTTACCTAATTCTGCTCAGAGCACTGGAGGATGTGGTTATTGAAAGAGTGGTGTCTTATCAGCATGCATTCTCCAAAACTGCTGAAGATGAACTGAGTGTAGGAATGATGGGTACTTTCCTCTGGGTCACAGTGATACCAGGAAAGTGCACTGACTTTTCTTTTACCTGATACCTTTTATTTGAAATATATATCAGGCTGGGCCTTCCTTTATTTTGCTGTAAAATTTCTTGGATTACTCAGAGATTGTGAATTTCAAATGAAGATGCAAGAGTGCTGTGTCTTGGACATCCTTCCTCCAAAATAGTGATCAGCTAGTGGAGTTAAATTGGACCCTGCTTTGGTTGGGCTTGGCATGACAGCCTGTACACAACACAGAGTCTTTTTTATGAACATGTGTGGCAGAACAAGTGCATTTACCAGGCTCTAAACCTTAGAAGCAACTTAGTAAATGCTCAAATGTACCAATTCATGCAGCTGTTTCATTCCATCTCCTCCAAACTTGCCCTTTTCTTTCCCACAATTAGCACAGTTCTCACTTTTCAGGACTCAGCAAAACACTTCTACTGGGGCTGGAAAACTCTCAGGATGACAGTATTATATAGGCTGTCTGCCCTTCAATGCAAATGTGACAGCTGGGCGGAACTTCCACCCACGCCCCCTTCGCACCGCCCCCTTTCCCCTTTTATGGTGTGTGACATCATCAACTCCACCCCCTGACCCCGGTCACGTGGTGCATGACATCAGCAACTCCGCCCCTGACCCCAGTCACGTGGTGCGTGACATCAGCAACTCCTCCCCTGACCCCCAGTCATGTGGTGCATGACATCAGCAACTCCACCCCTGACCCCAGTCACGTGGTGCGTGACATCAGCAACTCCACCCCTGACCCCAGTCACGTGATGCGTGATATCAGCAACTCTGGCCCTGACCCCAGTCATGTGGTGTGTGACACCAGTACCACATGGTTCATGACATCAGAAGGACAACCCAAGCAGACCATCAAAGCCCAACCCCTCATGCTGCGGGGTGGAGGTGTGACCCCCTCTAACAACCCACCCCAACACCCCCAACCAATTGGCAGGGGTTTCAGAGGCCTCAGACCTCCCAAGAACAATGCTGAACCACTTGGAATGAGTACAGGGGGGGTGGGGTTTAGGCGGCAAGCCCACCAGGTCTATCTGCTTTCCCAAACGACCCCTCTGTTTATCTGAGACCGTGCTAAGGCAAGCAAGGGCAGCTA
>JAGPOW010001543.1:52697907-52714939 GCA_030014935.1 Caiman crocodilus
ACAAAGACACCATCTTCCAAATTCTCAACTTCTGTTTAGTGGTCAGGGACCTGATAGGCCATAACAACATCATGTGATCTAGGGTGGATCTTGCAGCATAAGGGGTTGGGCTTTGAGGGTCTGCCTGGGTTGTCCTTCTGATGTCATGAACCATGTGGTACTGGTGTCACACACCACATGACTGGGGTCGGAGTGGAGTTGCTGATGTCACGCACCACGTGACCAGGGTCAGGGGCGGAGTTGCTGATGTCACGCACCACGTGACTGGTGTCAGGGGGTGGAGTTGGTGACGTCACACGCCATAAAGGGGAAGGGGGGGCATGTGAAGGGGGCGGGACCAGAAGTCCCGCCCACCTGTCACATTTGCATTGAAGGGCAGAGAGCCTATATACTACTGATGACTCTTGCCCAGTCCAGAAACCAATAAACTTGCATTTCCAGCCCATTTCTGGGTGTTACCTGGCTTAATTATTATACCTTACTGGGCCTTTCTCATCAGTCTCACCAAGCACAAAACTCTTTTGCTGTTGTTAAAATGAAAACCAATTCTGAACACAAGTAGTTGGGAAGTTGTGGGCAGTCCCCACAGGAAAAATTAGTTTGGGGGCCTCCTAGTAGCATATGTTTCCTGGCAGTGGAGGAAAGGAAAGGGGGAGAAGGAGCAGACAGAAGGGAACTACATTTCACATTCGCAGCTAGCCTGTTGATACATTGTCAGAATGGCCTGCAAGTGCTATTATTTTAGGGCATCCCTGGGAAGGATGCTGCTGCATGTTCTAAGGTTATAGACAGCCCTATAGAAAAGTGTCTGGCTCTATTCCCAATATACACTCATTGATTTCTGGCCTTAGGCATGTTGCTTTAACATGCCTTGGTTGTTGCAGCAGTAGGATCACTGTATGCATTGAACTATAGGAGTAATAGCAACTGGAATCATTTCCACAACTTCGTTGTGGAGCTATGCTGACCCTGTAGTGTTAGGAAGAGTAAGCAGTCATCTCTGTGTGGACATTGTTACTCAAATTGCCAATTACTTAAATCACGAGCAAGACTTTATAAAAGGCAAAGGTGCAGAGATTGAGGCATACCATTCATAAAACACACACAACTCATATACATCATCACACGCAGGCATACACATACACAAAACAACCATTTCATCCACACATACACCAGATATAGTTACCAGAAATAGTTGCTCAATATCAGCCCAGAATGGCCAACCTGGCCTTATTGAGTAGATGATGATGATTTAAAGATAGCACATTTGAAGATAAAAGCTGGAGCAGGGTGAACAGATGCATCTGTGCTTCAATGAAACAGCAGTAGAGAAAGAGACTCACCCACCTTGGCATTTTCAAAGTGTTCTTTTATAGGGATTGGCATCCTTTGTTTCAGTGCTTTGGGGTTCTTGTGAAGATGTCATACCAATGATATGCTAACATTTGTTTGGCTTGCTCTGAAACTTTCAGGATTTCTTTACCTAGCTGCAATATAGAAATACCGTGCTCTTGTGCGTTATTACAAGTGACAGTAGTTAATTGGCTTATTTGCAAATTCTGCATCAGAAGGTTGAGCAGGGATGTCTAATGGACTTCTATGGAAACATTAAAATTTAGTAAATTGTTATCTTTTATACTTATATCCTGAATTATTTGTTTTATGAAATAATAAGTTAAAAGTGGAATTTGAATAACAGTGACATTACACATGCATTGCTACACGGGAAGAAATGAAACATTTATCCCTTGTCAAATAATTTGCTTGAGTCCTACCACACACACAATTCATTTAATCAAAATACAGTTTGGTTGTGCTATTATCCAATTCATCCCAATAACATGTGAATAGTCCGTCACTCTGGAATAAGCAGGTTTTTACCAAGAGTGGCAATGTGGGAACATATCCATTGATTATCAGTCCATTTATTATACATATGATGATTGCCAATTTTTGGTTTGGTCATTCAAATATTTGCCAGTAAAATGAAGGGTCCAAATGCACTTTCTTTGAACAAATGGAAGGGTTATAAATGACCATAATATCTCTGGGTGTGTGTTTGGTAATGCTTGAATTATCTGTACACTTAAGAGACCAGTTGTTGATGGCCTTTTAGTTCTTTAGTCACCTTTGCTACTAGATTCGATGTTACACTATAGTTTCTGCAAATGAGAGAGGAAAGAAAAACAAACAAACATGCACACACCAACCTGCCAAGGAAAACTCCTTGCAGTAAAATATTATTTATATTTACACGTTTACAGTGCTGACATGTACCAAGTTTTTATAAACAACCTTTTTCTTTTGCCTTGAGTTGTTAACACTTTCCTTTCTAAAAGATTTACACTATTTCTGAAGAGTGAGGGGAGGTTAAAAAAACCCAAAACATTTCTCACCCCTGTTAGCACTGAGATTGCAGATACTTGTTTCCAACAGTTTTTTTGCCTTGCCTTTACATGCAACACTTTTCCTTCTTATTGGACCAGTGATAAAAGTTATTGTACTTAACCCAAACAGACCACAGCATGATCTCAGGCACTTTGAGATCAGGATCTAACTTTTATTTTTAAAGCAACTGTATCTTTCCCCCCTCCTTTAAAGCACTTTTTTTTAAAATTACATTCTTACTCTTTTCTGCTACCTGCTCTAGTATTTAAACTCTGTTAATTTTTTCCCCTTCCTTTCTTTTTTAAACACATTCCACATCTTTCTCTCTATAACAGCTGTCTCTCAGCAAATGTTTCTGCTTTTCTCTATTCTTTTTCTTTGGCCTTTACTAAAGGTTTTCTGTTGAGGTATGCTCCCCCTAGCCTTTTCCCAGTTAAGGGTAACCCACAAGATGGTGGAAGCTAGGGTTTTCAGGTGCCCTATATTTGCTCCTGCCCACTCCCCAGGGTGATTATTATGCAACATTTTGCAGAGACTACCCTGCTACAGGTAGCTCCACCACACTAACCGTGCCCAGGAAGGTGGCCATTTTAGGTCATACACAGGAGCAAACTTTCTACTCTCCTGCTATGATCTTCCTTAATCTGCATGGGCACAGTTACTCACTTTTGGGCTTCCTGGCCCCTCTTTGGGCCAGTTGAGATTACAGGCTGTTGGCTCTGGCAGCTCTAACTGATCTTTTCTCTGTGCCCCTTCTCTGGACTGCCAGCTCACTTGGTCTTTTAGGGCCCTGCAGACCCCTCTCAGATTTCTCTCTCTCTCAGCTCCCCTCAGAGCCTCTGGGCTCATCCAGTTCTATTCTCTCCTGATCTAACCCCTCCTGGACTCCAAGTCACTGACTCTGCCTCACCCACCTTTCAGACTGAATCCCTGGTTTTCCATGCTCTCCAAACTTTGGCTGGGCTCTGCTCTTTAGCATCCACTCTTAATGGATCCACTCCTTTCTGTGCTTTGTATGTCTATTTTCAAACACCTTCAGAGATCTCTCACTTTTCAACTGGTCTCTGGATCTAGCAATTGTCTTTCAATTCTGATGGCAATACTTTCTCCAGCAGATCTCTCTCTCTAGCAACTCTCTAGAATTCCAACACTTCCTTTTTCTAGGTCTTACCCAACGTTTAGTTTTCCTTTCCTTCAGCAGGTCTTAACCACAACCTTTTCTGGGCTACAAGCTTCACAATCCATTCTCATCAGTGGCCCCTAATTGCTTTGCTCTTTGCAAACCAATCAATCCAGCAAATCTTGATTTCTCTTTTTCTTACAGTTGCACACTTTGTGCTGGCTTTGCCTTCTACAAACCAAAACTAATCTCTGTCTCTTTTCCTCACAGACACACAGTCCACTAAGCTCCATTCTAGCTCCCTCCAAAAGACCACAGGCAATGAATTGCACACCAAACACAATTCTTTCAGAAAAACTTTTCTACCTCAAAAAGGAACTTTCAAACTATGCCTCTGAAGAGAAAAAAACAAAGCATGCCTCTGATAAGCTCACTGATCTTTCTCTGCCCAGCGTAACTCAAAATAATTCTGGGCACTGATTTCTGTTTACACAACTGTACCCTGATGTTTCCCAAAACAAGCTGTTATGCTCCTGTAACAATCTTTATCTCTTCTAGGCTCGTCACTGTTCCTGGAGAGGTGGGGGGAAGAACCAAGTTTCCCCTCACTTTCAATCACAAATTCTCTGCCACTGCCTGAGCAGATGTCCAGTAACATACCTTGTCTCCTTCTAGTCTACCAGCTGCCTCTCTTGTGGAGGGGGGTACACACAGGATCCTAAAGTATCTGTCTCACATGTCTTTAACCGTCTTTGATCTCTTTGAAGCTCCACTGCCCTCATAACATTTTATCTTGCCATAACTTGCACTTGTAACTTACACCTTACCAACTTCACAGAAAACACACAACTGCTCTTGTAACCATTCCCAAGGCCTGTCATTTACACAGCCTTTCCAGCAGAGAGATGACTTTCTCTGATCTCTCCTAACTTCCTATTGCAAACACAACAGGAGGTTCTTACTTAATCCCAAGCAGACCACAGCATGTACTCATGTCCACTACTCTGCCTGACCCAGACAAAAAAAGTTTTCTGGTCAGCAGTGACAAACCATCTTTCCTGCACAAAACTTACAACCCTAGTCACAATTACCATACAACTTTACCTTACTACAAATTTTAGCTAACCCCTTTAAAATGCCTCCTAACAGTTAGTTAGATGGAGGAACAGATTTTTAGTAGCTTCCCATAAAAGCCACTTTGCTGCAGCCTCCTTTTTGATGGAGTGTGGTGGTATATTATATATCTGCATATAGTTCTTAAATTTGTTTTTTAAATCTGCAATGGTACAGGTGTCTCCTATGGACTGCTTGATTCATGGGCTATGTGTAAATCACTGCAGCACTTGTTTTAAAAGACTCAAATCTTCCAGATATGTAGGAAGGAAATCTTTGACACTGTGATGCAAGGGACCTTGTATGTTGCACTGCCTGCCGGGTATGTAGCCCCTCCCCTCAACTTGCCTGTCATGACTTGATGTTATACTATCAAGACAGAGGGTTCAATGGAGATCTTCCTGGGAGGACTTCCCGGGAAATGGCAGTACTCACAATTTTGGTGCAATGTTCCATGGGGCTCTGCCTCCCCTACATCCCATCCACATGCCAACCAGATGGGTGTCAGCACAATGGTGGTTCAGCCTTGCAGGCTTGCCCACAGCTTGCCTCGGGAGGAGTCCCACATCTGAGTGGGCTCAGCTTGTACTTGTCCCTCTGGCCTTGATGCATAACCTTCCCTCCCTCGAGGCTGTCAGGCTATCTAGGTGTAATGTCGTGCCTACTGCAATGCCACCGAGTGGAGCACTTTGCCCTTACACTGCTTCCCTCTATTTCTTTGATTTTTCCTTTTTTCTTTTCTTTCAAAAGAAATATACTCCTGGGGAGGAGAGGGATGTGGAGCTGCCTCCTTTCCGCCAGCCTCCTGCAGGGGTCTCAAATGCCTCTCCTGCTCTGTCTTCTACAGGGAGCTTAAGTGCTTCTCCTGCTCTGCCTTCCACCAGGAGTTGAAACACTTCTCCTGCTCTGCCTTCTACAGGGTCTCAAAGGCTTCCCCTGCTCTGCCTGCTGGTGCTGCACTGGCTGTTCTGCTCCTCTTCCATTCAGGAGCCTCAGCACGTCTGGCATGCTGCACCTTGGTGCCCTCTCTCTCGGGCTTCTCTCCCATGGTAGCCAGTACAGCCACTGTGATTGGTCCAGCTATTTCCCACCCAGGAAACAGCTGATTAAACAGCCAGCATAATGCTGGCTCATGAGACTGTGGCCATGGTCCTGGCTCCTGTTCTGGCTGCCCAGCAGGAGGTAAGTTTTTCCCTTGGGGGGGCTGTTTCTGAGGTTTGGAGCCTGCGGGGATTATCCTCTCCCCTTTGGGAGCCTGTGGAGGTGCCTGTCCATCACAGACACCTTTCGCATATGGCTCACTCTTTACTGTCTTTCTTTTGAACATGTTAACGTCCATCTGCTGTATTTTTCTTACTGTTTAAAGTTAGTTACCACTTGTTATTATTTAAATTCAGTATACTAGTCTGTAAAAACATGCCAAAAAGTCTGATTTCCAAGATAATCAAGTCCAAAAACAAAACTCAGGCCAAAACAATGGACCCCTCTCTATAGGTGGTCCAGACTACCCTGGCAGTCCATTAGCCACAGATGGGCTTCTTAATATTCACAAACTCAGACCAAAACAATGGACCCCTCTCTATAGGCAGTCTGGACTATGCTGGCAGTTCATAACCCACAAAGTAAGCTTCTAATTATCCACAACCCACAGGTGGGTTTTCCAAGTCAAACAACTTGTCCAAGTATCCAAGTATTCCTCTATTTTTTAAAGTGGTCGGTCTAACCCGAAACCACTATACCTGGCACTTCTACCACTGGGCAGCGTGCACACCTTTAGATAGACAGACAAACTCATATACAGACAAAACTTACTATACAGATAACATGTAACTGATCAATAACCACAACATAGAACCTTATTCACCCCCACATGCATTCTCCACCAAAAATATTACTCAAATTGCCAGTTGCTCAAATCATAAGCAAGACTTTATAAAGGGGGATAAGGCAAGGTGCCATGTTTATTGATCACATGAGTTAGACGTAGAGGTTCGGGCACACCATTCATAAAACACACACAACTCATCATACACAGCATTACACACAGGCATACACATACACAAAACAACCATTTAATCCGCACATACATCAGATATAATTACCAGAAATAGTTGCTCAATATCAGCCCAGGGTGGCCAGCCTGGCCTTTTTTGAGTAGATGATGGTGATTTGAAGACAGCAGATTTGAAGATAACAACTGAAACAGGGTGAACAGATGCATCTGTGCTCCAATGAAACAGCAGTAGAGAAAGAGACTCACCCAACATGGCATTTTCAAAGCGTTCTTTTATAGGGATTGGCATCCTTTGTTTCAGTGCTTTGGGGTTCTTCCATACCCAGCTTCTGTTTTTGTGGTTGTTCTTCTTTTATCTTCAGCTTATCTTAGCCTTGAAGTGTTCTTGTTGCCTGTCTGACAATTTCTTCTTCTGTTATCTCCCTTTGTGCCCTCGAGCTTCAAAGAGATTCTTCAGCCATTTGTTAGTTAGTTACTGGCTGGTAACTTACATTTGGTGCCTTATTGCTTACACAAACAGTTAAATCCTCTTCTCCCATCTCTATGCCATTCTCTCACCATTCACCCTTTTACACACACTCATACATAAAGGCTATGCAGAGTTCATTCACTTATGTCAAGCAGAAGCAATATGTATGTATATATTATATACATACATACACTAGGGTAGCTATGACTAAGTAAGGGAAAAGGGACATGGTAAGAAATCTGTTGAATAAGGTGCTGCTTTTACAGTCACTTTTTCCAAAAGGCTCACACTTGTTGAAACCCACGCAGTGTGAAGCAACTGACACTCCCGGTGCAGGCTCAGATGATCCTGCAGCAAGTTTGTAAGAGCCTGATTGACTGGGAGGGCCTGGTTAGCAGCTAGCCAGGTGCAGCGCCCAGGAGCTGGATTTCTGTCTTATATCTTGACTCATCTTAAAGCTGACAAGATCTGAAATGTGCGTAGAGGAAAATTCAATTCTTAGTTGCCTGGGGGTAGTGTCGAAACATCCTCTAAATAAGTCCATCACTGGATTCAGTAAGTAACACCAGCACTGCAGAGTAAGTATTTATGTGTAGCCAAAGACATTTCCAGCAAGCATGTAACTATAAAACTGGACCTCTGTTTGGTACATATGAAATTCTGGTGGCTGCCATTAGTCTTTAATTCATGTGCCACGTGTCCTGAAAGAGGCTAATCCTACTGGATATGCAGGACACAGGTGATGTGTCCTCCACCTGTGTGTAAGCTTGAGGACAGGGCTAGGGCTCTAGGTGTTGGTGATTACCTGTTAAACAATGTAACCCAGCTTTAAGTAACAAAGGACTTGGAAATAGTATCTGTAATCACTTTCCCTCCTTAGTTAAATGTTTCTAATTATTTGCTACAATTTGAAGGGGCCAGGAGGAATTTATATATTAAGAGGTCTTGTATTAAATACACTTGCAATTTAATAAACAGCACAGGAGTTGGGGTGTGGAACCAAACAGTAATATAATGAGATTTTTGCCTGCCCCCAATCCTGTCAGCATTCTAGGAGCAAACAGCCCTGCAGAAACCAAAACCAGACGCCTGTAAATTAAAACTCCCCTGAAAGATTTATGATACTGGCAGAAAAAGAGCTGCTCCCAAGTATGGTCTGATGCTGTAGACTCCAAAATTACAAGTCTGTGGAACTATGTCTGATGGCTATCATTGCTGAGCACAGTAGGCTTATCTGTCTGCCTAATCTTCCGGCTCTTATCACCTTATCTGAAGACTTTTTAGCACCCAATATATTCTCTCACTATGACTGCATTAGTCAGAAAAATGATTAATTGAATTTTTCAAAAAGAAAATCTTTACTCAAAAAAACAAGCAATTCTGAAACTTAATGTGGATTTTGCTGTTATTTATTCATATCCCAAACTCTTAGACAGGCATTACTCCACAGAGGCTGGCCATCTTTCACACTGTACTTGGGATCAGCCAGATAGAGGACAATCTCCATTTTGCCTCCTACGCTGTTTTATGTTAAGCAAAGCTAACTCATGTAAGATTTATTTGGGCCAGTGCAAGTCACAGCAGGGTTTTTCTTGGAACAGGTGAAAAAGCAAGATGTGTGTAAGAGCCCTTCACAAGTTTCTCCAGTATCAATGAGAAATCACCATAATTTGTACTCTCACATTTTTCAGGAGAGGTCTGTTTTGTAACAACCAGCAAGTTTATTAATGAGCTAAAAGCTCATTACATTTTACAGGGAGAGGTTGGGACAAAAAGACACAAGTCAGTTGGTAGCCTGCATGCTTCAAAACATTATTTGTATCATGCTCTCAGATTAAACCTGCTGTTCATAGAACCATAGAAAATTATGGTTAGAAGGGACCTTAGGAGGTCATGTAGTCCAACCCCCTGCTCAAAGCAGGACCATTGCCAAATAGATTATCCCAGCCAAAGTTTTGTCATGTTGCCCTAAGTTCAGGTGCAACCTCAGTGGCCCCATTACAGGTTGGTGCTTGTATCTAAAGTTAAGAACCTCCCTAAATACGAGACAATGACCAGAAATTAATCAGCTTGTGAAAGAAGTGTGGCCTACAGTAGGCTTCTGCACATTTTTAACCCAATGGTAAAATGATATCTTACTTACATTTTACTAATGTGTTGTTAGTACATATTCAGTGTCATGAGTGGGCTCCTGTGCTGGTTTAAGTCAATGGCATTTCACCAATTTGTACCCTCAGAAAATCTGGGTCAAAATATCTTTACGTTGTTTCCCCAGCTAAAAGCTGTAATGACTTTTGGCTCCTTTAAAACATGTTTGCAGTGGTAGTTTTCCCCCATCTCTCTCTCTCTTTACCCTAGTGAGCCAACATCAGGGATCTCACGAGGTACCATTTTACCCATGTATGTGTGTAAATAGGTACATCACCAGCATGATCATTCTTACTGGGTGCATCTACACATTGCCCTATGGCAACATAGCAATGTGCTATGTCTCCATGCTGTTTGCCAGCTTCGTCTCTGTAGTGCACCTCTACAACAATGTGTGCCACTACAGCAATGTAGCAGTGAAATCTAACCACCTGTACTATCTATCTGTACCACAACATGCTTTAGTATTCCCAAAAGGAAATACTCAAAGCATGGTGCTGTAGCAACGTCACCATACGGCAAATTGTAGACATGCCCACTGTCCTCTTTCCACCAGCCTCAGATGAACTGGAGGAGACTGACTCACAGCCCACTTACCGTAGGCAAATGTTACACTTACATTACTTTTATAGTACCTTAGGTCAGCATTTCCCAATGCGTGTGCTGTGGCACACAGGTGTGCCATCAGACATTACCAGGTATGCTGCAAGATCTTGAGGGGGCATGGCTCCCAGTGGGGCATGGCTCCAGCCAGTGCCGCCACCGCTGCCCTGCACTGCTACCACTGCTGTTCAGACACCTACCACCCCATCATTCTGCATCCAGTCATGCGCCACCTCCCCCCAGCTCTGCATCCCATCGCACACCACCACCCATATCCCCTGCTCTGCATCCAGCCAGTGTGCTGTGAGATGGAAAAGGCTGTGTAAATGTGCCATGGAATGAAAAAGTTTGGGAAATGCTGCCTTATGTTCTTAGCTAATACAAACTGAATGGCAGTTATGCAACCAGAAAATCTGACCAGTAAGGCAAAAAAGGGAAGTGGCTTGATGGGAAGCTTAGCTAATTATTGGAGGAATGTACCTAAAGAATGTATTATTCAAAATTCTTCCCCTCCCTCCCCTTCAAAGCTAATACTATAAACACATCGGTATTGCAAAGTGGCAGTGACTTACTGACTGAATGCATCTATTTAGCAGTAAAATGGCAGTGACTTTACTGACATTACAGATGTGTATATATTAAACTCTGAAGGGAAGAGAGGGGAAGAATGAGTAATACATTCTTTAGATACATTAAGAATGTATTGCTCAAATTCATCCCCATGCTCACCTTCAGAGTTTAATATAAACACATCTGTGTTGCAGTAAAGTGGCACTGATTTAACTGACTTAAAGCCAACAATATGATCATTAAGAATACCCAGATCTACCTTCATCATCCTCTACCCCACCATCTGCCCCAATGCTGGCTCAGATGGAAAGCTTTCTAAACCAGAAGTGGAGAGGCGCTGATGGATTCCCTTGAATGTGGGGTATGTTAAGTGATCTGCAGGCCCTACATTTTAACTATGCTTACAATATGGGAGGGGGAAGGAGAGGTGCAGAAATAAGGTATTTGAATTTAAGTGGCAGGAAATAACAGCACAGCAAACAGAATACTGAAGCTTCATGCAAGAATGGTTTGCACTCATTCTGTCTCACAGAAGAGAGAAATAGCCTAGTTAAGGGCAACGTATTCCTCCATCTGCTTTAGGGAAGGAATATAGGAGGAAGATGGCATTGAAGATCAAGCACATACTGGAGAAGACTGAGCAGATACAGAAAGTGTCTGGACCTAATTTTCACAGTAGAAAACAGTGGGCAACTGCAGGTTGGGAGGGGGCAGGGAGTGGTGTGTGGGTTCACTCCCAGCTACACGTCATAATTACCAACATCTGGACAAGGCAGGCTGCCAATTTAGCAAGGTTTCTTGGACCTAACTGGTCAGAATTTTTACAGTCACCTGTGGTGTGTAAATTAATTTCTCCCAATTGTTTCAGTGTGATATTAATTTCAATGGAAGGTTTGTGTCCTGTAGGTGGCTTTGAAAAAGAAAAAAAAATAAACATAGCTCCAAGCCCTCCCAGCCTCCCCTGGCTTTGGGGCATACTGTCAGCTTCAAGGGAGCCAAGCAGTGGTGGTAGGCAGAAAAGTGAACAAACCACTATGGCTTTCCACTCCGTGGGAGAGCGAAGCAGAGGAAGGTAAAGGCAATCCATTTGGAACCAACTCTTACTTAGGTCCAAATCCTAACAATTTGTTCAGGCCTGCCTTACTGCAGGAGTGCTTCTTATTTCTATATCAAGAAGGTATGTGAGCAACCAGAAACCTAGCACTTGTTTGTACTCTATAAACAAATTAACTAATGACTAATTAACCAATCTCTCATGCCACAAAGCACCTATGGGTTAGGGGTTACACATGCTGGGCTTAATCAGAACCACACCTTTACCGTGAACTTAAGCAAACATACAATCCCTGCATTAATAGGATTTCTTCACCAGGCTACTGAACTCAGATCTGCATGACATTATTTTCCAAATCTGACAGCCTCTCTCTCTCCCAACCCTGCTGTGTTTGCCTTGGTGTTTGTCCTAGTTTCGGCCTCTTGGCTTCTTAGTAGCCTGAGAGGATGTTGTTTCCTGTTTCATTACAACATGTGTCAAGTTCACAGATGCCTGCAGTTTCATCATAGCATTTTTTTCCTATCCTGAGTGATGACCTTATATAATCTGAAAGTCACTGTAATCAGAGGGAAGGGGGTCTGGGGGGTCAGGTGGCCTGGTTTACTAGTAAGTGAGTCGGTGCACTTAACAAGGGTTGGAAGATAGGAGTCTGCCTAAAGAGTGGACCCAGGCTGTAATGCAGGAGCCTTACATTCTGCTTCATTCACCCTTCCTTAGATACCTCCAGTTCTTGTCCTCCTGGCTTGAAGAGATCAATGGAAAACAGCACAATACCCTAGACAGTAAACTGAGTCCCTGTGGAGTTTGTGCTACCATGACCATAGTGTCCCTGCTACCTGAGCTAGTTTGCTGAGAGCGAGCACATATATCTCTACATTTCATTGTATTGTGCACCATAGATGTGCCCTAAATATCCCTCCTTTGCCCTGAGCCCTCCATTGGGGAAGTTAGCAGGCAAAGTGGTTAGCTGCTTAAGCCTTCTCTGCTTCTCTAGCCCTGTCTCAGGAAGGTCTGCAGAGAGGCCCCTTTACTGCCCTCTAGCTTTCAGATTTTATTTGTTTACTATTGGGAATGTTTACTTTAATGGATGGAATCCATAACTTCTGGGACTGTGATCAAAGATGTGATACATGAAAGCACTTTTCAGCCCCAAATCTGCCTCCATTCAAGTGGAAAAAGTGAAGACTCACAGTGATGTCAGGCTGAGCTGAGTATAGTAGGTGGTTCCACTCAGAATCATAGAAATCAGGTGAAAAATGTCTAACCAATCATATATCATCCACTCCCTTAGTCAGCACTAGGGCTATGTACTTTCACACCACTTCAAATAACTCTTCTCCCTTCAGTTACCAACAATCATTTGATTGAGTGAATATGCTTAGTTTACAATGATATATCAATTGCATAAATAATTTTCAGAGTGCTCCCTTTCTCCCACCCTCTCTGGACTGGAGCAAATTGCCTATGACTCATGACCACTGATGAAATACAAGTGGCTTTGAAAACCACAAACTCATTACCTACTTTTTCTTGGCAAAAGTTTCTACTAGGGAAGGAAGAGACTATTTAAAGGGCAAAGGAGAAATTAGATGCTAAAGGACTAATTGCAACAAGTTTGTACAAACATATAGAGAGAGAGAAACTGAGTGACTTGTTTAGTTACCCATGGAGTCTGTGGTAAAGCCAACAACAAACCTTGCATCTCCTGAGTGTAGACAAAGGCTAATGACATACTTTACAGTTAAACAAAATATAAATATAATGTGATGAATTATGTGATATTATATAGTTTGTGGCATTCTATATCATAACTGCTCAATAGAGGTGCACCGATATATCAGTCCAATACCAGATTGGCACTTATATAAAGAAAATTGATTGTAGCAGAAATTGGCCCAATGTGGCCAACAATTGGGCTGATAAATGCATATGCATGTGTGCAGTGAGGAGCACAGTGTGGCAGCTTGGAGAGCTGTGTGCAGCTGGTAAGTTTGTTGTGGTAGAAGAGGAGTGGGGAGGGAAGGGGCAAGGAGGGGCAGATCAAGGCCCCTGTGGTGAGGGAGGGAGTGGAGCTAGGGCTGGGGCAGGTGCTGTCCAACTGGGGCAGGCCAGGGTGGGCACAGGATAGAGCCACGGCTCGCCCAGGGGGCACTGGGAGAGGGGGCAGCTCCAGCTGCTGCACACACCCCAGGATGGCACTGGGGGGCAGGGCATATGCCCCCGGATCTGTGCAGGGAGGTTGGGGGGGATGCAGCCACAGGCTAGGGCTAGGGCTGCACTGGGCTCTTGCTGGCTGGAGCTGGGCTGGGCTGCACTGGGGTCAGGTGGTACTGGTGCTTGAAGAGGGGTTGGGGGAGCTGCAGGCACTCCAAATTTCCCCATAGCCCCACCATAGCTTCCCCTCCTAGCACCACTACCCACCCCAAGTGCAGCCTGGCGCAACCCCACCCCCATGTGCCAGGAAGAGTCAGACCCAGCCTGCAGCTGCAGTCCTCCCTGCCCTCCCCCTGCACAGATCTGGGGGCACACCCTCCCATGCCCTTCCAGGGTGCACGCAGCAGCAGGAGTCACCCCTGCCACCCGCCCATACCCCCAAGACAAGCCGTGGCTCCATCCCACACCTGCCCCACCCTGCCCCAGCCTGGCAACACCTACCCTAGCCCCTGCCCCAATCCCACTCCCTCCCTCACCACAGGGGCCTTAATCTGCACCCCCATGCCCCTTCCCTCCCCGCTCCCCATCCACCACAGCAGACTTAACAACTCTCCACACTACATCAGAAATCAGATCGGTATCAGCCAATGTGCCTCCTTAAAGATCAGCTATCATTATCAGTCCCCAAAATCTCTATCGATGCACTCCTACTGCTAAGTTATGCTACGGATACAGCCATGCTAGACTGAATATACCAGATTTCCTCTGATCTTGGATGCTAAACGGTTGGAAGCTTGGAATCCTGGCTAGTACTTGTCTGGAAGAGCTCCTTGGAATCTGGGGCTCTGTAGCTACAAGCCAAAGTTGTGGCTGAACAGTTGGCAAACACCTAATGGGTGGCAAGATTTCATTTGGCCCTTTTGTCTCTACTGAGCTAATGGGCCTGAATAAATGGAAGGGTTTGGGCTAAGACTTTAATTGTACTTCCCTGAAGCCTCTGAGACAGGCACAAAAGAACCAAAATGTTAAAGAACTTTTGAACCTTGATAGTGTGAAAAACGTTAAATATGTTAGGCAGGTGAGGATTTTTAACATAGGGATTCATGGCACCATCAAATGTAGAAAGCCATGTGTAATACTAAGTTGAAGATAAGGAATCCCTCCTGCTTAGGGATCAAGCTCTACTCTTCTCCCAGCTTCCCCCCTCCCTTCTCTACCCTTCTCTTCTGCTTCTATATTCAAATATCTCTTTCATTCTTATACACAGTTTTATGCATGTCCTTTAACAGCATCTGTTGAAGTGAGCTTCGGCTTATAAAAGCTTGTGCTGTATATCTACTTTGGTAGATATATCGCACAAGCTATATTTAGTCTATAATGTGCAGGCCAAGTCTGGCCAGTGATCCTGATCTGGCCCATGGTGCATTTCATTCCCCAGCAGACCTTGTCCCTGTCACTGTGGCCAATCTCCATGGAGATCCCAATTTCCATGGAGACTCCAGGAATGGCAGTGCCATGACAGTATGGGGCCAGGGTTTCCATGAAGACTGGCCCCAGCAGTGCTGGCAGGGTGCATGGCTGGGTAGGCAGCTGCTCTGGGGCTGTGGTCTTGTGGCAGTGAGTGTAGTCTGGCGCCAGGTCAGAGCTGCAATCCACTGGCATCCCGGCAGGGTTGTGCAGGCAGCAGATTGTGGCTCTGCCCTGGCTCTGGACCACTGTCACCACTGCAAGATCCCAGCCCTGGCCCCAGAGGAGCTCCCTGCTGAGCCCTTGCCCTGCCACTGTGGTCTCCATGCAGATCTTGGTCTCACACTGTTACAGCACCGCCACTCCTGGGGACTCCATGGAAACCAGCCATAGCAATATGGGCAGGGGCTGCTGGGAAATGGAGTCTGGCCACTAGCCGGATCTGCCATTTTGCCCACCCCAATCTATAAGGTGCAGATCTACCCTGCCTTCTACCACCTTTTTATCAAAGAGTTAAATTGCATTTAACTTATGCCTTCCAAGTAACACTGAAGAAATTATTTGAACTGGTTCTCAAGGGCCAGAAAATAAAAGGAAGTTTCCTGAAAATTCAGAACTTCCTTGTACCAAAAGAATAATTAAGGTACTAAGTGAATATGCTTGGAGTGACACTGCTGTGCTTATGACTCCAAAGAGAAATGTAGAGAGAACTGTTGTCTTTGACAAAGTGATGGATTATTAGATCTGTTCTAATGAAGGCCATTTTGCATTGTCTGAACAGTCTTCTCACCATCTAATACATTTGACAAAGGAGTGCTTAATAGACATTCAGATAACAGAGAGTATCAATAAATACCTGTCTGTTAAGCAGTTGGCACCCAGCCAAAATCACTCCCTCAGTCTCAGAAGGAATCACAATGGTCAAATGTGGTGTAAAAATGAGAAGAGGAAGAAAGCAGTAACAACAACCCAAACACTGGGCTCCTGTTTGACCTTCATATACCCAAAGGATACAGGTGAGACTGGTCAGTAACGCAAGGTCCCTGTAAGGATTGTAAGGGGAAGTGCAGCTTACCACTTAGCACTGGACTTCTATGACCTGAATATCAGCATTTTAATGCTATCTGTTTTACATAGGATGCACAGGTTCAGCAAAGAAAAGGGAGATCAAAAGGGTAGAGGGAAATGAAACATGTATAGTAGATGCTCCCCTTATGGTTTTACCTAATATATACACACACACACATTAAATGTGAGAGACAATCCTAAGATACTCAGTCTACATATTCAAGAGAAGGTCAAGGAGTGACGTTTATCAGTCGACATACATCTCCCTGAAGAAAATATTTCTAATAGTGACAGGCTCTTTAATTTTTCAGATGAAGTCATAACTGAATGGAGTGACTGGAAGCTGACTGTCAGTTCAAGTTAAAAATAGTGTGTAAGGGTTAACAGTTAGGGTACCTGGCCACTGGAATGATACAGCAAGGGATAGAGTGGATCTGCTATCTCATGACATCTTTAAATCAAGTTTGCACAGATTATTCTAAATATGTATGTTCTGTGAACTCCATTTGCTGCCAGAACTGCTGGATGGGATTCTCTGTTCTGAGTTATGCAAGAGGTCAAATTAGATGCTCACAAGCATCCTTTTCTGGCCTTATAGATACCCTTGTGCTTATAGGTTGGTGCTGTGCACACAACTCTTGGTAGCTAATTGATTTGTACATATTTAGAGAAACTTAAAACATAAGCTAGATCTGCAAGAAGTGTGTGTTTATTTTTCCAATAACACAGTGCAGAATGTGTGGTCTCAATTGCTCCACCTCCAGATACATACCTTTAAACCATGTCCCCGGGGCCGCCCCCCGGGGGGGGGGGGGGGGGGGGGGGGGGGGGGGGGGGGGGGGGGGGGGGGGGGGGGGGGGGGGG
>JAGPOW010001543.1:52715039-52773014 GCA_030014935.1 Caiman crocodilus
CCCCCCCCCCCCCAAAAAAAAGGACAACTGCAAGCACGAAGGTTACAGAGGAATGTTTTATTGTTTTTCAGGTAAGAATACATATTCTCATTTTAGCCAATGAGCAAGACAGGAAACAAATGGATAGGTAACTACTAAGTGAAGGTTGGCAGTGGACTCCAGATGTGGTGGAGCATCATCACTTAGGTAAAAGCAAAATGGGGAGAGCCACAGTATACCTGAGCCCTAGACAGCAGCAGTCCCAGCAGATGTATTGCAACCCTGGTCCCTTCTTACAGTAGGTAGAAATCTCAAGGGATAACAAAAGTGCTTTGCATGACTTGACAAGCTGCTACCTTGGTCACTGAGGTTTCCAGTGGGGCTGAAGGGGTTTCCTTAGAAGATGGGACTTCTCATGGCTCAAGAGGGGCATGTTGGCCTCCCCATCCAGAAAGAAACAAAACAAAAATCCCTGGGGACTAAGCAAGTGTGTCTACATGTGAAATTAAGGCATAGCAGTAAATTCTGGAGCTGCTGAGCCAGAGTAAACTGCTTCTGGGCACAGCATCTACACATGCATCCAGGACCGGAGCAATTTGAGTTGGGGCAGAGCAAGCCTGAGCTGGAAAGAGCACAGGGGGGTCAGCCCTAGGCTCTGGGTGGTGGAGGAGCTGGCTGAGGCACAAGGGTGCTGACCCTGGAGAGCCAAGTGACTAGGCAGTAGGCAGGAGTCAGATCCCTGCGTAATCACCATCTACACATGAATTTCAGTGCAGTTAATTACTTCACTATAAGATTGACAGTATTTTCTTATGATGGAGTTAAAGTTTACTGCATCCTAATGCCAGCACACATTTAGCTGGTGACACTTTACTGCAGAGCTAAATAGTCTACTCCGCAGTAAAGCACATACGTAAATGCACCAGTGATCTTTTTCAATACTTTGATAGCAGAGCATAGCAGATCTGAAACCACTATACAGGTCAAGAAGAGTTTATCCAGCTCAGTTTATGGATGCATTAGTATAGAACTTAATTCTAAATGCCACTTTGGGGATTCTAGTAAGAACTGTAAAAAGTGGATGAAAAATTAACTTGTATAGGGAAAAAGTTACCCAATGAATTTTGGGGGAGCTAGGACAGCTCAAGATGGAGCACTGCCTTTCCAGTGCAGAAGGAGGACAGAAAGCATCACAGAGATCAGCATCAGGAGGTGGGTCAGGCAGTGAGGAGATGTTCTAGTCCCACTTGACTCAGGTACCCTCCACACTCTGACTCACTGAATCTCCTTTCTCTCCATCAAGCATTATGTAAGTGATATTAAGAGGATGTTATGGTGACATAGCCACACACTCAGAAGTTATTCACACAACTCTATCTCTGTGTCGTCAGCTATATGACTTGACCTTTAGTTTCAAGATTACATACCACTTCTTAAGCAATACAAGAAATAATGTTTTTTTCCCTACAAATGGATGCACTATCCCTTGTAATACTTTCCCCATTCTTTTGTATTTTCAGTACTATTTTTGTTATATTAGTCTACTATAGTGTGGCCAAGGTTTTTAATGCCACAGAGCAATTTGGTTGCCCCAGTCCCTTTACATTTTTCTGTAGAATGTATTTTTGTATTTTTTCTCAACAGCAAATATTTTCTAATCAACTGGCAATTTTTACTTTTTTCACTGAATTTTGGTGGAAGAATGTAACTTTTTGGCAAACTTGACACAAATAAGTGTCAGCTTACTCTCACTTTTGTCTCACATTGCTATGCTTTGCTATATTGAAACTTTTCATATAAATGCCATTCATGGACTCTTTCCTCTGGTATACAAAGAGCACTGAAAGATACACCCCAGTATCTGAAATTGTAGGAATTACTGTACTATTTGAGAAGCAGTGTATGACTAGACTCTGAAGAATTTATCATTATATCAACACACAAAGGGGGCAGTTGCGGTTGTGAATACACATTACCTGTGGTATTCCCTGACTGAAAAGCACTTAACTGTATAATCATAACATTCTCCTAATACGTTTTTTTGAGGGGGAGGGAGGTGTTAATAACATTTCTTAAGATTTGGTTCTTTTTCCTCTTTCTCTTTTTTTTTTCAGTTGGATGGAAAAAAGGAGTTTCACTGGCCAGAGCTTTGAAGTATCCCTTGCTCACATAGAAGGCAATAGCACAAGTTCAATCAGTAGCTGGAAACATATCTGACTGGATCCTACCAGAATGCCCTGACCTGCCTGGCAATTCAGCATATTTGCTGGAGGGACAGTTTGGGAAGTCTTGGGGGAAAATGCTTCTGCAAGTCCTGCATTATCTCTATGGGGTTTCAAAAAGAAGCTTCCTCATATGCATAACCAGGTAGGCAGCACCCATTCCCCAAACCCTACATACGCTGTGACTGGAGAAGACTGGTATTAGCCCCAGCCCAACAAAGCATTTAAACTCCTGGCTAATCTTAAACAGCAGTTGTCCAACCTCAACTGGACCACTCTGTGTCAGAAGCCCACATGCTAATACATTGCTGGATCACGATGAAGGTGTTTATTTTTAAACCTGTCCCCCTGTCGTGGCCCGGCCCCCCACCCCACCACCCCCCAAAAAACCTCAAACAAATGAACCATTCTGTTCAGGCTTTATAAACGTGTTTGGGAAAGACCAAGCCTGAAAACTTTCTGTTTGAAAAATAAGTTTTAGATTTTAAGTGTCTACAAATAAGGGTTTAGGAGGGGGAAATCTCTTGCAATTTAAAATCTGCCCAGTGTTTTTTCACTAAATACAAAATTATCCAGTTTCATACCTGTAATATAAATACATAAATACTTTAAACATAGATGGTCACAAGTACAAACAGCAGTAAGTTGCTTAATTCCACTAGGGAATTATGTGCCTAACTTTTATTGTTGTCTTTGAAAGCTATTTCACTATATGCCTAGAATAACAATATATTAACTGACTATATCTGTCATCAATTAGGTTTTGTCCCCTTCCTCTCCCTCCTCCCTGCAAGCTCACCTGTCTTCACTTATTCTGGGAGGGGTACGTTGCAGCCCTCTCCTCCCAATGAGTGAGACTCAAGTCCACAATATATACTTCCCCTGTCCCGCATTTACATCAGAGCTCTGCTCATTGATGCAAACAAATCACTCATTCAAACCCACCTTAAAATAAATGTTTTTACATTTCAATGGACTAGGGTACTACATGCATTCAAATCAAAAATGGCACTTTAACCCTGGAAAAACTGTCCTTATCTTCCACACCCATAGTCAAATAAGAACAGGAGTCACAAGCCCACTGAAGTCAGGAAGAGGCCGTCTGTAGATCTGTGTGTGTACAACTGCATAACGGAGTGTGTGTATGCATGTATGTGATAGGCTCACTGGACTAGACTTTCACAAATTTGAACCCTCCCCAAATGTGAAAATGTTCAGAACCAAAGATTTTATTTGTTCATTGGAACCCAGAGAGCCTGCACAAGGAGTTAGGAGCTTCTTCCAACATCTTCTAAAGTTTAGGCACCTGGATCTTGGTTCAAGTCTAGTATGTATGTATATGTGTATGTGTTCATGTATATGCATGCATATGGAAGAGGAGAGGGGAGAAGCTGGGATTCTTCTCCAGTTGATATCTTGAATTCCTGACATCAGTCCCTCCTAGTATTATCTGAAATATTCCCACATCACTTATGCCACAGAATTTGCAAATAATTAGAAACTGCATTTCTCATAGTCTCTTTCTGTCTGAAAAGCCATTCTTAAACAGCTCTGTGCTCATTACCACGAGTCTCCATTTTAAACTTCCAAACACCTCTTTTCTTCCACTTCCCAAGCTTCTAGGAAACATATTTCAGGATCACTGCAGGGAAACCCTCCCCATTATCTTTTTCCTCCTTGCAGCTAGGCAAAAGGTTGTTTCCTAGGTTGATCTCTATCATCTCCACTTTGCTCAGGTAACTGTAAAAATATCAGATCCATTCTTGATTTAACTGATTCCTTTTCCAGCAAGTGTGCAAAGCTTTCAAGTATATACAAATATCATCAAATAAATAGGAAAGCCAGGATTCCTTTGACTATGAACCAAGCATCAATAACTTTCTATGCTCTCACCTTCATTCTTCTTGACAGTATCAAGGACCTTCTCCCAAGTCGGATAGATCCATCTTGGAGAGTGGGCCCCAAAGAGATGAACATAGCAGATATTGAATAAAGACTATTTGCATATTGACTTGTTTGCACTAGCCAGGAGAACCCTCTCACTCAGACATAGCACAGGCCTGAGACCCCAGTTTCAGGCTTCTTGTTCATGTATAGCCTAATGAAAACAATCCTGTGTATGTGCTAGTGGTGAGTTCAGATTTGTATTTTGTCAGAAAGGGGTCTTTCTTTGCATGTTAATATTTAATCCTTTTTCTGTCAGTGCAGTAATTGGGTGGAGACAGCAAAACAAGGCCCAGTGATAAATGATGAAGAGTGGCCTGGCCACTGGCATTCAGATAAATATTATTAGGACTAGGCAGACGTAATGCTGTGACCAAAGATATCTTCCTTTCTTCCTTCTCTTTCAGCTTCAAGATGGTATTGTTGTCTTTATCATAAACTGTGAGAGTCAGTAAGGCATTATGATCGAAACTGAGCCCTCCTTGCAGGAACACCAGATACAAGCCATCACATTCAACCTGGATTCTGCCATTTGTGACATTCCAATCACCACTCCAATAAGTAACATCGATAGTCACGTCACTGCCATTGACCTTAACTGGAGAGGAATAAAGCAGAGAGAATCTTAGAAAGATGTAAGTCCTTAAACTTTCTTTGAAAGGGGTGTTTTGATAAAGCCTGGGCATGTAAAAAAATAAATCAATAGCTGGGTTCAAGAGAGAAACAGTGAGAATCAGAGAATGAAATAAACTGTAGGGAGATGTGAAAAGAAATTCAACGGCAGTTTTTTAGCTGTGCTTTGTTGCTTACACAGCAGTGGGTCTTTTGGCTTCCAAGTAAAAGGAACACAACTGGTGAAAGGGAAAGATAAAGAGTTTGAAAATTTGAGGTGAGGAAGTTAGAAAGGGGATGGCCCATAAGACACAGAGCTTAATTTTTAGTTCAACTATGACTGCCTCTTCTTGCTCTAGCAGGCTAACAGGGAATTGAAGCAGGCGTAAGTATAATAAATTCCATAAAATGACCTTAGTACCAGCAAGAATCATAGCTTTTTTGTATTATTGTGGGAGATTTGCATAGCACAAATGTAGTAGTGAGTCAGTGGCTATGGCTGGGATTCTAGTCTTTGAGTTCACAATTCACGGCCTGCACTTGGACTTCCATCCACACCTCAGTGGTGTCAATGGAAAGATTCCCATCAATTTCAATCAGCTTGGATAATGTCTTTGAGCTTTCCTTTTACTCTCTACTTTCAGAGCAGCAGTTTGGCATGTTATAACCCATGTTTGACTATGAGGTTAACCCTGGCTATCCTGTATCTCACCTCTACCTGAGTGATGAGTGACAGTAAGTAGAGACCTCAGCTCCAAGGGCACTCTTATGTGGATGCCTGCAATGTAATAATAACATGATCCAGAGCTGACATTTGTCTTTGATTCAAAATGTCTTAAAAATTATTTTAATTGAATGCTTCCCTGTAGATTTCATTTTATCAATGAAAGCCTAGTACTGAAATGAACAAGAACCCACCAGCTTACAGAAACAATGTTTACAAAAAAAAAAGAAAAAAACCCCAAAGTAATATTCATTCTTTTTAAAAAGCATCCTTACTAATAACAGTTTTGGTTAAAAAAAAAAAAAAAAAAAGCTGATTTTGAGTTTTACTTTTTTTTTTTTTGAGGGGGAAAAAAAAAATCAAATTGAGCGTGGTCTCCTGGCCATTTCTCTTTTCCCTAATGAATTGATTGTTTTCCTCAAAAGTACTTCCCAATGGAAATGAATTCAACCACTTCTAACATTCAGCATAACTATGAAACTGTAACAGAAATCATGAACAGCAAAGCAACCATGAGTCTAAAGCCTTCGGCTGTCCCCTCCTAGCATAGGTTGCAAATATGGTTTACAAATGTAGACAGAAATCAATCCCAAAAGTAAGCTTCACTTTACAGATAAAGGGAGTTCCTGAGACTCCCAGCATTTCTTCTAGGAGAGCTAAAGGTTAAAGAGTGAAATGCTAAAACTGTTTAACATCCTGCCAGGACTGATGCTTGTGCAGTGCATAGTACTTCTCCAGAAGGTGTAAAGCCAAGTGCTTCTTTGCAGGATCAGGGCCTAAACAAGTCCCTAATTTAGAAGATGACAGAAATGATACATGGTAACAGGAAGGAAAGCAAAGAGAGGGAGAACAACAGGCCTATGCTATCCATGTTCTTGTAAACACATACTGACCCTCAGAGTTCCTGGCGATGGTCCACTGGCCTGTAGCCTTTGTGGTAGCCTAAAAAACAACAAAACAAAACTCCAGGTTACTCATCATCTTTATGGATGCAGGTAAGGGACTCCAGCTCCAAGACTGACAGCTCCCAGGATTTTGCCATGAACCTCACTGGTGTCTAGTGTTTCTTTTCACACCCAGCCCCGGGGCTCCTGCGATGTGACCGAGGAAGCACAGCCCACGCTGCCCGCCTGCCCAGGGGCCGTGCCGTGCCGGGAGAGGAGAGGACGGCGCTCGCAGGGCTTCTTCACACCTCCTTCATGCGGTGCCGGGAGGGGTAGGCACGAGGTTGCTGCCGGCCTGGCTGCGGCTGTCGGGGTCCTGCCCCCTACCCCATGCGGTGGCCCCAGGAGCCCTTCCCTGGGAGGCAGCGGACCAGCTCCCCCAGCCCAGCCCAGCCCGGCCCGGCCCGGCCCGGCCACCGCTCGCAGCCCCGCGCTGCAGGACAGGACTGGACGAGGCGGGCGGGAAGTGCCGCTTTCGCTTTCCCTTTGGCTGCCTGCTCGTGCGCTTCCTGCCGCCGCCCCCTCACTCTCTCCTGGCGCCGCGGGGCAGCCCCGCGCCGCATCAGCTGGCTTCCGGCCCCCGTGACACAGCAGCGCGCCCACCAGCCAGCCCGCGCCGCCGCCCCCAGCCCGCCGCCAGCCGAGCCCCGCGCCCGGGCCGGAGCCGTGGGCGGGAGCGACGAGTCACCGGGCGGGCGGGGTCTCGGGCCGCTTTCGCTTTCGGCTGGGCTGGAGCTGCGGGCGCGGGCGGCGGAGCGGACGTGACGGTGGCTCGCGGTGCAGCCGCACGTGTGCGCGTCCCGCCGGCATCCCCCGCCCCGCAACCAGGAACGGAGGCGCCTGCTGCGAGCAGGATCATCCCAGCCCGGCTCGGCCTGGCCGATTCCTACAAACCTCCACGGATGCAGCTGCCGCCCGCGCTGCCGCGCCTGCAGCCCACGGCCTGGGCTGGGCTGGCCCCCTCCTTACGGCCGTGTGCGGGGGGTGTCCCCCTGTCCCCGCACTGCAGCTCCGCGTCCTGGCCTCTGCCAGCCCTGGACCCGTCTACACATCTATTCATGCGCTTTTGCTTTTGCTAATACACAGTTAATTGAGTACCTCCATTATGAGGTACTAAGAAAAGGTGCATTCGCTTATTTTACTGCACATCAGCACCGAGTTTTTTTGATGATGTTTTAATTCACGTTAAAACAAGCTAATGCACAGTCAAGCCTGCATGTAGATGCACCTACTGGGAACACCAGTGTCCAGGCTTAGGAACAAGGGCAGCGGGAATGAAGCACTCAGAAGAGGCTTATCCCATCGTAGTGAGCTTTAACATGCCAATGCTTGCCTTTCAGGTGCTCTTAGCATGGTCTAAGTGTGATGTCTAATGTCATTGTAGGTCTTTTCCTTAAACCACATCAGTAAAGTTATCAGAGAGTCCAGGATCCCTGTGTCAGATCTTTTATTGGAGCCACTGCTTAGTTAGGATAGAGAAGTTTACCAGTGTGAGGCATTCTTCATGCAAGGCTGCTGTGGTTCCTCTGCTTTACCTGTGGCAGGTGAAGGTGTTAGGTCCGTGTTGTGTGGGGGCGCCAATAGTCTTACGCAGAGTTTCGATGGATTCTATAGGATGGGAGTTGGACTGGGTGGTCTCTTCCAGCCTGACTTCTCTACTATTCTGCGATCTGATCAGTGCAAGCCAGGCACAGCACAGTAAAGAACAGGAGCCGGAAGAGGTGAGAGAAATCCCCAAGTGTAACAGACACACAATTAGCAGTAGGAAAGCTGATTACTGGGTGACCAAGGCCTATAAAAAGCAAGAAGGGTCGTTTTTGCCCATGGGCGGATCTAGATTTTGAAAAGGGGGGTGGTGGAGATGGGGAGGTGCATCTTCCCTGGTTAGGCTCAGGTGATGATCCCCTATAAAACAACACCTATTATTTTCCACTTATAAATAAACTAGAAGCTTTACTCCTACACAAGGACCTAGGCCTATATTATTCATTTAAAAATGAAACAAAAACAAAGAACATTATTGGAATAAGTTAAAAACAATGTGTAAGGCTGTGAACTTAGAGCTTAATTACCAGATAATAGACAGCAATATGGCAGAACAAAAGTTAGCTTGGTTGGCAGAATATCAAGACCATTAAAAAAGGGTGTCATTGACACCTGTACAATGAAGAGTTTAGAAGGGATCAGGTGGATTATAATGAGCCATAAAGTTAAGTGACTCCCTCAGCACCCCCTGACTAGAAGTGCTGTAGCCACTGCCAGGCAGCTGGTTTTAAACTGTGAATACAGCTTGGAATCAGAGGAGGTGTAAGTACAGCCATAGACCTAGGGTGGCCATCATAGAGGACATTCCAGTTTCTCGCTGCTCTGTCCTCTGTCATATATTGATATGGAACCCAATGCCTCTATGTCCTTCAAGAGAAAAATAGAGGATATAAAGGCATCTGGTTTCGTATCAATAGTAGACAGAGGACAACCGGACTAGCCTCTATGGTGGGCACCCTTTGTGTACCCCCTGGATCCATCAGTGTCCTCACCTTTCCTGTGTGGAAAGAATTCAGAACTCAGGTAAAATATAACATGACATAAATCCAGTGTCAATGTTTAGTCTTTGGTTCTTAGTATCTAGCCACCTTATGAATTATTCCCAAGTACACCTTTTAAAGGTGTTGGGTAGATTTCCTTTGAGTATGAGGATAGTGAGATCAGAGATGGAGAGTGGTTGTTCTGTGAGAAATATGTGTGTGTCTCTGTGTGTGTGTGTCAAGTTTTATATTTTTTTCTGTGAGAGTTCATACTGGTGCATAGTTGCTGTTTAGTTTCAACCACATAGTTGCCATAAGGATGCTGGGTGCATTGGATCAGGTATATCACATTTTGGGAAAGGTACATGTAGAAGTCAAGTATTCTGATGGTTTCGATATGGGGGTGTTGATAGTAATGGAGATGAGTTTGGAATTCCACACAATGGCAGAAGGGGGGAAAAAACAACCCTTCCAGAAACAGTGCTGCCAACCAGGAACAGTAAAAGAAATAATGAGTTAAGCCTTAAAATAATACATATTTTTCCTTGTCTTCTGGTTTTCAATTTTTCAGGTTCATATTTTCAAGCCTTGTTCCCCACATCCCTGGGAGGGGGCTAGAAACTGATGAGAAGCTGAATGTTTCACATATTCACCTTGTTCCCGGAGGTAGAGCTTGAAGACAAACTCCAAATATCATGACATTTGAAATAAAATACTAGAGGTTGGCAGCACTGGGATATTCTCCAGTGATTTAAATGGCCCAGGTCCTCACTTTGTATGGACTGGCAAAACATGGGTAATTTGGCACAGCTAGATTTTTGGCAGTTGTGGTACACTGCTTCAGGTCAGTGGAGGACCTGTCCATTATGGCTTTTAAGCAATTTTTATGAAAGCTCCTGACATTTTATGTCCATACTGGTTTTATCCTTACAATAATTGTGGGACTTTTCAAGTAGGGTTTTGGGGGTTTTTTTGCCAACACTGACCAAATGCTTTAAAGTTTGGAATTTGGATATTGGAAGGAAATGATGAAATACAAATATATCTATAATATAATAATTACTAACTATTTATTTCTTCTGAATCATTTCTAATTTGTACAAACTATTCCTTGTAAATGAACATGCTCATTCTCCTCCTTCTCTGAGTGGATATATCGGTGAGCTTGTGTTGCCAAAGGTTTTGAACAAATAACTTTTAGGTATTTGCTAACTATTTCTTATGTGCTGTGTGAGCTATATAATCTATCACATAATTGTTACTTCTGTTCCATGAGTTAATAACTGAAACTTTGATAGAAGGTGATAGCTTGCTAGCTAGATGTGATAACAATTGAATACAAGAGAGGGTAGGGTGCATACTCTACAATGCCCTAAAAGAGCATACCAATAAGAAATGCAAACATATGGAATACACGTTATTGTTTAGGACATTGACCATGTCTGATCTTAACCTCTGGGATATAAATTAGCAGTTTCTTCACAACTACAAGCCCTGAGAGTTTTTCCTGAGTAAAGAATGCAGGGTTGTGCTTATGGCTGTATTTTTCTTATCTTTTCACCTTTTTATAGGTACCTTATGGCAGAAATAACCTGTTCAGATGCAAGATACACCAAGAAGTCATTGACTGCTATATATCTATCTGGTTCATTCTGATGTGCTATAGGAGTGAGCTGTTCTGGGTGCTCAGAACAGCTGTCAAAAGTAGTTTAATATAAGAGTCAATGCATTAATGCTGAATAGCAAGTTCAGCCCCATGCCTATGTGAAAATCAAAATACTGACTGCAGGATCATTTTTAGATGCTGAAAGCAGTCCAGCAAGAAGAGGTATATTGAAAAAGTCTGGGGAGTTAAGGTTCTGCTTTGGCACCCTCTAGTGCTGCTGTTATTAATAATCTGTTAGTATTTAAAGTGACTTTCCTCCCATTCAGTTCTTGCAGTCTAATATTTATTAAAAATATTATCAATATTTATCAAGTGCTCAACAACAGCTCCCTGGCTTGTACCAACACCCAGGATTCTCAGGTGGTTTCCCAGACAACTAGTAGTCAGGCCTAAGACTGCTTAGCTCCAAGCACTGTATAAAATGAAGTACTGTCCGCCTTAGCCATCGACAAGGATACCCACATGGTTCATGATAAGAACATAAGGATCAAGCCCCTGATATTGTAATTTTAATGGATATTATCACTGTTGTTGGTACAGATTGAAAATTTGAGTTTTCAGCTCAGGCATTATATTATTTGAATTAATATAGCTGTTTCCTACAAAATATGCATATTTCATACTTTTATAGACATCATCTAAGGACTTCAGGTAGTTGTATTCAAGGACAATGAAGGACTCTTTGGAGGTTGCTGTATTAACAGTGTCTATCATTTAATGAATATTTACACAATTAGTATTTGCACAATAATTTTGGCCTGTTAAGGTTCCCTACATACACCTCTTTCCATGAAATCCCTTTTGAGAGGATTCCCTCAGAGTTCTTGTTGTTTGTGGTACAGTCCCTGATATAACACTGCATGATGGATGCCTTCCAGGGAATGAGGTATGTATCACATGAATTCATCCCAAGGAGCAAGATCATAAATGCATGGATCCAAAAGCCAGAAAAGATCATTAGGATCATCCAGACTGATATCCTGCATAACACAGGCCAGTTTATGCTTGAGCTAAAGTGAGAGTTCATTAGACTTGGATGCCACCTTGTCATCACTGAAAATGGTCAGATCATATCTATGCTGTGACTCTATACTGTTCCTATCTATGCTGAACCCTTAGCAAGCCATTCATCCTGTATCTATTGAACCTACACCTCCCTCTCTCCTCTCAGATAAAAATGTATGGTCAAATGCCATTCATTAGAAAGCCTTGAACTTGCAACACCTGTCTGCACTTGCCTATCCTGGGAATTTCACGAGTAGTTTGTATGCGTAGATCATGATGCCAGGGAGCAGATATTTGAATTACTTTCTGTGCAGTCTACAACTGCTCCCTCCAATAAGGGTAGGGAGTCTCAAGGTCTCCAAGGGCAGTCTTCCTGGCTGCATCATGCATTTCAGTGCTTTTCATTTGGAAATTCCCCCTTGCCGCCTCCTCTTTTTCCCCCCTGCCCCACACGTTGCATTTCAAACAGGAGTTCACTATAACATACACTGGGAGTTTTACAGTACTCTGGTAACAATGACATTAGCTAAATGAGTTGTATGTGGCTTCTGCCACACAGCTTTGGGATGGAAAGAGTTAAATGGTACAAGGACAAATGAGAGAACCAGTATGTCTCCCAGTCCACATAGAACCTGACCTGTTGTTTACTGAGACTGCTGGAAAGACTCCCTTTGATTTTAAGAAGTGTTTGGACTTGATTCATAGGGTAAATGTGCCCTTAGGCTATTGAACATTCATTGTAATAAATCACCCCTGGAGATAAAGCATTTTGCTGCCAGAGAGAACGTGGAGCTCATTTTCTTTTTAAAGAAAGCAGCGAGTACTACACTCAAAATGTAGGGTTCACATTTGTTGTCATTGAATACATTCTGTTACTTAAGTGGATGAAATTTGTGAATTATAAATGTTCTTTTCTAGCTGGGAGAGCTTTACGATCTTGGCATGCTCCTCTGCCTGAGGAAGGGCACTTGTGCCTGGAAACTTGCCAATAAAGAGAATCTTTTTTTCAACTGTCTGATTTGTCAAATAAAAGGTATCGCCTCTAGCACACTGCCTAAATGGATGATGTAATTTAACATGGTCTAGGACTTCATGTAAGGTTATTGCACAATGTCAGGTCATTGGTTACAATAAGTTCATCCTCACAAAACCGGTGATTTTATAAGATCTATTAATAGCAACTGAATAGCTTTTGCCAGAAATAAATTATGTACTCTCCCACACCTATGCGGCGTTTGCAGTCTGTCCTGTGCATCCTGTTCATGCTAGACCACCTTCTCTCCTGAGTTGTGCTTTGCCTTCCAGAATGCCCCCTAAAGATCAAAACAGCTTGATTCTATTGCTGCTTCTCTTAGAAACTCATGTAGTGTTTCTAGGTGGTATTAAAGAGGAGCTGCCTTCCATTCCAGTGAAATAATTCTGTTCATAATTCATAGCACATTGAGTTCATTTGCAAAGTGTAGTGCCGCCAGTACAAAAGACCCAAATTATCCATTGAAATTATTCATCCTTAGGGTTTTTTCAGTCAGCACATGTTTAAAACAAAAGGGCCATCCTGAAACTTGACCAACAATTTCACTTGTCTCTTTAACAACCCATTTCATCATCATTTCTGCTGAGTAATGGAAAGTCCTGGCATGTGCCCTCTGCTCAGCACATTCCCTGCTATCTTGCTTCCCTAAGGCTGAAGTTGTTCTCCTGCCAACTTCCTTAAGGTGAAGATTTTTCAAGTTAATGTATTAAAAAGCTAAGTTGAAATGCAAAGAGGTTGAGAGGGGCAATACTAGAATGAAATGCACGGTAAGGTGTCAAGGGAAGACTCTTAGGGAAACTAATTGTTTTCAGCTGACCAGCAATGGGACTTCCCTCACCAAAAGACAGCAGCAGGGGAATGAAAAGTGTGAGGTAAAAAGAAGCATTTTTTTCAATTCAGATTCTAGGCACTGATTGAAACAGCCTGAGAGAAATTTATGGCAGTGCTGTCACTATCTGCAAACCAAATTCCTGCTATATGACTCATAAGTTTAGTGGAACCATTTCTGACAAGAACATGACAAGAACACCTTGCGCAGAACATGATGGATCTTGCTTCTCTAGCAAGAGTCTTCAAACATTACAGTCACTTAATAGCAGCATTTATATACCTTGCTGGTTATGTGGGAGGAAAGAATGAATACTACCAAATGAAACACAACAAGTATAAAAGCACCTGAAGAATGTGTGGGAGGCAACCTGGTACTATATGATCTACACTGAAATAGCAACAAAAACTCACTGAAGATCCAAAAGACTGTTAACGCATAAGAAAGAGAAAGAAAATGATTGTTACAACTTTTGCAAAATAATTCCCATCAACAGCCTGTTATTTGTTTGGATTCAGGATGTACTTATCTGTAAGTTAAACTTTTTTGGCATATTCTTAGTCTCTTGCTCACTTGCTCACTGACTCATGCATATACAGTTTATATATGTGACTGCATCAATGCTCACGATAAATAAATAATTGTTGAGAAATTTAAATGTGCTCTATAGTTCTTGCAAAAGTTGTAACACATTTTTTCTTTTTTTCTGTCTAACCTTTATTTATATAAATAGATAATCTACTGTGGCTTAAAGGAGCTCACAAGATGTTTACAAATAATACAGATCCCCCTTTTCCATCTATAACCAAGTACCCACATTGAGTTGAATAAAATTACTCATATGATTAACAGCAACTCAGCATGAGTAAGAAATGGGTCCAACACTTGTAGCAGGTACATTATACAATATATGTTATCACCTGAGAATAAAATTCACATTGGGGGTGGGGAAGTTGCTGTCTGTACTTAGGCAGAACTCCCACTAGAGCCAGTTCACTGAAGCTATAACAGTACGTGGAGCATCACATGATGCCTGCCTAACTCTATGGACCAAGTTTCTGGAGAAGGATGGGGAACAGGTGTTTAGTAGATAGGAAAGGGCTAAAGGTGTGTGTCCTGTTTACTAATGTGCACAGTGACAATCCTAAACGATCTCATTGTGCACAAAGCTTTCCAAAGAAGGCAATGAGGTTTTATCATGTATTCTTACCGGAGAGGAATGCAGGAAGCCAAGGCCAAGTTGAACCAAGCAGGTGAGCAATAATATCCACTGAGCAACAGCAGATACAAGTTGCAGTGTGTTCCTTCTGACCTGTGCTCTTTGCCATCTCCTCCACTCATAGTCTGCAGATCCCCTTTCCAGATCCAGCTGCTCTCCCTGATTTCTGGGTTCCATCTCTGGCTGACCTTCCATCCCAGCCTCCCTGCTAGCAACCTCCAATTTAAAAAGTCAAAATAACAAAAAAATCCTCTTCTGACTCTGTCCAGAAGGAAAGAGAAGCAGAAGAGGTACATGCAAAGTCCCAAGATCAGAGATATGAAGTCTTCAGGACAGTGTCTCAGTTTTATACATACAGCAACAGGCGGGGGAACTTCTTTGTGACTAATCTGAACTTCCCCTTTTCTCTATCTCTTTTTTTTTTTTTTTGGGTGAACGTGGGAGCTGATTTGTTCAGTTTTGACTAAAGGTCCTTGAAAAACGTGTGTGTTTATGTCCTTCTTACCTACAGCTGCATATTTTTTCATGGGTGGCAAATCACATTGATCATTTATCTTGGGCTGGGTCCTGTTTCTTCCTTCAGTCAGTGTTTGCTTAGCAGGTACATCTGATGCTGATGAAACCTGTCTGCTGCAGAAGGGAAATTAATAAAGGGAGATATCATACAAGTAGACACAATAAGGAATAAGGCAGAGACGATGGGTGCCTCCAAGCTTTATTTTGTGATACAAGAACAAAAGGACATTCCAGGAATTTGAAGAGCAAACTTCAAACAGATCAAAGGAAGAACTTCTTTTAACCACAGTGGAATTCACCGCCATAAGATTTTGTAAGTAAGTCCAAGAGTTCAGCACAGTTCTAAAAGAGACAAATATCTCTATGGATCAGGAGAACTTTCAGAGGGATGGCAGGGCACATAAAAAGTAGCCAAGAGTTCTGGAAGAACTACAAACCCCTCCTCAAAAGTATAAACCAACTTCTCGTGGAAATTGGGAACAAATTTCCCCTGGGTGTGGGTTATTTCAGGAAACTGTACTGTGAGGTCCATGCACCTGTCTCTGAAACAGATGTTGGTGGCCATTACTGGAGACAAGATAGTGCTCATGATAGAATAGGGGCTCTATCATAATAGGGCAATCTGATAACTTCTCCTATATACCTCTGCTCATAGGAATGTACTTCTCTTCTGACTGTTGGTTTATGGCCCTCACCTGTCTACAGTGAGTTTAAATGTAGGTCAAGGCATTAGGCACTCATTTTTGGGACACTCCATTGTACTAATCAGTAATCTCATCTGTTTTAAGCACTGCATTTTCAGCCCAAATCAGTGGTTATTGGAAGTGAGTCTAACTCTCCTGAACTCAAGGATTTTTTTGCTCTTTGAGAGCATTATTGTCTGAGTGCCCTCTGGGAATGACCTGTCAAGGGGTTCCCCCAAAAATGTTCTCAACCTGTAACCAGCCTCATGTGTGGTACACAGGATGAGGAGGGATATCCTCATCCTGTGTGCAACCCATAGGTAGTTTCTAGTAAAAATAATAATAAAGTGTTAGAAATATTCATTTTTAACATGTTCATCAAGAACTACACAGGTGGGGGTTTGGGGGTTTTTTTTGGGGGGGGGTGCCTTTACTGCTTTACTTAGTAATGTTTCTCCCATGCATGCTAGTGGTTAGGGACATGCCCATGTCCAACAATCACTGATAGCTTTCTTTGGTCATCCCTTCAGTGAAAAGATAAAGAAGCAAAGATTTGCAACCTCCTGCCTCCAAAATAACCATTTGGGGAATATATCTGTGTCACATAATGAATCCCATTTTGTTTTGTGATTGCAGCCTTCTTTCTGGATGAGAACCTGTGCTTTGTAGCAGAAACTTGACACCTAGTGGACAGACTATGTCTAAGAAGCTGCAATAGGACTAGAAAGCAACATCAACATTGGCCCAGCAGCCATTAGAGGGGGTCGGAGCAGAGTAAATCCCCAGCAGAAGAGCCAGATCAGAAAAGGTCTCAAAAGTGTTTTGAGAGAGACACTTTCTAAGGAAAGAGAGTATTCCCATCACAAGGATTAGAAGACCCAGCTGCAGGAATGGAAGGAAGGAGGATTCTGTGTTCCCCTAAGGACACCAGCCAAACAGAAAGACTCTTTATGGAGAGTACATTCAGCTGTCTGTTGTTTGCTATGGATCTGTAACTCTCCTGTGGAGTCTAAGAACAAAACATGTATTTAAAAATTCCTTTGCTAACCTTGAGAATCCCTTGCTTTAGTGCCCTGTGGTCCCTGAGGGGTTAAAATCTAAAGAATCCACTATGGAAGGAAGGCATAAAAGGATTGCAGAGACTTGGCAGGTCTCAGCAAAGTCCCCTCATCCCAGGAATGGTGAGATGCCTGTAAGATGGAGTGATGAGATGAGACCACGTTTGCTTTATAGTTTAGCAAGTTGCTGCCTTCTCAGTCAGTGATATGCTGCCCTTCTAGTGCGCAGGTCTGGAAAGCAGCATGCCACTGGTATCTGACAGAAACATGAGGCTGTTGCTGAAGAGGGCATGAAGACCCTCACCCTGCCCATTTGGTTATGCAACTACAGACAAAGGACTCGACATCATGAAAGCATTGCATCATGGTGATGCACACATAATTTACCTTCCAATGACTACACTTGGCTCTCTGCAGAATCCCAAACAGAGATGGGCTCAATACTATAGGCAGAAACAGTTCTGGCTATTTCAGCTGGCCTTGTTCAGTTGTGAAAGAGCTACAGATATAGTTGTATATCCCCAGATGAAACAGGGTGTAGTGACAAAGTAGAATTCTACCATCTACATGTGAGATGAGAATTATCATAGAATCATAGAGAAGTAGTGTGGGAAGGCCAAAGGTTATCTAGTCCAACCTCCTGCCTGAGACAGGATCATGTCTCTCCAAAGCATCCTATACAAATCCATAATCTAACCTCTTAGTACAACTACTATCAACTGGCCACAACAAAAGACATAGTACCCTAACTTGCCACAGGTAAAACAAGAGGCTCACAACAGCCAATGTCCTGCTTGTGTAAAAGGTTGTAAATAATGTTCAAGATATTCCAAATAGAGGGCTACATTCCCTATTACAGAAGAAGGCAAAACCCTCCACAGCTAGGGTTGCCAACTCTGACTGAAGCTATTTCAGGAGATTTTTTTCCCCATCCTGACATACAGTAATTAATTTCATTTTCTTAAAATATCCTATTAAAATCTCCCAGATTGCTTTCAATAGTCACTGGGAGATTGATGCTGATTCCGATAGACTCCCGGCCAATCTGGGAGGGTTGGCAACCCTACCCATAGCCCATACCGAATTGACCATGGCTAAAATTCCTTCCTCACGTCAAATATTATGACATGCAGCAATGTGTGGATTCCCTTCAGATGTGTTCTGTTACTTAATGGCTGCATCCCTGAACTGTTGAGAGCCTGTTGCCTCCCCTCTATCTTTGGCACGGGTATCATGATTGAAAATGAATACCCTGCTCGTGTGGGTGGAAAATGTGCGCTTAGTTCTGAAATCACTTTGTCATCTCTGTACTCTCTAGTACAAGTGTTGCACAACCTGGGTTAGCATCATTGATAGCAGCACGTGCATCCGGGGACTGATAGGCTACACTTCGTGTAATGCATGTACCTGCAGTTGCATCCCCCTCAGGGAGGAGGACAGTTCATTTACTGGCAGCAACTGGAGGCAGGGGGCCCTGAGCCCAGGTTGACTCTTACTATTTTCATGGCTCTAATTTCCGACTTCTGCTTTGTATATGAAATCCACACCAGTGTTGCTACAAAGCAGGAGATTCTGCAGCATCTGGTAAAGATCCAAACTATCACTCGCCCTTGGGTTTTCCTTTTCCCCAAGATTGGTATTAGCATGGCTCTGATGGCCTGTGATTTCACAGAACAATCACTGGGATTATTTGAGCAACTGAGCCTCCCCTTACCAGCCCTGACAATCCCCACCTAAAAGAGAAATGAAACAAATAGTCACAAGCCAAGATCATTCGATTACTGAAATGGGAAGGTAAGGTACCAATACCACTACAAGCTGCTCAGATGTTACTGTTAGATCTTAAATAGGCTTGACAGAATTTGATTTTTATTTTTTGTATCATTTTTATGGATAGTATCAATGCTTGTTTTTAAACATTTTTATTTTATCAGTTTAAATTTTCAGGATTGTGTGCAGTTAGAGGTGGGGGAGGCAGACAGTTTATTAATGATAAATGTAAATACTGTAGGACTCCTGCCAGCTGAGCAGCAGAGCTGCCATGAGTCCCAGCTCTGCTCATTCATAACTCCCTCATCCACTATGTCACTTCCTTTTCTTTTACTCCCAGTCCCCTGGAATTTCTGGGAGTGGCAGTCCAAACTACAGTCAGCACGGTTCTTCATCACCCATCATTTTTCTTAAGCCCCTGTCAATAAATTTTGATTATTAATGATGGAAATATTTTTTTTCTTAGTCTGTTTATAAATTGATGTTTACCAATAAAAAGCAAATCCTGCCAAGCCTGGTCTTATGGCTACTGGAGTGATACAAGTGTAGCAAAGCCATTGCCCCTCTTTCATGTCGTCTTAAAGTTACAGCACTTTAGCTCATCACTGCAGGAGCCTGCAGACATCGCTATTAGATTGCAATAGCTAATGTTCACTCCCAAGCAGCAGCTTCCCCTCTCCTTTTAAAGTGGGTAACAATCAACATCTCTGGCTGCCAGAGTCAAGACAAGGAGCAATGGTCTTGGATTGGAGCAAGGTGGGGGAAGGGGGCCAGGGTGCATCTACCCAAGCAATTACCACATAGCAATAAACTCAGGCACGGATTGAGCCAGAATTTATTGCTCTTGGGCACAGTGTTTACACATGTGCCTGGGAACGCAGCATCTTAAACTGGAGTGGAGCAGCCCTGGCTGGCAGAGGTCCCAGAGGGTCTGCCTGCTAATCTGGGACTGTTCCGCGCTGGCTCAACGTGCTGCAGAAGGGCTGGCTGGGGCACAAGTGTGCTACAGCACAGGGCTAGGCAGCATGCAGCCCCCACACTGTAACACCCTCATGCCCCAGCCAGCCCCAGTCACCATCTACACGTGTTTCAGTGCACGTAACTACTTGGCTGTAGGATAGTACTTGTCCCAGACAGTACTGTTCTGCAGTGGAGTTAATTATTTTACTATGTCCTATATGAGTGCACATGCAGATAGCAACACTTTACACTGGAGCTAATTCATCAACTCCACAGTAAAGCACAGATGTAGATAAACTTGGAATTTTAAGTTGGATATTAGGAAGAACTTTCTCATTATTAAAGTGGTTAAACTTAAAGACTACAAACTTGTCTCCTGTGCTTTTGTGACATCTAGTGCAGGGAAGATACAGAAAACGGTGGAAGGGAGATGATAGAAGGCCACCCCAAGAGGATGCAGAATCTTCATCTTTGGATTTTTTTTTAAAAGAGCGTCACAACCCAATTAAACAGTGCCCATGTCACAAGCAAGAGATACAATTCAGACCATCTTCACTTCACACACAGTAATCAACTAAGGGTTAAAAGAAATCCTTGCCAGAAGTTCCTGAAATAAAATCCTGGTGGAGTACTGTAAGAAATTGGTCAGCTGAAATAAAACCCTAGCGAAAACCATATATAATTGGTCAAGAAACAAGCTTAGACCCCTCACACGTAACTCACACGTAACTCACATGTAACAGACAGGAAGCCTGACCCACTACCTTGCAACCTGAGAGCACAAAGAGCTGCTACCTTGCCAAAAAATTAAAGCTTCCACTTAGCAGTTCATCATTGGATACCTCCGTTAAACACCTCTTTCTATAAATAGTTTCATAACTTCTGCCCAAGTCAGAGAACTCTGACCAGAGCTCTGAGGGGAAATCTCTAAGGAGAACTCTGCGCTCGTGACAGAGTGACTTAGTGGACTGATCACCTACTAACAACTCCCCGGGCCCCGGCTGTCCTGATAACCCTAAATTCCCTGAAGGCTCATCACGTTAGTTTGTTCACAGCATTTCATTTGTCACGTTTAGCTCATCACTGCAGGAGCTTGCAGACATCACTATTAGATTGCAACCTCCTGCAACCATTACGCATTCACTGCAAGAAAGATGGACTCAGATCTGTTCTCTACCTCCAAGCATCCTTCAGTAAGTCCTAGAGAGAAGCAGGGTTGAGACACTGTTCCCCTTGTCTTATCTGAGAACTTTGGGACCATTCTCTCATCAAAGGAGAGATATGATGAAAGCTCTATGAGGTCAGTTTCACAAATTTCCTTCAAGTCACAACAATTTAACTTGACAGTCACCAGAGATACTGCAATATGAGATAGACTTCGTTAATCACTGGTTTACATAAATTCATAGAGAAGTAGGGCTGGAGGGGACCTTCCTAAGTCATCTAACCCAACACCTGCCTGAGACAGGATCAACTGTATCCAAACCATCATATATAAATACATATGTATATAATCTAGCCTTATAGATTTTTTTAATATACATACATGTATATAACCTAGCCTTATAGTACAACTACTGTCAACACTGTCACAAGACATAACACCCTAATTTGCCACAGGCAAAGCAGGAGGAATACAGCAGCCAGCATCCTGATTGTGTAAAAGGTTGAGTTAGAGTGACAATATTTGGATCTTGGGGAGCACTGCATTTGCAGCTGAATACAAGGCTTTAACCTGTAGCCTAGCAAAAGCTGCTAACCACAAGGCAGAATGATAGCTAACCCAGCCATTTGCTTATGCTAAATAACTACCTTAATTGTGTCAACCATTTTCTGAGAAAAAGCAACAAGTAAGTCTGTGTAAATCTGTGTGCTGTACATGAGGTGAAGCTTTAGGAATGTGGAGATGGTACAATATGGGACAGAAGAACAGATTGGAATGTGAAGATAACACGTAACTGAGATGATCATATGTAAAAAGGTGAATGGTGATTGGTAAAGAAGCCTCCAGAGTCCACTCATTGACTGAAGAAGTGAGGTGAAAGCCTTGGACATGTGCTCATAGCAAAAAGACATGTAAATGAATGAAATGCATAGGCAATTCCAGTTAATGAAACAAACAGTACAGAGAGGCAGAGCTCGAGATGGGAGGAGAAATGGGTGGAACCAAAGGAGGAGTGACGGTGGAGTGAATGTTAATGAGTATAAATCAAAGTGTATAAATGTGGAAAAAACTATTGTTCAGTGCAGATCCCCTGGTTCATGGGCTGTGTGTCTGTGAGGGTTGGCAATCCATCTGACCCTGAGCAGAGGAGCAAGACCCTCTCTCTAGTGAGGAACCTTTGGCTTTAAGTCACAGCAGGTGCACTGGCACACCCCAATCAAAATCCCCAGCCTTGGCTGTACCCAACACCCAGTGCCACTGAGGAAGGCTTTAAAAAATCCCTGACACATGTAAGATAAAGCAGGGAGGGAGGTGGGGCAGAATTCCTTTCCAGCCCCGTGCAGCAGCCAGCAAAGCCAAGAAGTGTGGGAAATACACATAGTAGAACACGGGAATAGCTATGCCTAGATCATACCCAATCAGTGGCTGTTCAATCTCTTCTTGAACATGTCCAGTGATGGAAAGTCTACAACCTTCCTAGGCAGTCCATTCCGATGCTTCACTGTTCTAACAATGAAGAAGTTTTTGTGATATCCAGTCCATGACTTACTCTCTACAGCAAGACAGAAGAACTGCTCTCCCTCTTCTTTATGGCAGCCCTTCATGTATTTGAAGACTGTTATCATGACCCATCTTAAGCAGCTTTTCTGCAATTGAACATGCCTGGCTCCTTCATTCACTTCTTATATGACTTGATTTCCAAGCCCTTGATCATCTTTGTTGCTTGGCTTGGGACCATTTCTAACATTGCCATGTTCTTTTTCAAATGTGGAGCCCAAAACTGCAGACAATACTCTAGATGAAATCTAACTAGTGCCAAGTAGAAAGACACTATCACTTCCCATGTCTTGAACCTAATGCATTTACTGATGCATCCCAAAACAGCATTTGCCTTTCATGCAGCTGAATCACACTACAGACTCACCAAGACTCACAAATTCTTCTCCATGGTGCTGCTATCCAGACAGGCACCAGTCCTTTTGTATTTGTGTTTTTGATTATTTTCCCATGGAATAGCACCTTGCTTTGTTAGACATTGACCTTCATCCTTCAGTCCAGTTTTTCAATGGTCAAGATCTTTCTGAATTGCACTCCCATCCTCACAGAATCCTCCTGCTTTGTGGCTCCAGGAGCCCGTGAAAAATGTATCATCAGCAGCCCATGTGTTATTTACTGGCCCTTGTCATTTTCACTTTATGTGGTGGAATTAATCATAGATACTGTTCTCATTCCCTTCTCTTTTCTCTAGGAGATAGGATGAATATTTTCCCACCATTTCCAAGTATATAGAAGTATAGAGCTGAGATGATATGCACCCAGCTGAATAGTTTTGAACAGAGAAATAGAGCCAGAAAGTTTGTCTGAAAGCATTGCTGTGCCTGAAATTAGGAAAAAAATGAGTCTCAGTCAAGAGGGAAGAAACCACCCCAATGCAGACACATGATAGTATATGGGAAGATCAGCAAGTAGGAACCCAGCTTAATGACAAACGACAGTCAATGTTTTGCTTCTTCCCTGTTCAGTCCAGTGGATATCCAAGGGACAGTTTGTTCACTGAATGAACTTAAAATTCAATTGACCAGCCAAGGAAGAGGCAAAGCATTCCACATCAGCCATTTACTCATCACATTTTCCTCTTTCAAAGGAGCTTCCTTTTTTTGTGGTTGCCAGCTGCTTTAGTGTTGACATGCCCAATTATCTGTCTTGCAAAACAAACTTCCTAATGTTACTATCTTGTGATATTTCTGTCCTAATTAAAAAAAAGGAAACAAACCTTTGCAACGTATTGCATCACCTTGCTATTGAGTTGCAGACTTACACATTGGTAACATCATGATATTGCACTAGTCAAAAACAATGTTGTGGGGATTTCACTAGGCAGAGAAATCCCTGTAGTGAAATCCTGGCTTCACCAAAGTCTATGAGAATTTTACCATTAACATCATTGGGTTCAATTTCAGCCCTGCTCTCCTTCAACTGGTCCTCCACTGATGAAACCAAAGGCCTCACTTAAAATGAGCAGCCCTGCTATATGATCTATAGCCTTCCAAATGAAAACTTGTCATGGAAATTATACCAGTCAGATTGATGATGATAAGCCATTCACATTATATGTCCAGCAGACAGCATCTTCTAAATGTTGAGGTAAATTTACCAAATATATAGATATATATATCTCACCAAATTTGCATTTGTGGCCTTGGGCTTGTGGGACCACCCCACCCCCCGCTTCAATCTTGTTATTATTGTATAATTTGTACTGTGATAGTTCCTAGAGACTCCAGGCAAGGATCAGGACCTCATTGTGCTAGGGCCTGTACATGTAATGAAAAAGTGGTGCTTGCTCCAAGGAGCTTAGGGCCTTGCTGCATGTAACACTGAGGAAGTATTTTATTTAAATGGTATGAAGCATTCCTCTGAGTTAGAAAGTTTTCAGGGAGTTGTACAGTAATGCTTTTGTAACAGGGAACCCTCGCCCTGTTACCAGAAAGCAGGTAGTCCCTTTAAGACCAGAACTTTCTGGGCACAGCCTGCTGGCAGGGTAAGGGTTAAAAGCTGAGCCCTGCCGGCTGGTCAGGTGACTTGAAGGGGAGAGGCCAGAACTATAAAAACCCTGGGCTGAGGTGGCTAGGGGGCTTGGCCGTCGAGGGAGTGGACTTCTGATGGCTCCCAGAGAAGCTGTGCCAGCCCCACAAGAAGGAGCACAGCAGACTGTGGGAAGTAGAATCAAAGAGTCATGCAAAACGTGACCTGGCAAAACGCCTTCCTTAACTTTATTTTGATTATAGCCCAGGGGCTTACTGTTTGTGTCTGATTGGTACTCTGGTGGTTTGTGGTTGAGGCTGTAGGAGAGGAGGAGGCCTCATTAATACTATGGGGTGCAGTCACAAAGAGCCAAAGAGCTCAGTGCACTAGTGGGTGCAGCTGTACGGAGCCAGAGGTCCAGAGCTGGCTGCAGGAAGATAGGACTTTGAAGTTGGGTCCTAGTGGATGGATCTAGGCTAGTAGTCTGGAGGACGCAGAGGACACGACAACTCAGCGTCCAGGGCTGCAGTATGAAAGGGGGCCAGAAGACCTGGTGCTGTAGTGAGCACAAAAGGAGAGCCACATGCCTGGAGAGTATTAAGGAGCTAGAGCCTCAGAATCAAACTCTACCTGGTGGGTTTAAGCTGGTAGGCCTAGCTAGACAAAGATGGGGGTGAAAGGCCAGTGGGGGCTGAGAACCCCCAACAAAGAAGTACAAGCAACATCTGCAAGGCGTGGGGCATGCAAGGACAGCCCTAATCATCAGAATGTACAATAGGCAGTCTCCCACTTGTAAGAACACCTAAACAATATTTACATCAAAATGTGGCAGGTAAGTAAAGGTGAGCTACATGACAAAATACAGGAGTGAAGTATTAAAGGACTTCAAGGGTGCCCCTCACAGGCCACTACAATGCCACTGGGAATGACAGCCAGTTACAGCTTCCTACCATCTAAATAAAACACATCTTAAGTGCCAGAGCCATTGAAGACTCAAGTACTCTGTGAGTGCTGCAAGGGCTGGGACCAACAGCTATTTGTTAATCCCAGTACCCCACCACACTGGAGTTTCCTCTGTAGGTAGAGATTGTATTACCTCTGTGGAGCTTGGATGTTAGCTCAACACGTGTGATATGATGGGGAGATACTCTTCACCAGAAAAGTCCTAACTTTGCTGCACTACAGTGGTACTTAGTATATATTTTACTGCTTGAACACACAAATACTAGTGTTTTAAGTCCAGTTAACACATGCTAAATGTAATATGTGACAAATCCCTTATGATCATCTATAGAGCTGACATCTGGATATGACCAATGCACAGAGGAGAACCTAAGATATCAATGATATCATTTGGATCATTGCAATAAGCTGTACTCACCTCAACCTTGTCCTCTGCTTTGCTCACCATGGCAGAGGTGAATCGTAATTTCTCACAATGCTTGTTGGGGGAACTACAGGGAGCAAAGCATTTGGGGAGCTGTTTAGATGCAAGATACAATAGTGGGAGATCATCACTAAAAACTGTATGCCATCTATAGAAGATGAAAAGGAAGAAGCCTCTGATCTTTTGAGGATGTTAGCAGTGACGCTAGGCAATAAATAAACATTCCTTGCTTAGATGGGGAGATAAAGAAGCTATAAAAAAAGTAGCCAATACAGCTGTTTCTCCCATCATTCTGTATCTCCACTATTCCACCCAGCCAAAGAGATCTCCTTCTATTGTGTAGTTATCTGGACATTCAGTTTTTTCTAGCTTGGATGGTTCAATTAAGCCACTATGCCTGGAGCACTGATTTGTCAGCTTTCTTAATCCTTCCACCCCCTTGGGGTTTATTTTTGCTTGTTTAAATGTGCATGACAATAAGGACAACTCTTCCAGGATTACATGCTATTTACCTAACAGTATCATGTGATGGTAGAGAATCTGCCAGTGTTTCTTTTCCATTCATATTGAAACGCAGTGTTTAAACCTGGTTCTTCATTAGATTTTTTTAGCATAACCCACATCTTTTGGGTGAAATGGAACTTGTTGCTCCTAAGATTTCTTTTTGCATCTGAAATGATGGGATTTTTCTTTTACCCAAACCAAAAAAGGTTTTGATTTTTAGCAGCTGAAAATTTGAAGTTTAAATATTGGGTGTTTTCCTTGAGCAAAGGGGGCGGGACTTGAAATTTTTCATTTGTCAGCTTTTTAAGGTTTTTTAGATTTTTTTTTTGCTAAAAATAGGGGAAAGATTCTTTTTTTTTTCTTCTTTTTTCAAAGTTTCCCCAACCAGCAGTGACTGTTTATTTAAACTGAATAGTAAGTGAGCCTAGTTCTTGGCTCCGCTAAGTCTGCCTTGCTCCAGACCCTTTCTGACCAGCAGAAGAGAGGACATTAGGAGAAAGGCGGGGTAAGTAAGGATGCTGCTGCATCCTGCTGATTCCTGTATTTGGGAATTGTTCCTCCGGGACCGTTGGTAACAGGCCTGGAAGCCACAAACCACTTTCGAATATGTTGAGAATTAGACCAACACCTGGTAGCCCTGGCCCCAGGTTGAAATGGTTTTGTCTGTAGCCTCCATCTGATCTTTAGCCAAACGCAGCTTGGCTGAATCAGAAAAATTGTCCAAACACTGAGCATGGGGACCAGATCCACGCAAACCTTGATCTTTGCGAACAGTCCTCCAGATCTAGAACGTAGCTCTTCAGTTTGGGCCTCCATGTAAATTAAACTGCCCTTTCTCTCCTACCTTTCAGTGCACATGCACCAAATGGCATGTTGTATAGCACCAAAGTGGCATCTCCAAATGAAAGAGGTGAACACACAATAGGAAGTAGCAGGTGGCAATTTTTGGAGACAAGTGACAAACATAATATCTTAAGGATGGAATCAGAGTGGATCTAGTTCTCCTAGGAATTTCTTATTAGGAAATTACCTGTCAGTTACTGCAACCTGGTACATTCCAAGGAGCAGGGAAATGTGCTCTTGAGAAATTCATTGTGGATATGAGTCAAGGAGAGTTTGTCTTGAGATTGATAGGTGTACTCCAGTGAAAGAGAAGGCAGAGGAGAAGCATCTGAAGCTGTATATTTCTATAACTTCTTCCCATCCTTTTAGATGTCCCCAGGGAGAGTTTAATGTGCAATGAAACCTCACAATCCCACTTTCAATTGACTCAAGGCCAAACCTTAATGTCGCATTAATCAGTTTTCTGCTCTGCTTCTGACTGGGTCACCAAGCTGGTAACATGAGACACTGGGGAACTGAGCACAGCTGAGTTATTCAAGGGAAGCAAATTCTAAAATCAGCAGGTTCAGAGCCTGCCCTCACTAATCTGACACATTGCAGAGTCTGAGTTGCTGTTTCCAAGTGCACTGCCCAGTGATTCACCTGCAGACTTCCTTGAGACTTCTCCATCTAAGAAACGATTTATGCTCTTACCTATGAATGAGGTGATTAACAATAATCCTATTTCATACTTATGCATTCCCATAAATAGCTACCAGAACGCTGTAAAATGAATGAGTTGGAGAACCAGACTGCTTGCCAGCACCTGAAAAGTTTCCCATTTGACAGTACAGAAAGTGTGCATCCAAAATACTCACTGAGGACCCAGAAAACCTGGGTTCTGCTCCTGGCTCTAAAACTGACCTGGGCAAATTACTTCCCCCTCTCTGCTCCTTTTTCCCTCTGATTTTTGTTTGTTTGTTTGTTTTTATCTGTAAGGTCTTTGAGGCAGATCCCTCCACCCCCTCCCATATGTACAGTGCCTAACAGTATTTTCTTCTTATTTTGGGGGGCTTCTTCATATTAAAGTGATGATGATACAATATAGCATTACTCACATTCCCAGCAGTTCCCAGAACACAAAATGGGGCTATCCTTCAGGTTTTCAAGTTAGTCTGACCAGCATGAATCCAGTTCTAGACTATAACTGTCAGTTGTGCCCATGCAATGGCTGCTTAGGGGCTTGTGTAAAATGAATGGGTGTGGATTTCCTATTGGAAAAGTGTTCACATAAGCCACCAAAGCTAATAGCCTCAGTAGAGCTTCGAAAGGGTGGACAGTAGCAACTGGTGCATGCATTCAACCATCTTTTGCAGTCTAAATTCTAGTCAGTATTCACAAAGCTGCACACCTTCTTCTCAGCTCCAGTTACTCCCACGCAGTGAAAAACAAACAAGGGTGTCTAATAGAGTTTGAGAAGAGGCACTGGGACTTACAGGGTGAATCTACATGTGTAATTTAATGTGGAATTGCCTAATTAGCTGCACAGTAAAGTATCACCCTCTATATGTGTGCCCCTATTAGGGCACAGTAAATTAACTCTACTTTTGGGGACAAGTACTATCTGACAGTGGAGTTATTTAGTACACCAAAACACACATATTGACAATGACTGGAGCTGGCTAGGGCATGAGGGTGCTACAGTGCAGAGGCTGCCTGCTGGCTAGCCCTGTAATGTAGTACCCTTGTGCCCCAGCAACCACGGCACATTGAAGTGGGTTGGAGCAGCTCCAGGCTGGCAGACTGATCCCCCAGACACCCTGTCAGCCGGCCACCCCAGCTCAAAGTGCTGCAGTCCCAGGCATATGTATAAACGCTGCACCCAGGAGCAATAAATGTCAATGTGAACTGCACCAGAGTTTATCACTATGTGCTAATTGCACATTTAGTAGATACCCCACAGCTGGGAAACCACACTGCCACCTTGTGACAACATGTGGAACAGAAGGAAATTTACTGAAGAAAGACACTTTTTTTTTATGGCTCAGTTCCTGGGAGGTCACAGAAGAGTGACCATACATCCCTTTTTCACCAGGACAATCCCATTGTAAGCCCAGATCTCAGGCATCCTGTCATAACACTTTCTCCCTGATCAGATGGGAGCTTGGAAACAACTGCATGTGCTGAGGTTAGGTGGTAGAGGGGTATGTTCTGTTCTGAAATTAATGAAATATGGTCATCCTACACAGAAAGGCCTGCAGCACAGTATACGGATGTTTGAGCCAACTTTGAAGTAGCTAGAGCAAGCAGCAACAGCCTAGCCATGGTGTCACAGAGCTCAGTGTGGGCTAGTTTTACCTGCCAAAGAGGAACCCTTAGGAACAAAGAACTGGAGGGGACCTTTTGGGCACTGAGTCCAGGCCCCAGCTGTCATATAAATCATGTTTTATAAGCCCTTTCACAAGCTTAGACCCATCCTAAAAGTCATTATGATTTTTGCCCCCAAAACCTTTCTATTAGCCCTTGTCTAAAGTCTGTATAACTTCATCAGCTGACTTAGCATGTGGGCAAGACTTTGATAGTAGGGCTGTATGAAGCTTTGGTCCCTGATTCAGTTTGGCAGAGATTTGGCCTGATTCGGTGGCTGAATCTCCAAATCTGAATCAAATCAGATGACCCTTTAATCTCTCTGAATCAATTAAGAGATTCAGACATAGCAGCAGCTTTAAATGTTTTTCCTACATACCTCTAGGTAGCATGGGCTCATGAACACAGTGATGCTGGGGCGCATGGAGTGTCCCACAGGAGTACAGGGGACTCCTCAGTGTGCTCGGCAACAGACCCAGAAGTGGACCAGAAGCATTTCCAGTCCACTTTTGGGTCCGCCAGGGAGTGTGCCAGGAGGTGCACCGGCACCTCCTCCCAGGCTCAGCAGCTGGTGCCTCCTGGGTCAGGGGGGACAGACACCTGGGGTCCCTCTGCGGCTGATTGCCAATCCAGGGAGGCACAGGGGGCCCTCCCAGCATGCTCCCTGGCAGACCCAAATCAGCATTGAATCTTCAGATTCGGATTCAGCTGAATCAAATTAGGGACAGTAATCAGAATCGATGAATCAAAATCACTGTCCTTGATTTGGGCCGAATCTGAATCGAATAGGGCCGACTTTGTACATCCCTACTTGATAAGTCACACAAATGAAATGATATTTTAAGTGTGCCTCCTGCACCTGAGATAAGGTTACAGAGCTCCTACGTAGGCTTGCGCTAAGATGATCAATTTCTGCTGCCCTGCCCTGGTGGACCTCTTTTGACTCTGCAATATGTCAGATCAGGAAGGACAGGCTCTGAACTTGCTTATGTTAGAATTTGCTTCCCTTGGATAACTCAACTGTGCTCAGTTCCCCAGTGTCACATGTTAAAAGAGCCAAATGAATCACGATAGGATGTGTACTGATGAAGCTGGTGTGTGTTCAACCATTATTACCATTTTTACTTGACTATAAGATGATGCCTTGATTATTAGATTCTATATAAAAATGTATAAATATGTTATAATTTTCCAGGTAAAGAATCTAATTATTGGAGGTGTGCGTTGAATTTGCAAATTTGAAAACACTAACCTTGAAATAAACATGCCTGTACGGATACCCACAGATTAAGTTCATGCAGAACTGATGCATTTTACCTTTTTTTTTTTTAAACCATTGCAAGCTTTAGCACAGGTACTCCAGAAACATATTTTGAAGCAGCACTTTTGCACCTACTTATATATAGTACAAACTACATGTGACATTAGTCCCTGGCCAAAAATCTTATGATTTAACATATAAATCATTGGGCTACGTCTCAGTAAAGCCAACAGCATTTCAAGCCATTTCAATCACCTGTTAGGCCTCCTCTACACTACTGTGTGCACTTCTGACTTACACATTTTTAAAATGACACGGAGATGTTAGAGAGGGCAGAGGTAGAAAACAAAGAGGACTTGGAAGGCAAGTCATATGTGGGGAAGCTAAAGAAGCTAAGTATGTTCAGCTTATGGAAAAGATACTTAAGAGGGGACATTAAGGTACTTAAAAGGGGATTTTGAGGTACTTAACAGAAGACATGATAGCAGTCTTCAAATACTGCTGCAATAAAGAAGAGGGAAAGTACCTTTTCTCTCTTGCCATGAAGAGGACATAGACCATTGGCTTGAAGTTGCAGCAAAGTAAGTTTAGATTGAATATCTAGAAAAACTTCTTCACTGTTGGAATAGCAAGACAGAGGAATAGACTTTGGGCTGAACACAGGCATGGGTGAACCAGGCAACTGCCTGGGGCCTGGACAGAAAGGGGGCCCAAAAATGGTAATCTTTTTGTCTGATTATCATTATTATCATTATCTCCCGATCCTACAAGTTTGCCTAGGGCTGCTAGGAGTCTAGGTACAGTGCTGAATAGACTGCCTAGGGAAGTTGTGGACTCTGCATTATGGGTGTGTGAAGTGGGCCGTATTCAATTTGGATTCAGCTCAAATCAGGGACAGTGATTCAATTAGCTGATTCGGATCACTGTCCCTGATTCAATTCGGCCAAATCCGAATCTGAAGATTTGATGCTGATTCAGACAATCAGCGATTCAGAAATAGATACAGCTTTAAAAGTTTATTCTACATACCTTGAGGTACCAAGTGGCTTGTAATTGCTGCAATGCTGGGGCACACGGAGCATCCCACAGGAGTGTGGGGGGACCCTCTGTGTTCTCAGTGGCGAACCCGGTAGTGGACCAGAAGTACTTCCAGTCCACTTTTGGGTCTGCCAGGGAGTGCGGTAGGGACCCCTCATGCCTCTCCAGCTCAGCAATCATCCACAGGGATACCCCAGGTGCCCCCCCCAGACCCAGGAGGCACCAGTCACTGAGCCGGGGAAGGGTCAGGGGCCCCCCCAGTACACTCCCTGGCGGACCCAGAAGTGGACCAGAAGTGCTTCTGGTCCACCTCCAGGTCTGCTGCCAAGCATGCTGCAAAGCCCCCCGTGCTTCTGTAGGATGCTTCATGAGCCCCATCATCACAGCATTCGTGAGTCACTGCTACCTAGAGTATGTAGAAAAAACATTTAAAGCTGTGTCTATGTCCGAATCGGCAAAGCTCTCTGAATCGATTCAGAGGGTTCTGATATGATTTGGAGAGATTAAAGGGTCCTCTGATTTGATTTGGGTTCAGAGATTCAGCCACTGAATATCTGCCAAATCAAATCAGGAACCAAAGCTTTGCATATCCCTATTCTCCATCACTGGAGGTGTTCAAGAAGAGGTTGGACAGCCACTGGATGGGGATGATCTAGGCATAGCTATGTCTATTTTCTACAATGGGTATTTCCAATGCTTCTGAGCTTTGCTGGTTGTCCCTTTTCTCATACATGTGTCAGGGTTTTTTTAAGCCTTCCCCGAGGCATTACAGACTGAGACCTGAGACAGTCAGACCCAGAAGCCTTTAGTGGTTTAGAACATTCTGTATAAACACCATCAAGACTTTTTCAAGATGTGACTGAATGATAATCAAATCTCTTCCACAGACTTGCATATCATTGTTCAATATTTTGATTCCCTCTAGATATAAAAGGTTAGTCATTTCTAACTAAGCCATTTTTTCCCCTCTTTTTCCTATTTGAACCATTTTGGATAAGAAACAGGACTGGCTCCTCTCTATTGATGTGTCTCAAGAATTTCAACAACAGGTTAGTCTCTGCTTCCTTTCATGTGTTTTGCCCATAGTCTACCAACCAGATCACTGGATGGTGTAAACCAACATCGCTCCATGAGTTTCAGTGATTTATATCAGCTGAGGACCTGGCCCAGTAAGAAAGATCAGCTGTTAACAGAGGAGATTTCCTGTGATATTTTTTGCCAATGCAAGACAAACTGGAGGGAAATCCCGAGTCCATGGTAAAATTCCTATAGACTTCAGTGAAGTCAGGGTTTCACCATTAGACTGTAATGATGCATGGGCTATTTGAAGTCAACTTTGCTTTGTGTATTATTTCAGTGGAGGCAGCAGACTCTATTTTTTGCTTTCATGTAACTATTTGAAGTTAACCTTAGGTTGGAGACTGGAAACTCAATACATCAAGACAAAAAAATACCTGCACCTGCTCTGCCCAGGCAATTTACATTATGAGGATAAGTTTTGTTTTTTGCAGTGAAGTCATGACCTCTGCTTAACCGTGGAGAGAATGATGTAAGTGTCCTTACTAGTACAAAGACAGTTGGTTTCAGATTTCTTAGAGCTGAAGTATCCTTGGGTCCTGAGTTGGGGAAAAGAAGGCAAATAGCAAGAGAGAGAGAGAGAGAGAGAGAGAATGCTGGAGGGAAGGAATGAAGGACATGGCAGGGGAGTGGAGAATCCAGGGTTAACATGTGGTGAACAGACTATGGAAGAGCATGAGAGATGAGTAGGAAGAAAGAACATGATAGCAGATGTCCAGATAGTAACTTCTCTCAGGGATTACATGAGCTCTTTGGTCAGGGGAGATTAAATATCATGGTTTTCATATTGGTAAAATTCCTTACATTGTGGAACCTTACAAGTTCTTTATGTCAAGGAAGTGCAAATTATTTAGTTATTGTCAAGAGATTTTTCATTTGCTTTGGCATGGGGCACAACCCCACTCAGTGGTTACATTCTGGTTTTGTGGCCTTCATCCCTCCCAAGATTTTTAGAATGGGAGTCAAAATCAAGATGTGATGGTATTTTCTAAAAGATATGTTTAACCACAACTCTGGCCTTGACACAGGAATTAATCCAAGGAAAGTCTGTACCCTGAGTCATACAGGAGATTGGAGAAATACTCACAATGGCTGTTATGAAACCTATGAAATTTGGCCCCTTTCCACTCTGTCAGTCTTGTGTGTGAACATGTTCAGGTTTCTCAGAGTGTGATCAAGTCCCATCGTAGTCAATGGGTATCCCTCTGTTTCTGTGAGGTGTCTTTAGGCCATAAATTGGCTTTTTATCTGGGAAAATTTACTTTCTATTATCTTCCATGTGGTTCAGCCAGGTTTCATTCTGAATGGACATCATCATTCATCCCAACTGCATATTGAGTGCCTGGAGTTGAGGTACCTTTCCAGGGGCAGATTGGAACAGGGGAGGGGGGGTGGGTAAGAAGGATACAGTGGTGCAGTTACACCCCTCTTTAATTCCTCGTCCATCAAACCTTAAAACCAACTGCCTGGGATGGATGGCAGCATTTCTATTCATGTAGTGTTGAGTCAATTGACTTTGTGGCTCATTATTATCATCTTTTTGATTCCTGTTAATCTCTGTTAATGGTCCTCACTTCTTCTCAATGTTCATGATATTTCACTATTCAAATGATCTTTTCCTCTAAAATGTTGCCATCTATAAGCTATTACTGGTGATGTCTCACCTCTATTTTACAGCCTTGCAGACTGTGTTTTAGCTCTAGCTACAACTGTAATTCAGATATGCTAATAGTAACTCAGGTGCAGAAATGAGTGGCGGTGAAGTATTGGAGGCACTGTCAAGATACTCAAAAAAGCTAAATTTTGTTTTATGAGTTGAATGAGATGTACATTTATCTAAATGATTACAGGACTAAAGATACAATATCCTTTGACTATTTTGCCTAGTTTGTTGTCTTTTTTAAACTTTATATATACTTTAGCAAATTAGTACACATTGCAGTAGTTATATTTGTTTTTTGCTCTGATCTTAAACTGAATAATATATTCAAGGGGTAGTGCTAGCCCCTACCATACTAGTAAAGCTTCCAGCCTCCCTTTAACTGGAAAAAATGCCTAGTGTTCTATGTGATGATGTGCCACACCATCTGCACCCCACTTTCCAAAATCCTAGATCTGCCCATGTACCTTTCCCCTCTAAAAGATGAACAAAATGAGTCATACAAATATTGTCTCCTTTTCATTTTGTATTTCAGCTTAAACAAAAACCTAATACTCATAAATGACCTTTAAGATAAAAGCAAAAATGACAAATTTCACATTAATTTACTGCTTGCAATGGTTAAATATATAGTCACTTAGAAAAGGGAGAATCATATGACTTGAATTTAAAAGTGCATCCTTTCTGGGAAGAGATCTATTTACCTCTAAGCCAGTTTTATCAGGACACCCTTTTATTCAAATTCAAACTATATTCCTTAGAGGCCAAGTCAGGCAGGAAATGTAAAGCATATGTTTTTAATTTCTAGAGTTCAAGAAATGAAAGAGACATCACTTCTTTTTTTGGTAATTTTCTTCAAAGTTATTTAGCATTGGTGTTAGAATATTGTTCCTTATTTCTCATGAATTTGTTGAGCTTCAGCTTCCAGCTATTGGCTATTATAATGTTTTTCTCTGATAAAGCAGAGACCATGAATATCTAGGTTTTTTTGTATGTTTATTTGGTTTTTTTCCATGGGAAGGTTACTTATACAGTGTCATCAAGTCACCTCTCAATCTTTCTTTTAATATTCTATATCTGGTTTTCAACCTTTTTTTTTTCATTTGCATATCCCTAAAAATGTTCAAATTAAAGTGCAGATCCCTTTGGAAATTTCGAATGGAGGTGCTGACCCTTCTGAACTGTAAGTGAGGATTTTCACATACTTTTGATTGATCACAGGCATCTTTTGTGGACCCCTTAGACGTAGTCTGTGGACCCCACCAAGGGTCCACAAACCACAGGTTGAAAACCACTGCACTAAATCATCTGAGATATTTAAGCCTGTCACCATAAGGCATTTTTTTCCAGCCTTCAAATTATTTTGAGAGTGTTCAATTTTTTAATGTAAATACAACATTGTATGCAGTGTTTCAGACTTGGTCTCACCAAAGCAGCACACACAGATAGAACCAGCTCCTCACTCCTACTCAGCCTGCCGTTTGTAACTACAAGGATCATGCTACCTCTGTTTGCCATGGCATCACACTGGAAGACCACTTGGGTTGTTGCTTAGTGTTGCTTCTGTTTAGGGTTCCATCCTTCATTCTGCAAGCATGTTCTGCATACCTTTTTTCTGATCAGTGACCTCAACATTTGACTGTGTGAAAATGCATTTTGTTTGACAGGCTCAGTTTATCAAGGGATCCAAATTATTCATTGTAATCTGCCCTCATTGTTTTTTGCTGTCACCAGTTTTTGTGTCATCTGTACATTCTATCAGTAGTGATTTCATGTATACTTAAAAGCTATTGGAAAAAATATATGGAATAGTGATAGACCAAATTCTGATTCCTGTGGAACCCCACTAGAAAGAGCCTCATGTTGATAAAAGATAAATATCTGTCTTGATGTATATTTTAGGGGATTGGCTATGTCTTTAAATGTTAAAGAAGGAAGGCAGCCATATGTCATATATTTTATTCATACTATAAAAATATAATACTTGAAGAACAGGGGAAAGCCATGCCATCTTGCCAGAAATGTAGAGCAAGGAAGCCCCCTTGGCTGAACAAGGAACTGTTGGAGCTTATTAAACTCAAAAGAGAAGCCTACACCAATTGTAAAATGGGAAGCATCACCAAAGCTCAGCACACGACCGCATCTGTAGAGAGCAGTCCAAAAAAACCAAGGCACAAACTGAACTCAGGCTAGATACAGGAATCAAGGGCAACAAAAAGTCCCTCTTCAAATATGTGGGAAGTCAAAAAAAGAACAAAGATAGCATTGGCCCCCTGAGAAATCTAATGGGACAACTGATATCCAATGCCCAAGAAAGGGCCAGTATCCTAAATGACTTTTTTGATCTGTTTTTCACCTTCCCAAGGGGATCACACCGTCAGAAAGGACACAAATCATCCTGGGAATAGGTGATGGGCCCAAAATTGATGTGGTTCAGGTGAGGGAACACCCTGAGAAACTGGACATTCACAAGTCTGCGGACCCAGATGGAATGACCTAGTTCCCCATGATGTCCTCATGGTTAAGCTGGGGAAATGTGGCCTTGATCATCTTATAGTCCGACGGCTAGGTAACTGGCTGTGGGGTCGGACCCAAAACATACTAGTAGACAGGAGCAAATCAGCGTGGTACAGGGTGACCAGTGGGGCTTGGTATTTGGGCTGGTACTCTTTAGCATCTTCATTAATGATCTGGATTTGCGAGCCAGATACAAACTGGCAAAGTTCATGGATGACACCAAATCATGGGAGAGGGTAATCACACCACAGGAAAGGCTGAGGATACAGACCGACTTGGACATGCTCTCAAGGTGGGCTGACCAAAACCTGGTGGCCTTCAATGTAGAGAAGTGTAAGGTGCTGTACCTTGGTAGGAAGAACCTTCAACATACTTACAGGCTTAGCAGTGCTCTGCTTGCTGGCACCATGACTGAAAGAAATTTGGGGATCTTGACTGACCACAAGATGAATATGAGCCACCAATGTGATGCTGTGGCTGGCAAAGCAAACCAAGCTCTAGGGTACATCCACCAATGCATCTCAAGCAAAACCAGGGATCTCATCCCCCCATTTTACTTGGCCTTGGTGAGACTGCAGCTGGAGTACTGCATCCAGTTTCGGGCCCCCCACTTCAGAAGGGATATGGAAGAGCTTGAGCGAGTTCAGAGGAGTGCCACTCATATAATCCAAGGCCTAGAGGGTAGGCCATATGAGGAGAGGCTGAGGGACTTGGGGCTCTTCAGGATGGAAAAGAGAAGGCTCAGGGGGTACTTGGTAGCAGTCTACAATTATATAAGAGAGGTACATCAGGATGTGGGAGAATAGCTGTTCTCCAGAGCTCCCTAAGGGATGACAAGTTTCAATGGCCATAAACTCCAAGAAGGCCGATTTAGATTAGACATAAGAAAAATGTTCTTTATAGTGCATATGTCCAGGGTCTGGAACAGACTGAGGTGGTGCAAGCACCTACTTTGGACTTTCAAAAAACATGTGGATGTTTTTCTTGCTGGGGTCACTTGATCCTAGCTAACTTCCTGCCTAGGGTTGGGGAGGAGGGACGGGAGGGTGGGACTTGATCTCACAAGGTCCCTTCTAGCACCTAATGTCTATGAAATCTATAGTACTAGGGATCTGGGGGGGTCCCAATCAGAATGCTTTGTGACATGAATTCCAATGTCTCATGAAATCCTGTTGCATCTATGCAACAATCTTTATTAACCAAACAGGTAACCTCTTTAAAAGGGTTGCCCCAAATAACCCCAGGCTTGTTTGTCGAGACCTATTTTCCATAAATTGCATTGGCCGGTTCTTTTTAACTAAAGCCTATGTTAGCTTTCCCATTGCTTTTCCTAGGATTGGTCTCAGGATAAGTTCCTATAGTTACCCAAGTTGACTCCTACAATTACCCAAGTTCTCTTTGGCACACTAGTGAATATTGTCACAGCCACACGCTTCCTGAAATTTCCTAGGAGTCCCAAGATTTATTAACAATTAATTCCAGCAAGTCATAAGTCATCTCAGATACCTCCTTTAAAGGCTCTTGCATACAAGATACTGTAGCCTAGCGTTTCTTAACCCATGGGTTACAACCCAGAAGGCAGTCACCAGAATATATGAAAGGGTCGTGAACAAACCTTAAAAAATGGATCAACAAAATTTTTAAAATGGATTCTCCTTTAAAGGGAAAAAATGTGGGAAACCACAGGTTTCCCCTTGCAGGCTGGCAGAATTCTGGCCTGCAAAGGGCTGCTTGGGGCTGCGAGGAGTGGGAGGAGGTTGAACAGGCAGGGGGTGCCACCCATCCACTGCCCCACACACTGGTGGGGCTGGGGCAGTGGGTTGGATTGATGGGCCAGTAGGGCAGAGTGGGGTGAGGTGGTAGGGGGCTGTGTGTTAGGAGTGAGGGGCAATGGCAGGGCCAGGGGGCTGTTTTCTACTGAAAGTACCAGGTCAGGACTGGCCATTGGTGTTGCCAAATGGGTCCTGGTACAAAAAAGGCTGAGAACCACTGCTTTAGCTCACTGATTTCTGTTTATATAGAGAGAGTTTAATATCCTCATTCACCACTGAATGGATAACATTGTACCCTCCTCTGATTAATGCATTATCCTATTTCTTTCCCAATACAGAAGAAACATGTCTGACTTTCCTGAATCACTATTAATAATTTAGTGATTTCTATCTAGTAATAGGCCTAACCATTAATACATTTTTCTTTTGTCCTAATATATTTAAAAACTTCTTCTCATTGTCCTTACCTCTGCAAGTGATGGATTTCCCCGTAATTTCTTTAGCTTCTTAGATCAATTCTCTAGACTTCATCACATCCAATATTCACCGTTTGCTATCTCTTTCCTTTTATCTCAGGTGTTATATATTGTTTTTTACATCTAATTGCTGCCTTCATATTTTCCTTTGAGTCAAAGAGGTATGTTAACCAAAGTTACCCTGCTATCTGATGTGAAATCATGGCTTTTTTGGTCATTTAATAAGCTCTATCTCAAGCATTTCCAATTGTCATTCTTTTTCCCCCCTAATTGATACTCTTTGTAAATATTATTGCTTTCAGAAACTAGTCCCATGGGAGGTGTTAGTAACTATACAACTAGATAAGAGCATTCTCCATTTACTCGTAATGAATATGACCAGTTGTGATAACTGGTCCCTCAAAAAACTCTGACTTTCTGTCCAGTGATTTAATTATCTTTTATTCATTAGGAGCTATAATCTTTCCATTTGGAAATTATCCTATTGTATTTTAAGAACTCTATTCACATATCACTACCAAATGCCTGAGGGCTCTAATATAAATCTCCCAAACTAGAATGCCCAGTGCAGTTTTTCTTTCCAAAGTTAGAGACTGGTAAATGAGAAGTAACTCAACCTGTTTTCCCATTTGATTCAATAGGCTCCACCACCAGCACTCCCTCTTGTGCTGTATTAATTACCTACTGATCTGTATGCTGCACCTTGAATAACTAGACCTGAAAAGACTTCAGCAACCTTAAGATCACATTATCACAGTTGTTGTGCTGATGTTGCTCTTTGCTAATACAATACAAGTAGACAAATGTCTATAACTGATAGCCAACATGGTAAAAAAATCTAACCAACTACTTTATTTTAGTATTTTTTGATCCAATACGTGGCCTTGGACAGAGACATCATCATTGTTGATACCTGTATTATAAAAATTCTTCTACAATAATTTACCCCAGGGACCAAAGACCTATTCTAAAAGCAGTAGAGCTTGTCCAAAATGGGTAACATTAACATGTTTTAAAATAATTATGTGGCTCATTTGAAACTTTCTGAAAAATTCTCTCTAAGTCTTTTTAGTTAAAAACATAAGTTTGGAAAGAATGCTGTGCTGCTGCTACTACTACTAGTATCACTGTGATGATGATGGAGTACCTTGTTTTCCTTTTACTACAAAATCAAAGCCAACGTCTCCAAAAGGTTTTCCTTTTATAGCCAAAGCACACTAAAATATTATGTCCAGTGAAAAAAAGCTAGATTTTTGGGTTTCCTTCTCTATTTTCTTGCATCTTACTTTGTCATCTATTACCCATGCAAAAAAAAAAAAAAAAGATTTCCATGCCAGTAAATGGCTGTATGAAAAGTGAATTGTACTTTTTAGAGGTATTTTGTTAATTAAGTGTAAAAATAAGCTTTCTTTGCTGTTGTTATAAATGAGGACCTCTCTTCTGCAAGGTGCTGAATAACAATAGAGGGTGCTTCCTCCCTTCAAAAATGTACCTTTCTCAGAGTTCTTCAAACTATTGACAGAGTAAGTCAAATGATCATTGCAAGGTAACATTTTAATATAATCAGTGTGTGTGTGTGTGTGAATGATTTTTCTACTTCTATACTGTGTGATCAGATAATGTGGGACCATTGTGCGTACTGGCTAAAATAATGCTATGCTTGGCCATTATCTTTGTCTTATTATGAATGTATTTTTGTATAGACAGACAGATCAGTAGTGAGATCTGTCTCAAGAGGTTTTGACTTCCATTTTCCTTTTTGCATCTCAGATTCTAAAGACAGACAGTAAGATGGTATTGAGACCTCTATATGACTAATCCCAAAGGGCTAGGGCTTTTCTCTCTCCTTTTCATATTACACATGATACCCTTCACACTATGTAGTGGTTTGAACAATGAGGTGTCTTGAATTCTCTTTGTCTTCTGAGTGCAGCCAAAAATAGTTTGAAAGACTTTTTTCTTTTAATTTCCTTTCAATAGCCTGAGCGAGGATTGCTCTAATTCAGGTGATGAAGAGCCACAAGGGACAAAAGTGACAGCTGGGGAGCAACTGAATGTATGGGCATCTTAACCACATGGCCTCATCTAGGAGCCAGATACAGGGGGCTCTGCACCAACTCACCACCAGCCGTTGTATGGTGTTGCTACTAGCACCAACACTGCCAGATCCATACCCAGAGCCCATTGATGGTACAACAGGAAATAGCGACAGGGCACCAGAAGAACTAGCCTTGCCTATGTAACACATGTCATGCCCATGCACATATGCAGCTCTTGGTCTATGTAATTACCTTCTTGTAATGGGCCTACTTATACAACAGGGGTCAGTCAGACTGCAGAGAACAAACTCCCCCAGAACTAATGACCATCCCAAGCTATACTACCCTCTACTCCAAGGGCAAGAGGTCACCTCTTTGACCTGCCTTCAGTCACGAACACTTGTCACCCAGTAGCCACAAAATAAAGCACAATTTAAAGAAAACCCTACAGCCTCCAGAAAACCCCCATATAATTACCCCAATAGAGAGGAGAAGGGAACAAGGAGCATTCATTTTTCATCAGTCACATCACTTACTGAACTTCTGGTGATGGCTCAAGTACAATGGCAGTAAAGATGAGACGATAGTGATCTAAAATGTCATGCACTTTTCTATATAACCCCATGTATAGCCCTATGCCATTAGATTTCAGGCACAAAAATCACAAAGGATAAGCGTACACTGGAATTGGAGATTTAGTCATAAAAAATTAGGGTTAGAAAGGACCTCAGGAAGTCATCTAGTCCAAACCCCTGCTCAAAGCAGGACCATCCCCATCTAGATCATTCCACCCAAGGATTTGTCAAGCTAGGCCTTAAAAACCTCCAAGGATGGAGACTTCACCACCTCTCTGGGTAACTTGTTCCAGTGCTTCACCATCCTTATAATGTGAACATTTTTTCTAATACCCAACTGTAACAGGGAACCCTAGCCCAGGTACTAGAAGGCAGGTCAAGGGCTCAGAAAGACCCCAGATGACAGAGAAGAGACTGGGGTGTGTAACAGGGAACCCTAGCCCTCTTACTAGAAAACAGATCTATCCCTTTAAGGCCAGGACTTTCTGGGCACAAAATGCTGGTAAGGAGAGGGTTAAATACTGAGCCTGGCCAGCTAGTCAGAAGGGGCAGGTCAGGACTATAAAATCCCTGCAGAGGACAGCAGTCAGGCCTGGCAGCCAAAGGGGAAGAAGTACATCCCAGAGCTCCGTGAGAGGCTGGAAGAGAGGATTACAGAAGTCCTGAGAGGTGGCAGCCGCTCCAGAAGCTGACTGTGGGAAGCCAAATCACAGACCCGAAGCATGAACCCAGCGTAAATGTAAGCTGGCATATGGCTTTCTTTGATCACATTTTTTTTGTGTGGCCATTATTGCCCATGGATGGGACTGTCCATATTTCTTTTGGTTATTGAATACCTGACGGTTTGGGTGCAGCTATTAGGGGAAGGAGGAGGCCTCATTTTCAGGCCCACTATGGAGTGGAGACCCTGGTGCCAGTGAGGGTGTGTCTTTTGGGGGTACAGACCCCGGCACCTGAAGGTGTGATCTTAAAAGGCCAGGGAGGTCTGGTGCACCAGTGGTACAATTTTATTTTGGTCTCTTTTGTGAGACTAAGCAAATCTGCCCCCTGGCCTTGAACTTGTGCCACCCCAGCTATGGGTCTGGTGGCTAGACTGCTAGGCCAGGATCCAGATTGGAGCAAGAAAAAGGGCTAGAGTCTCAGAGTCAAACCCTGTTTGGTGGGTTCAGATGGGGAGGCCTAGCTAGAGAGAGACTGGGGTCAAGGCCTGTGGAGGCGAAAAACCCTAACATACGAAATACAATAGGCAGTCTCCCGCTTTCAAGAACCAACATAATAACTTCCATCAAGACATGGCAGGAGAGTAAAGAGCGGGACATGAGAAACCTTAGAGGGGACTCCAAGTGTGCCCCACATAGGACGTGGCTAACGGAGAAGATGGCACTGGGGAAAGCAACCTGTTACACCAACCTAAATGCCCCTTGCTGCAACTTGTGACCATTGTTCCTTATTCTGTCATCTGCCACCACTGAGAACAGTCCAGCTCCATCCTCTCTGGAATCCCTTCCGGTAGTTGAAGGCTGCTATTAAATCCCCCCTCAGTCTTCTCATATGCAAACTAAATAAACCGAATTCCCTCAGCCTCTCCTCATGACTCATGTGCCCCTGAACCATTTTCATTACTCTCAACTGGACTCTCTTCAATTTGTCCACATTTTCTATAGCAGGGGGGCTAAAACTGGACACTACTTCAGATATGGCCTCACCAGTGCAGAATTGTGCAAAATAATTACTTCCCTTGATCTGCTGGCAGTGTTCCTACCACTGCATCCTAGTATGCTGTTAGCCTTCTTGGCAACAAGGGTACGCTGCTTACTCCATAGGTGGATTAATGCCCTGTGGGTGCCTGGGTTCCCTCAAATGATGGGTTTCTCCTTGTAGGTGGGCAACATTATAGCCTGCAAAAGGTCCTGCTTGGAACCTTGGGGGTGCCGGCTGTGGGACGCAGCATATAGGGGGCCTGTGTGCATGTGCACAGCTGCATATATGCCTGTGGCCAGGAAAACAACTGGGCAGCATGGAGAACGGCTCCCTGCAAATAAGTCTAATGGGGGGGCGGGCAAGGGGCATGGGGGAGGGAAAGGGCATGGGTGCGGGGACAGATTGAGGCCCCCACAATGAGGGAGGGAGTGGGGCAGACACTGGGGCTAGGGGATCTGGGGCTGGGGTGGGGAGTGAGGTGGAGCCACGGGCAGCTCATCCAAAGGGCACAGGGGGAAACTATTCCCTGCTGCTGCGTGCACCCCTGGAAGGAGGCATGTGCCCCTCCTCCCCATATTGTGTGTGTGGTGGATGCAAGCTGCTCGCTATGGGCTCAGAGCTCTCTGGTCTGTTGCATTTGTCCTGGGGGCACTGCACTACCCGCATACACCCTGCCCACCTGGCAGCTGTGGGGGCATTAAGTGGTGCCCCCCACTGTTGGGCAGTCAGGGGGTGCATGGATGGTGCAGGACTCCTGGGGCAAAGGCAGCAGAGCAGAAGACCTTGAGCCCACACTGGGCAACCTGCTTCTGCCCTTGTCCAGCTTAGCTCTGCTCTGCTCCAAGTTGATGGTGGTGGGTGGAAGTGGAGCAGGGAGGAGAGGCAGGCATATGCCACCACACGCCCAGCCTGACTGAGTCTATTCAGCCTCCCCCATGGGGCATGGAGGCCCACCCTGCCCTTGGCAGTGGGAGCAACAGGAGGAGAAGTGGCCCCTCCCCCTGCTGGAGTCCAGCTCCCCGAGACCTGGAGCCTGCCTGCGGGGGGAGGAGTGCCCTATTTCTCCAGGCCCAGAGCCTGGTCCAGAGATCATCCAGCCCTGGGGAATCAGGAAGGCTCACACCTTCTCCCTTAGCCTTGCTGGACAGGCTCAGGCAGCTGCCCCTTGGCACTTTTACATGTGCTCCAGGGGTGGGGGGGCCGCGCCCTAATTAGAGCAACCCTAATTAAAGTGCCACAGCATCTCATGTATCGGCATACATGCACTTAAAAATGATGGTAGCATCACTTGAATTAAAGCTTATTCAACAAGCTTTATTTCAAGTACCCCCACTGCCATTTTTAAGCACTAGGATACTGATACATGTGACACAGGAGGCTGCTGGAATGTGCCCAAAAAAAAGGTTTATGTTAGTAGTTTAAAATGCCTTGCAATGGACATTTTATAATGCCCTTTTAATGGGGTGTGTGGAGACTCCAACTTTCTGTTTGCTCAGGGCCCCAGTAAATCCTAATCCACCACTGGCTGATTCATATCCATCTTATTGTCCATTGTAACCCCCGGGTCCTTTTCAGCAGAGCGGCTGCTTAACCAGTCTGTAGCAGTGCACAGAATTCTTCCATCCTAAGGACTTCATACTTGTCTGTGTTGAACCTCATGACATTTCTTTTGGCCCAATCCTCCAATTTGTCAAGGTCTCCGTGAATCCTAGCCCTACCCTCCAGTGTATCTACTACAGCTCAGTGTCATTCACAAACTTGCTAAGGGTGCAATCTATCTTATCTTCCAAATCGTTATTGAAGTTATTGAACAAAACTGGCCTCAGGACCAACCACTGGGGCATTCCATTTGATACTGGCTGTCAACCAGACATCAAGCCATTGATTACTACTCTTTGAGCCTGACAATCCAGCGAGCTTTCTATCCACCTTACAGTCCATTCATCTAACCCATACTTCCTCAGCTTGCTTGCAAGAATGCTGTGGAAGATAGTTTGAAAAGCCTTGCTAAAGTCTAGCTATCCCGATCTAGCCATCTTTGGGTACCACTGGCAGCAAACACCTGACTACCTGGGCTTAGATACCTGAGTAAGTCTCCAAGGTCATGTCAGGTTTGTTTCTGTCATGATGAAGCCAGTACGACTGTGTCCTCATTGCATTTGATACCTACATTAATGAGATTACAGCTAGCTCAGGCATACCTGAGTTGCAGTTGTACCTCCCAGCTGCAGAACCTACACAGCTTTACTCTCTCTGTACTGAGAATCCAGTGATGGGGTTCTTCACAGATGTTTCAGAGAGTCTTGACCAATGAGGTTGGAATCCTCAAAACAGGAAACCAAATTATTTTCATATATGCAAGTTCAAGGTTCAGAGTTTTCTTGTGTTAATTACCTACTAATTAACCTGATGTTACTTTACTTTTTGAATACAGAGACTTTTTTTCTTGATGCTTCAGCGTGGCATTTTACTGTGGTTAGAAATAACCTTGTGAGACTGTCAGAAAAAAGAACTTCTCAAGGCCTTTTTATTTATTGTTTACTTTTGTTTCTCACACAATGTGAAAAAGCCATCTCCACTTGTGACATGTCATTGGGCTTTCATGGATCAGTGATCACAAAGATTAAGCTCAGCCTTCTGCATTGCTTTGGTTTCTAACTATAGCCACAGGAGAGTGACTGCTCCACATGGTTTATCTTAGAATAATTATTCCAAAATCATAATTTCTGGTTCCCAAGTTTTGAAGCCCAAGGAGTGGTTGAGAAATGTCCATGGAAAATCAGAGCTGGGTAAAAAAAATCCTTTATTCCACAAAAAAACCGTCACCAGAACTGGGAATCGGATTAAATTCAGCATCAGCTTCATATTTATATATATTAACAAAAAGAGGGGGAAATACTGAAGCAGTCAAATGACACTTACGAAATTTAACATTTTCAAAAGCCTAGCATCACTGACTAGGGGATAAAAACCCAGGCTGGAACTGAAAGAACAGATTAGAAACTATGTGGTAGGGCTATGTAAAGGTTTGGTCCCCAATTTGGTGGCCAAATCTCCAACTCTGAATAGAATTGGAGGACCCTTTAATCTCTCCCTTTAAATTGAATCAGAACCCTCTGAATAGATTCAGTGATTAAGACATAGACACGGCTTTAAATGTTTTATCTATATACCTCCAGGTAGCAGGCAGCTCGTGGATGCTGCAATGCTGGGGAGCATGAAGTGTCCAACACAAGCATGGGGAGCTCCCCAGTGCGCTCAGCGGCAGACCTGGAAGTAGAGCAGAAGCACTTCCAGTCTACTCCCAAGTCTGCCAGAGGGCACACAGGGGGGCCCCCCTGCATGCCCCCCACTTGGCAACTGATGCCTCCTGAGTCTGAGGATGGCACCTAGAGTCCCCCCATGGCTGATCACTGAGCCAAGGGAGTGCAGGGAGCCCCCCTGTGAGCTCCCTGGTGGACTGGAAGTACTTTTGTTCCACTTCCAGGCTCACCACCAAGCACGTGGAAGGCCCCCCAGACTCCTGTGGGATACTCCATCTGCACCACCATCACCATGTTCACAAGCTGTGCTGGTACCTCAGGGTATGTAGTAAAAAACATTTAAAGCTCCGTCTATGTCCGAATCGCTGATTCTCTGAATCAGCATCAAATCTTCAGATTTGGATTCAGCCAAATATAATCAGGGACAATGATCTAAATCAACAAATTGAATTGCTGTCCCTGATTTGGGCTGAATCTGAATCAAATAGGGCCTGCTTCACACACCTGTACTATGTAGATAAGTTAGCTGTGTTCAGATCAGCAAGGTGTCAAAATTAGTAAGCACTGTACAATGGTGTGCCACTATAGCAGGTAAAGAAAAAAAACAATATAACATGGCCTTACTGAAAATAGAACATAAACGGTAAAGCTTCACTGCAGAAGCCAAGACCTGTGATCACCAATCAACACCCAACCAGGGAAAAAGCCCGCGAAAGCTTTTCTCGCGAGCACAAAAGAACTCCTAGGAGCGCGGCCCCGACCTGCCGCTTAACCATCCGCCCCCTCCCGCTTGAGTCCTGCTTTGTTCCCGCGACCCGCCGCAGCTTGTAGAGACGGCGCAGACCTGACTCACCAGTAAAGCATCCTTCCGCCCCCCCTCCTGCTTGAGTCCTGCTTTGTTCCCGCAGCCGGCAACTTCACAAGACAGCAGCTTGTAGAGGAGCACGGTCACAACTCGCCGCTAGAGCTTTCACCTCTCCTTGCTTAAACCACTACTTCTTCGCTCGGCTGGCACCTTGCTGGCCGAGTGTCTGTGAGTATATTACCAATAAAACGCCTTAAAATCAATTGCCTGTCTCATTCCTGAGTCCCCGAGCATCCGAACCCAGTAATACCCCGCGCTGACACAAGGCTGATGAAATTCATCCTAGAACAAAGGTTTCCAACCACTGGGCCACGACCTGGTACTGGGCCACGGTGGGTAGGCTGCCAGGTCATGGCACAAGACCCCCACTCAGACCCATGTCTGTCTGCCTGAGCGAGCAGCTTCTGGGTCACAGCTGACCTTCTGGGGTTAAAGCCAGGCAGTGGGAGAGCCCCAGGAGGGAGGCAGCCAGTTCTGTGCACCCCATTCCCCAGTAAAAAAAAAAAGGGAGTTGGGAACCACTGTCCTAGAATACTTAGGGAACTGGTTGAAGCAATCTCAGAGGAATTATCTCTGAGAACTGACAGAAGAGAGGTGAGATTCCAGAAGACTGGGAAGGGCAAGCATAGTATCTATCTTTAAAAATAAGAAAAAGGAGGACCTAGGAATTAAAGACCAATCAGCCTAAATTTGATTCCCAGACAGACACTAGGACAAATCAGCAACCAATCTGTTGGTATCTATAGAATAACAAGGTGATTTAGTAATGGCCAATGTGGATTTAACAAGTGCAAGGCATGTCAAACCAATCTTTTTTCTACAACAGAGTATCAAGCCTTCTGCAAAGGGGAGAAGCAGAACACTTTTGATACAGTTTTACATAGCTTTCTTTTAAGCAAACTAATGAAATCTTGTCTAGAAGAAACCACTGTACAGCAGGTATGCACCTGGTTGGAACACTATACTTAAAGAAGCAGTTATCAATGCCCCACTCTACAACTGAAAAGGTGTATCAACCTGGATTCCACAGGAGTCTAGAGAGTATACTTATTACATTTGAATATGATACCAAGATAGTAGGGGTTGCAAGCACTTTGGGGGACAAGATTAGAATTCGTAATTATCTTGGCAGTTGAAGAAAGGGTATGAAATAAACAGGATGATATTCACCAAAAACAACCACAAGGTACAGTACTAGTTAGTCTCCAAGGTACCACCCTTGCTCTGCCTTCTGCCTGATTTCAAACTAACATGACTAAATATGAAATAGGAAACAACTGATTCAGCAACAATTCTGCAGAAAAGGATCTAAGGGATATACTGAATCACAAACTGAACACAAGTCCATTGTAACAATCCTCCAGGCTCAAAGGGAGCCAGTCCCAATGTATACCAAGGGGGGCTGGAGTGCTAAAAAAAACCCCATAGTTTGCAAAGGCATCCAGGAATGCCTGAGGGCAAAAAAGGAGGCATACAAACAGTGGGATCAAGGGGCTATCACCAAGAAGGATTACACCTCCTTTGCTCGTGATTGCAGGGAGGGTGTTAGGAAGGCCAAGGCAGTGATAGAGCTAGGGCTAGCAACCAAAATTGGGGATAACAAAAAGTACTTTTTCAAATAAATAGGGAGTAAGAAGAAGGCACTGGGTAACATGGACCCCCTACAGGACAGGCTTGGCAATCTGATGATCGCAGCAAATGAAAAAGCTGACTTCTTTAATGAATTCTTTGCCTTCATATTCCTGAACAAGGACCGGGACATTTCCCCCACTAGGATTACGGATGAGGAACCGCCATGCCTAGGGTCAGGGATGACCTAGTTGGGGAACTTTTTGAGGGGCTGGATGTGTTTAAATCAGTAGGTCCAGATGCTTTTCACCCGAGGGTGCTGAGGGATCATAGCAGCAGGGATCATAGTAGGGCCCCTGGCACAGCTGTATAAGAGCCCATGGGGCTCTTGCCAGGTACCAGAGGATTGGAAAAGGGCCAATGGGGTCCCCATTTACAAGAAGGGGAGAAAGGAGGACCCTGGCAATTATAGGCCAGTCAGTCTTACCTCAGTCCTTTGGAAGACCTTTTGAGAAAATTATCAAGGAGCACATCTACGAGGGCCCAGCAGGGGAGGTAATGCTCAAGAGCAGCCAACATGGGTTCATTGAGGACAGATCCTGCCTGACTAACTTGTTTTCCTTTTATAATCGGGTCATAAAGTCCCTGGATGACAGCATCAAGGTGTATGTTGTCTTCCTGGACTTTAAGAAGGCCTTCGACACAGTTTCTCACCATATTCTCCTAAAAAAACTAGATGACTGCGGCATTGATGCCTACACAGATGGGTGGCAAATTGGGTGCAACCATCTAGCCAGAGAATGGTGGTGGATGGGTCATTTTCGACCTGGAGGGATGTGGGCACTGGAGTCCTCCAGGGCTTGGTCCTGGGGCCTGAATTGTTCAACATCTTTATCAGTGTTCTAGATGTGAGTGTGGAAAGCATGCTGTCCAAATTTGCTGACAACACCAAACTGTGGGGCAAGATGGGCATGCTGGAGGGGAGGGACAGAATCCAGCTAGATCTAGACAGGTTACAGAGGTGGGCAGATGAGAATAGGATGGAATTCAATGCAGATAAGCGCAGGATACTGCATCTAGGAAGAAGGAACCAACAACATGGCTATAGGTTGGGGAACACCCCTCTGGTTAAAACAGTGGCATAAAGGGATCTTGGAGTCATTGTTGATTCCAGGATGAACATGAGCTGCCAATGTGAGGACACAGTCAGTAAAGCTAACTGCACCTTGTCGTGCATGTACAGATGCATCACAAGCAGGTCCAGGGAGGTGATCCTTCCCTTCTATGTGGCATTGGTCATGGCGCAGTTGGAGTACTGCATCCAGTTTTGGGTGCTGCACTTCAAGAGGGATATGGCTAGCATTAAGAGAGTCCAGAGAAAGGCCACTCACATGGTCAAGGGGAAGCAGGGCAGGCCCTACGAGGAGAGGCTAAAGAGCCTGAATCTATTCAGCTTCTACAAGAGAGGGCTGAGAGAGGATCTGACCATTTACAAACTCACCGGGGGGGCCAGCAGAAATTGCATGAGGCTCTGTTTCCCCGGGCATCACCAGGGGTTACTAGGAATAACAGCCACAAATTGTTAGACAGAAGGTTCAGGCTGGGCATCAGGAGACATTACTTTATGGTTAGGGCTGCCAGGCTCTGGAATGAACTCTCAAGGGAGGTGGTACTGTCTCCTATTTTGGAGGTCTTCAAGAGGAGGCTGGACAGGTATTTGCCTGGGGTGTTATGACCCCGGCACTCATTCCTGCCCAAGGCAGGGGGTCAGACCTGATGATTTGTTTAGGTCCCTTCTGACTGTAGGCACTATGTGTCACAACAGAACCACCAATTGGATTGTAGAAAATGGAGTACCCTGTATAGAAATGGAGCCATCCTTCCACTCTGCTCAGCCTGGTAGAAATTCTGCTGGAAAACTGTAATCCTGTTTTGGGCACTGCATATCAAGAAGGACATGGACTAGTTGGAAAGCATCCAAAGGAGAGCAACATAAACTGTGTGAGGTCAAAAAATCATGGCCAATGAGAAGACTTAAAGGAATGGGATTTTGTTTGCTTGAGAGAAAAAAAGAAGGCTGAGAGGAGACACAATAACAGTCCTCAAATGCATAAAAGGTTTCTGCAGAAGGGAACAACTTAAAGTGATCCCCACATATACTGCAGATAAAACAAGAAGTAATGTACTTAAATTGTAACAAAGGAGGCTGAGTTTTGACATTAGGAAAAAATTAATTGAGGGGATAGTGAAGCATTTGAACAGGCTGCCTAAAACCATGCCAGCAGGTTTTCAAAATTAGGTTCAGACAAGTATCTGTCATAACAGTTTAAGCAGAGCTGGTCCTGCCATGGAGGTAAGGGAGAGGCTAGAATGGCCTAGCAAGCCCCTCTTGATCCTTCTTTCTCTTATTTTGTGATCTTTGACTTTTTGTTTCAAGGTGGGGGGGGTTGGGGGGGGGGCTTTTTTTAATAAACAAGAGGGTTATATGACCCAAGTACAAAACAAAACACTTCAGTTTGGGTTGAACAAAATATTTTGGCTTGACCCCAGATTAAATGTATTGGATTTATCATTTGTTTGAAAAAGTAAACACATTTCTATTTTGGTTTGACCCAGATGGAATTCTTCTGTTTTCCCAGCATGGCTGCTGAACCTATGCATCAATTTATTTGACCCATGCTTGTGCAGAAAGAAGGTCTCATAGAAGCTGCTGGACAGTCCCTCTGAAAGTTACCATATATTGTCTATATAAAGAGTCCCATCTCCCCTGTTCCTCTAGATCAGCAGTTTCTGCCCTCAAGATTCTGTATGTGGAGTCTGAGGACTAAGGGCAAATTCTAAATTAGCCTGCTGGAAAGTTTAATCAACATGAACAAAAGGGACTGGACAAACTTATTGAAGGAAACGTGAAACAGTAACTATTGGGCATGGGAGTGAGGGGTATGGCCTCTGAACAGAACTTCCTAGACCTCTGTGACAGGGGGCCGGGTCTCATGACAGCCTGCCCACCTGTCTCTATGAGGCTGTCCGCCCAGTCTCGCTTGCACAATTTTTCTCTTCCATAAACTGTTGGTATAATGTGGGAGACTGCCCATTACTACTCCAATGCTAGGGGGCACTATCTGCAGCTCTGAACCTTCCCTACACTGCAGCCCATGCCTCACAGATGGCTTCCAGATTAGTAATACTCTCCAGTCTGAGACTGAAGCAAACCCAGTCCAAAGTTGGACTCCATACACCCACTCATTCACACCACCTCCCCTCTCACAGGAGGCCTCTTAAACTCCCCCTCTCACCGGGGCCTCTGCCATACCGCCCATTACTGGGCCACACTTCACTGCCCTCGCTCCTCCTTCAGCAGCCCTCCTAGGTCCATCAGACTTTGCTACTCACATACTGGCCTTGCCACACAGTCCGGTTCCTGCAAGTTCCCCTACTCTATGTGGTCTGGTCTTATGCCAAATCCTGAGCTAATTCTGCCCCAAGCCCCTCACCAGGCAACTCTACACTATGCCCCACCCTGGGGTCTCTGTCTCATGCTTGCAACCAACTTCTCATGGGGATGGCCCTTGTGCTGGACTTCAAGCTTACTCCCATTTGGCCCTACTCAGCGCGCCCCTGGGACTGTCCTTCAGACCTACTCCCATTTCAGCCGTATTCAGCCCCTTCATATGTACAGCCCTTCAGGCCTACTCTGATTTCAGCCCTATTCTGTGCAGGGCCTCCCAACACTCTACACACTACCCCCTCTGGGGTCTCCAGGATCTGCATCCCTCCTGGGTTCAGGCACCACACATGGGCATACTTGGCCCCCACTACTCTCCCAGCTCTCAGAATTTTCCACCAGATGGTAGGGGATGGGGTTAAGGTGCCCCAACCTGCCTTTCACCAGGAAGGTAACTGGTTTGGCATTTCCTGGGGGCTCCCACACCGTTAGGAGCCCCACCAGACCACCTTTCCCTGGCAGGGAACAGTTTTAGGTCATGCCCAGGATCAAGAGCCTTCTGCTCTCACCTGTAGATGTTCTGTGCCACTCAGCCAGATGATGTTTCTGCCTGCACTGGTGACAGCAAACTGCAGCCTTTCTATGCCTAGTGTTCCAAAACAGCTGCCCTCATCAGGCACCTGGTAGCTGCCCACCTCTGCCTTTAAAGGGGCAGGCACCCAAAGGTGTACTGCCATAACCTCAAATGTTGGAGGATGCAAATGGGAGAGGAAATGGAGAAATACTCTAGACATGTCCTGGTCTCTGTGACCAAGAGATGCAAAACAAAAGGAAAGAAAGGGCTGCTGCAGAGCAGGCTCACCCTAGAATTCAGTCTTAAGCAGGAGGTGTCAGATGGCTCCCTCTACCTGGTCAAGCCTCACCTGCCAGCTCCCTGGGTCAATTAACTCTCAGTTTAGTAAATGGGGTACACAGGGACTCATTCTTCCACTGGGCCTGTTGTCACTTGTCTTCTGGTAACCAAAACTCATCCCTCCTCTCTAGCAAATCTTGCTGTCTTGACTTTAGCTAACCAGCTGGTTCCCAGGCAGTGTCTACCAAGGAATAGTCCCATTCTAATTGAAAATATGGTATTCCTGGTAGAGAATACTGGTTACTATGAAGCCATAGCACCAGTAAGGTTGTCTTTCAGATGTATGAGACTTCAAGTAATAGGCTGCAAGCTGACTAGAGGTGGGGAAAATTTGGAAGTCAATTCCTCATAAGGAAGTGGGCTGCCCACCTTAACCATTCATGTGGGTATGAGCTAAGAGTTGCAAATGCTAGGGACAGCCCCCAAAACATCCACTTTATTTGGCCACTCAGTAGGGCCTGTCCACTTTATGGGGTGGATTCTTGATGATCTCATTATAAAGGAAACAATGCTGAGAGCCTGTGGAATGTCCCTGCCAAACCCAATGACCTATGACCTTTGTCCAAAGCACTCTTCATCTAGAAATGATTATCACCCACTTCCTCTACACTTTCCACACTCAGCTCTAAAGCAAGGGTCAAAATATGACCCATTCTTCTTGGAAATATAAAACGTTTATGTTCCTTTCACAGTACAGTAACACTGAAACCTGGGGGCCTAGAAGTGGACAGGAGAGACAAACAGAAAGATTCCACTAGCCCCCTACCTCTCCCAGATGACCACTTCAAAGAGCACTCACACATTTCAAGTATCTTATTTAAGCAAGAAAATAACTGCAGTCACTGAAGCTTAAGCACACACTTTCCTGACTCAAACCTGTATTTGGTAAGTTCTGTCCCTTTTCCCTGGTTTTGAATTGCCTATAGGCAGATTGTAACCTTCTCATATATGTTCCTAGTTTTAAATAAATTGACATTTGTCATACACAGTTGTTTCTTTGTCCTGTCTGGATGAACAATTTAACTACTAATGAAAACCATCAGTTGCATGCTAATTTTAATGCTTGTTCTCCCTGGTCTCTGTGGTGCTAGTAACCACTCATTGCGAGTCTCAAATTTTTCATTAGAATTTAAATGGAAAAACCTATTTTTTAGTAAACATTGAGGCATGTGATATAAAAATGCAGTGGCCCCAGAGCCTGCTCCAGCAAATTGCTTTATGAAGGGAGGTCCCTCCTTCTGTTCTGAATCCCATAGAGATCTACCCATGTGGGTGAATTTGTAGGATTAGTAGCTTGGCATTCATTGTATCCTGTTGATCCACTGCAATAAACCAAAACTGATTCTATCTCTGCAAATCACAGCCAACAACATGCCCACTGCAGTTGCTATAAGCCACCCTGGCTTATGTTCAGTGACTGTTCCCAAGGGAATGCAAAATCTATTTCTATTAGGCCTGAGAGAGTAGGCAGCTATTCGATCCAGCTTTGGATCTGGCCACTTCAGATGCCAGGGATCTGATACAGAGCTCCAGACCAGGTTTCTGCTTCAATCCAGCCAAAGCGGCTCCAAAGCTTCGGAGCCGCCTCGGAGATCCGGCCATATGGTATAATGGGGAATCAATGAAATATCTATAACTTTGCTGTTTGTTGTCTGATTTGGATGAAACTTACAGGGATGGTAGCCTCTGCTGAGAGCATGAAACCTGCCAAGTTTCAAGAAGATCAGTGCAGGGGTTCAAGGGAATCTGCACCCCAAATTCTTGAAAGAAAAACTCATGTCACATGTATGTGTTACACCACAGGGGGGGTGAAAACTGCAGGGTTGGTAGCCCCTTCTGAGGCCACAAAGTCTGCCAGATTTCAAGGAGATAGGTGCAGGGGTTTAGAGGAAACTGCACCTCAAGCTGCGGACGAGCAAAACTCGTGACATGGGTGACAGTGTGTATGCGTTAAGGTGCAGCAGGGCGAAAACTGCAGGGATGGTGGCCCCTACTGTGGCCACAAAGCCTGCCAACTGTCGACAAGATCAGTGCAGGGTTTCTGGGTTCTGGGGCCCCGCACCTATAGCTGCTGACCAGCAAAACTTGTGACATGGGTGCTTGTGCAACTGTGTCTGTCTTGGGGCGGGGAGTGGGGAGACACTGCTGCAGGCCTGGCTGCTAAGCTTTTGTGTTATCAGTTACCAATCAATCATGATTCACTCATGGACCAGCTCAATGCACAGTAGCTAGCAGTGATTAACACCTACAAAACCACAGATTAAGGAGAGGAAATAATCAATATAGACAATCAACTGCCCCAAGACAGAGATAGTCCCACAAGCACCCATGTCACAAGTTTTGCTTGTCCGCAGCTTGAGGTGCAGTTCCCCCCAAACCCCTGCACTGATCTTCTTGAAACTTGGCAGGCTTTGTGGCCTGATCAGGGGCCACCACCCCTGCAGTTTTCATCCCCCTGTGGTGTAACACACAGATGTGACATGAGTTTTGCTTTCAAGAATTTGGGGTGCAGTTTCCCCTGAACCCCTGCACCGATTTTCTTGAAAGTTGATAGGCTTCATACTGTCAGAATAGGCTGCCATCCCTGCAAGTTTCATTCAAATTAGACCAAAAACAACGTTATAGATATTTCACTGATTCCCCATTATACCCTATGGCTGCATCTCCGAGGCAGCTCCAAAGCTTTTCCTAAGTGGTTCAGAAGCTCTGAACCACTTCAGAAAGATGAACAAAGCCAGCACGTCAATCTGGACATGCTGCTTCAGACACTAAAGTGTCTGAAGCTTCTTCAGATCTGAAGCACAGTCCGAACCTCACACAGCCCTAATTTCTTTGTTTCTAATCTGCACCTCTCCAAATTTCAGCCTTGCCAGTTGCAAAAATCATGTATCAAACACCCCAGAAGTATGAACTTGGTCCTATAAATGTGAAATTTCTGATTTTTCCTGGTCTTCCTTCTCACTTTTCAATACTTTCTATCCCTAGAACATGAGCCAGTGACAGTGCTGCTAGCCCCTCATATGTCTGTAGTGAGTAACACATCTAACCCCTGCTACACAAGCACATGCTAAACCTCCCAGCTAAGGTTAAATTCCATATAGGTATTTAAAGCGTGACCAAGTGGTTAAAAGATCTTCCAGCTTCCCTACAACAACAAAATGACAACTAATACACTCTTCATTTAATTAAGGACCACAACCACACATCGATGTTGCCCTCTTACTAGCCATTCCAAGTAATTTGTGTCTCTCCAAGCTTCACATCTGCTTTACTTCACAAACCTGCAATAATATGTTGTTTTGCACTCCCCAGCCCCTACCTCTGCTCCTCCTACAGCTGTGCAGACTGTTCTCTAGGTCTGGTTAGGAATGTTCCCTCAGTATGATTCTCAAATGTAAAAAGTCCTTTTCAGTTTTAACAAAAGATTTTTTTTCAGATTTTCCAGCTGAAAAGTTATTGTTCATTTCATTTTCTGATCTCAGAAACAGAACTTGGGGGAAAGAAGGTGCGACACTGGAAATCTGAGATCTGGGTTCTCTGTGTCTGCCTCTCCACCAGGAGGGCTAGAAGGCTCTTGTCTTTTGCTGTCTGTGTGCAGGGAGAAAGTGCAGCTGATAGATCCTTTTGGAAGACAGCTGAAAAGCTGAAAAAATTCCAATCCCCAGACAAGAATTCCAATTCACAGACCAGATCTCTGAAAATCTCTTTCCAGGAAACATTTACTTTGACCCCTCATCCCAAGTCTTGGTGACATTTTTTTTAAAAATGTGAAATTTCTCAAGGAAAAACTATAAACACTGTCATCCTGGGTCATACCAATCTAAGCTACCATCCTGTCTCCAACTATAGTAGCAGTAGATTCTGTAGAGGAAAAGTATATGAACAGGGTATATCTAGAGCAGCAGTCTCCAATTTTTCAGAGCCACGAGCCAGAACAACCCAGCTTGGGTCTCAGGCCAATCAGTGTTTTGATGCCATGGCTTTTCCCTACTGTCACTTCTCCTTGCCCCATGGCTGCAGCACAGGTGCAGCTCCCAGCCACCTGGCCCAGCACAACCAGAATGCAGCCAAAGCCTCCCACTGTCAACATGCTGCAGAAGTCCCCCAGCTCTGAGGGGCTGGATCCAGTAGCTCCATGAGCCAGCTCTGGTCCACAGGCTATATGTTACCAGATTCTGATCTAAAGTGATTCATCTCCTGTGCGATTTGGATGAGGGCATGGAGAGCACCCTCTCCAAGTTCGCTGATGATACCAAGTTATGGGGCAAAGTTAGTACACCGGAGGGTAGGGAGCAGATTCAGGCTGACCTGGACAGGTTGGATCAATGGGCAGAGAGAAATAGGA
>JAGPOW010001543.1:52773114-52783769 GCA_030014935.1 Caiman crocodilus
GTTATGGGGCAAAGTTAGTACACCGGAGGGTAGGGAGCAGATTCAGGCTGACCTGGACAGGTTGGATCAATGGGCAGAGAGAAATAGGATGCAATTTAAAAAAGATAAATGTAAGGTACTCCACCTGGGAAGGAAGAACCCCCAGCACACCTATAGGTTAGGGAGTGTCCTTCTTAGCAGCTTGGAAGCAGAGAGGGATCTTAGAGTCATAACTGACTCCAAGATGAACATGAGCCGGCAGTGTAACGAGGCCATCAACAAGGTCAATCTCACCCTGTCGTGCATTAGCAGGTGCCTGACTAATAGAACAAAGGAGGTGATGCTTCCCCTCTATGCGGCACTGGTCAGGCTGCAGTTGGAGTACTGTGTCCAGTTTTGGGCGCCGCACTTCAAGAGGGATGCGGGGAATCTTGAGAGGGTGCAGAGGAGGGCCACTCACATGATTAGTGGCCTTTGTGATAGACCCTACGGGGGGAGGTTGAGAGAGCTGAAACTCTTCAGCTTTCACAAGAGACAGCTGAGGGGAGATCTTGTGGCCACCTATAAATTTATTAAGGGAGGTCAACAGGGAATAGGGGAAGCTAAGGTGTCCCAGGGAGTGACTAGGAATAACGGGTATAAACTAGTTGAGAGGGGATTTAGGTTAGATATTAGGAAAAAAATTTCACAGTAAGGGTGGCCAGGATCAGGAATGGGCTTCCAAGAAAGGTAGTGCTATCACCTAGCTTGGAGGTCTTCAAGAGGAGACTAGACAATCATCTGGCTGGGGTCATCTGACCTTGGTCCTCTGTCCTGCCACGGGCAGGGGATAGGACATGATGATCCATTGTGGTCTCTTCCGACTCTACAATCTATGAATCTATGACACCCTCCCTGGTACACATCAACATTGTTATGTCTGAGGCTATATCCCTGACTGCTCTATTTAACAGATAGTATTAGACCTATTTTCCATAAATTTGTCTAATTTTTCAACCTGACTATATTACCTGCCTTTATAGCCTGTGACAACAAGTTCCACAAGTTAATTGCAAGCTGCATAAAAGCAAACATACTTAATTTTGTTTGTTTTATACCAGTCTCCTGTTAATTTCTGTAGGTGCCCCCTTGTTCTTCTGTTCTGGGGCTTGGTGAATAACAGATCCCTATTCACTTTATTTACACCCTGCATAGTTTTATTGACCTCTCTCATCTCCCCCCTCTGCCTTCTCTTTTCCAAATTGAAAGGGCCTAGCATTTTTAATATCTCCTGGTATGGCAGCTGCTTCATACCGCTGATCAACTTTGTTACTGTTCTCAGTACCTTTCTCTTTTTGAGATGTGGAGTCCAGTACGGCACATCATGGATTTAAACGGTGGCATAATGATGTTTACCATTTTGTTTTCAATTCCCTTCTTGACAATGCCCAATATTTCATTGGCTTTTTAGGTCATCATTGCTCAATGAGCTGATATTTTTTTAGAGAACTATCTGCTAGGGCTGTGCGAAGCTTCGGTTCCTGATTCAATGCAGCGGAAAATCAGCCCACCCTCCCCCCCACCCCCTTTCTTCCTGCTCAGTGACTGGTGTTTCCTGGGTCTGAGAGGAGCACCCGGGGCTCCCCTGCAGCCGATTGCTGAACTGGGGGAGTGTGGGATGGGCCCCCATGCATGTTCCCCGGTGGACCCAGCAGTGCCACTTCCAGGTTTGTCACTGAGCATGTGGAGGGCCCCCCCACACTCCTGTGGGATGCTCCATCTGTCCCAGCATCGCAGAGATCACAAGACATGCTGGTACCTCAAGGTATGTAGAAAAAACATTTAAAGCTGTGTCTATGTCCGAATCACTGATTCTCCCAATCAGCATTGAATCTTCCGATTTGGATTCAGCCAATTTGAATCAAGGACTGTGGCCCGAATGCGCAAATCGAATCACTGTCCATGATTCAGGCTGAATCTAAATCTGAATCGAACAGGGCCTGCTTCACACACCCTTACTATCTACAATGACTCCAAGATTTCCTTCCTGAATTTTAACAGCTAGCTCAGAGCCCAGCATTTGTACATATAGTTGAAGCTATTCCTTTCCCACGTGTGTCATCAATTTGCCTTTTCCAACTAGCTCCAACCTTTGCCCTCACCAGTTCCAGGTACCCTCCATACCTACATACATACACAGAGGGGAGAGGGAATTCTGCCTGCCTCAGGCAACTGTTGATTGGCTGTTCTTCCCTAGGAAGACCAATGAGAACTAGTAAGCAGATGTGAAAAATCAGGAAAGGCTGGAACTGCTGCTCTGATCAGGAAAATGGATATCACAAAAACACTTTAAAAAAAGGGCCTTTGTGAGTATTTGCCCTGTTTAAATTCCAACTGTGCAGCAACCCAAGCATTTTATAGCAAATGAGCGCAAAATTCCACAAACACTTTGGAAACAAAATTTGCTTTAGGACTTAATCTCTCTCTCGGTTGGGATTGGCTCACTGGCAGAGATGCAGAGGTATAAGTTCATCATGCCCCTGAGAGCCATAGCCCCGCAGTGGACCCTTAGGTGGACCCCCGATCCCCAGTGCAGAGCCAGGAGGTAAGCAGAGACTGCAGCGGGTAGGCAGAGCAGGGTGGGAGGTAGGTGAGTGGAGCCAAGGAGGGTCATGCCCCAACATAGCCCAGTCTTCCAGGGAGTTGCATGACTGGAGCCAAGGGAACAGAGTGCGCAAACAGGCACACTCTGAGCTTGATGAGCAAGTTAGCACAGGAGTTTGCACAGGAGGGTGTGCAGAGGGGCCACTGACAGGCATTCTCTGTTCTGAGTTGCCCCACAGTTGCCTCATGCACAGCAAGACACACTCTGGAGAACCAAAGCCCCCACTGCTAAGGAAAGTCCTCTTGCACTAGACATCAGGTAAAGGGGATGAAGGATCAACCCTCTCTCCTTCCAGGGAGGGACCCAGGGACCCTGGGAATCCCCTGGCTGCTTGGGATGCTGGGAAGCTAAGGGATCCTCCAACAGGCAGCTGCTTGATCCTGCCTCCTAAGCCACAGCAGCAGCTGGTAAGGACCATGTGGGGGCAATAACACTGACCCACCTGGTCTACTACCTATACGAACACCTAGGCAGCCACATGACCAAGGTCATCCTGCAATATGTTGATGGGTATGTGCTGCATTCCCTGATCTAGATAGACCCGCCCCCACCAGTACCTCAGAGGCCTCCACCCAGACAGAGCCTATGCTCCTGGCCTCCACACAGATGGAGACTTTGTCTCCTGGCTGCAAGGGCTACCTGGCACACCTGCTGGTTGCTGGGACCCCAGGCACTCCCATTCCCACTTGTGGGATGTGCTCACTGGTGGAGACTCTGGAGGGCTGGGTAAGGGAACTACAGGAGGAGGTGGACAGGCTAAAGATCATCAGAGAACATGAGGCAGGATTGAAGCCACAACATGCATCAATTGTCCCTCCAGTAACCCAGCACAACAACTATGCAACCCTCTCATCATCGATAGATGATGCACTCATGTGGGATCATCTGATCCCAGCAAGAAAACAACGTAGAATGATAGTCATGGGAGACTCCCTGCTGCTGGGCACAGAAGGAGCATTCTGCTGCCCAGACTGCTTTGCACAAGAGGTCTGCTGCCTTGCAGGAGCCAGGATCAGAGATGTCATGGCAAGAATCCCTAAACTAGTCCACCCTACTGACCACTACCCCATACTCTTTGTCCATGTGCACAAACAACACAGTGGGAAGCAGCCCCAAGAGAATTGTGAGAGACTACAAGATCATGGGGGTGATGCTTGAGGGCCTAGAAGCCATTGGTGATGCATAGGAGATGCATGTGCACCCTCTGAGACTGGCAGTGCACCCCTTGAAAGAAGTGCCTCTGATGCAGTCATTGCTCACCATCTGCCTTCACCACTGACAGTGCTGGTAGCAACTTCAGGTGGTCACCAATCACTGCTGGCCACTACTGATGCTGCTGGTGGCATTTGTGGGTGGTGACTGACTGCTGCTCACCAACCCCCTCCCCCCCAAACTGCCAACATCACCACTACCATGCCCCACTGCCACCACTAACGCCTGTTGCTGTAATACTCCCCCCTTCCCCTTCTTATTTCAAGATCTTATTCACCTTCTCATAATACAGTGTAAATTTAAGATCTTAAAAATAAATCTGAAAAATCAATAATCTATGGACAGAGAACATCTATGTGGCCAACATTTGTCAGCCCCAACAGACAATTATTATAACTTGCTTGAATTATAACTGAACCTAGATGTGCTGGGCATTACTAGGGAAGCAGCTACATTGATCACCCTTCAGTAGCAGGTGACAGATTAGGCATGAAGCCACCACCCCCATCCACAGGACTCGCATAACCACCATGAAATGGTAACCACTTTTACTACTTCTCTGTTTGAATCAGATTCAGATTACCAATGCAGAGGTGGAAAAATTCCATAATGCATTACCAATGCTAAGAACTATCCTCTCTCCTCGCTAGTCTCATATCTCGTGTTTATTTCACATGCACTTCCCTTACAATAACAAAATGATAACCATCTGTTTAATTTTTTTTCCTTTCATTCTCAGAATTGTAACGGTTTCCCCCAAGGAAAGTGATCACTTGCAGCAATCTGCTACTGACCCTTGAAGACAGTAAGAAACAATTCTCACTTTACAGTACTTCAGGGCACACCACAGTACAGGATGTATCTATATCTCCCTGATGCTTTGACTCAACTAGGTCAACCGAACTCAGTAAATGAGTGAGCATGAATTAAGTCCTTTCTTCGTGGTGTTGGTGGTTTCTTTTGTCTTAACTTTTAATGATCTCCTTATCTATTCAAAACACTTTCTGTCCTGATTTAAAGAATATTGGCAATTATTTTAATTAGATCAGGAAGACCCAATGTGGTTATAGGAATGGTCCCTGTGGGACCCATCTAGACCACTCTCTGATTCCTAATGGTTTTCATGCAAGATTGCCAGATTTGATCTTGGTCCTCTGGCCATTTATCCAAATCTTTCTCCTTATCACACTTAAATTTTCTTTGATATCTTTTTTCTTACTTTCTAGAATGAGCTTAGCACTGGTGAGAGGTGCTAGAGCCGTGGAGAATGAGCCTTGAGGGGGTTTTCAGAACAGGTACAGTGCAGGAAATGACCAATGCCAGCTTTCCCACATTCTTCTATTAAGGTAACTCCACCCGAACCTGGAAGGACCATCATGTGCAAGGGAACAGTATTTTAGGGAGAGATCTTCCAAAGTACCTAAAAGATTGTTTTGAAAGTCAAAGGGCTTTGGCTCCTACATAGTCTCTTTGCTGCTTTGGAAAACTCCTTCTTTAGACTTCATAGTCCATTCAGTCTTTGCTTTCTCTATTGGGTGTTATCTAATGCTCATTTTGTTGACAATTTACTGCAATTTAACTGGTGGAAAAACAACAAGTGCATGGAAATAACTTATGGTACCTTGTTTCTCAAAAAAAAAATTCCAATGTAAGTTCAGCTAATAACATAGTGGAGTCATATAAGTACTGATGGGGCATCATGCAGTCATGTTGCATTACTCCCTGAAATACCATCAATACTGAAATGACTAGCTCAGAATATAAGGTGGAAAAAAGACCATGCAAGAACTGATTGAAAATTCTTGGGTGGAACATTTTTCCATCAGAAAATCTTAGTTGGTCAAAACTGAAACATTTTACAGAAGCAATGGCCAGCAGCACAGCCTGTCCCCTTTCAACAGCTCTCACAGTTGGTTCAAGAATGACAAACTGATTCATTACTGACCAGTACCAGTTGGATGCAGTGAGCTTCCAGATGCCAATAGCCATGTGCTGCATCTCCACACTGCAAGACAAACTCTCTTGTAAGAGATCTACTATCTGTGGCGAGTTCTGTATGGATTTCTGTGAAAGTGGCTTCTGACATTCTGGAGCTCTGCTGGCATTTTTAGCCTTCGCAGTTCTGCAGCACTCTCCTGCCCACCAGCTGGTTCCAGCTGCCAAACATAAACACAACAGTTCTCCATGTGAGTCTGCTTCAGGAGGGGCTGTAGGAGAAATATTTTCTGTAGAGCTGCTGTGGCCAGTAGTGTAACATGGGGTGGGAGAGCATGCCACGAGTCCCTCTTGCCAACTTAGGGGGGCTACTGGAATAGCAGATCCCTGTGGAGTCTTTGAAGCAATATCACACCTCAGCAGTAGCATCCAGGGGCACACCCACCACTGCACCAATAGCCAGGGGGCAGGCAGACAGCAACACAGGTAGCGGCATTTGGGATCTCTGATTCAAGGAGCGGGTAAGAATAACTCCCCCCTTCCCCGTCCAGAGTGCAGAGAGAGCTTTGCCCAGGACATATAACCTGTTAGTTATGTGCCAGTTTCCTCCTATTCCTTTATTTGTTCAGGTGCTGTGACAGGGCGCTATCTTTGGCTGCATTTTTTTATAGGCCAGTGAGTGGACACCTGTCAAGTCTTGCTGAATTTTCCTCCCCTGGGGATCATCTTACCCCACTTCACTCACCTGTCCCAACTTGATGTTACCTGGTTCTTAAAAGGAGGGAGGCTGACCCTAAGGTTCCCAGACAGCAACCAGGTTCACCACCTGTAGGATAATGAACTGTTGGCTTAAGGGCAAAAGCACACTCCTCCCTCATCTTGACATGCCCCGTGATCCACAGATGTTTTATAATTTTCTCTTTATGTAAGCTGCTGCGGGCTTACCCCCCTCTCTCTAGCTAGGCCTGTCAGTTAAACCCCACTATGCAGGGCTTGACTCCGAGGCTCTAGCTCTCTAACCCACTTGGACTCCAGGCCTCCGTTCCATACTCTCCACGACACCAGGCCTACCGGCCCTTCTACACTGCGTGCTTGTGGTGCCAGGCTGTTGGGGCCTCAGCCCCCTCCAGCTTTGCCCTTCTTTCTGTAGTTAGGGCCATTCGCCTAAGTCCACCCACTAGGACCTGACTTCAAGGCTCATATCTTCCCTTCAAGTGACTCAGCTCATGGCCCTAGTGGTGCACCCCTAGTGCAGTGGGACTTCTTGAGCCCTCTATCACAGCACCCATCAGTGCTAATGAGGCCTCCTCCTCCTCTACAGCCTCATTCACAAACCACCGGCTTTAACATTAAATGTAAACCATAGGCCTCTATGGTCATATAACAAAAATAAAAATAAAAGAGGCAAACTGCTTGTTAAATGTTACTGTGCTTTTGTCTCACAGCATGGCGCATTCTTCCCAAGGAGGCTGCCACAGCTGCGCCCAAGTCATCAGGAGTCTCCCTCTCTTCTGTCTCTAGCCTTCTCTGCTTGAGGTTTATATGGTTCTGGCCTTTCCCTTCCTGTCACCTGACCAGCTGTCAGGGCTTGATCCTTAACCCCTGCTCGACTGGACGGCTGAGCCCAGAAAGTCCTGGATTTAAAGCAGCTGCTCTGCTTCCTGATAACAGGGCTGCTCTGCTTCCTAGTAACAGGGCTACAGTTCCCTGTTACAGGTGCCCTTATAACTCTGAGCCTGTAGTCCTTGCACAACTTTAGATATGGTACTCAGATCTTAAAAATAGGCACTATGTTTGCCCTTTACCAATCATCCCGGACCTCTCCTGATTGCCATGAGTTGTCAAAGATGATGGCCAATTGCTCTGCAGTCATATCAGCCAAGTCCCTCAATACCCTTGGGTGCATCCCATCTGGCCCCATGGACTTGTACGTATCCAGCTTTCCTAAATAGTCCCCAACATGTTCTTTCACCACTGAGGGCTGCTTACCTCCTCCCCAGACTGTGCTGCCCAGTACAGTAGTCTGGGAGCTAACCTTGCCTGTGAAGACAAAGGCAAAAAAGGCACTGAGCACTTCAGCCTTTTCTGCGTCCTCTATTACAAGGTTGCCTCCCCCATTCAGTAAGGGACCCACAATTTCCCTGATCTTCCTCTTGCTAGTGACATACTTATAGAAACCCTTCATTTTACCCTTCACTCCCTTGCTAGCTACAAATCCAATTGCACTTTGGACTTCCTGACTTCATCCCTGCATGCCCAGGCAATGTTCTTATATTATCCCTTAGTTATTTGTCCAAGTTTCCATTTCTTATAAGACTCCTTTCTGTGATTTTGTTTACTGAAGAGTAATCATCTTTGAAAACTCATGGCAATCAGGACAGGTCCCAGATGATTGGTAAAGGGCAAACATAGTGCCTATATTTAAGAAAGGGAAGAAGGAGGATCTAGGGAATTGTAGACCAGTCATCCTCATCCCATTCCCTGGAGAAATTATGGAGCAGATCCTTAGGGAATCTATTTCTAAGCACTTGGAGGTAAAAAAGATGATTAGGAATAGTCAACATGGATTCACCAGGGGCACGTCACGCATGACCACCCTGGTTGCTTTCTATGACAAGGTGACTGGCTCTGTGGATGCAGGGAGACTGGTAGATATGGTGTACCTTGATTTTAGCAAGATTTTTGATATGGTCTCCCACAGCATTCCCACAGGGAAGCTAAAAAAGAATAAACTGGATTAATGGACTGTAAGGTGGATAGAAAACTGGCTGGAGCATTGGGCTCAGATAGTAATAATCAATGGCTCAATATCTAATTGGCAGCCAGTATCAAGTGGAGTGCCCCAGGGGTTAGTTCTGGGACTGGTTTTGTTCAATGTCTTCATCAGTGACCTGGAAGATGGGATAGAGTGCATCCTCAACAAGTTTTCAGATGATACTAACTAGGAGGAAAGTACATACACTGGAGGGTAGGGCTAGGATTCAGAGCAACCTAGACAAATTGGAGGACTGGGCCAAAAGTAATCCCATGAAGTTCAACAAGGACAAGTACAACGTCCTGCACTTAAGATGGAACAATCCCATGTACCGGTACAGGCTGGGGACTGACTGGCTGAGAAACAGCTCTTCAGAAAAGGACCTGGGGGTTACATTGGACAATAACCTGAATATGAGCCAGCAGTGTGCCCTTGTTGCCAAGAAGGCTAACAGCATACTGGGCTGCATTGCTAGGTGTGTTGCCAGTAGGTCAAGGGAAGTAATTATTCCCCTCTATTCAGCATTGGTGAAGCCACATCTTGAGTACTGTGTTCAGTTTTGGGCCCCCCCACTACAGAAAGGATGTGGACAAAATGGAAAGAGTCCAGGGAAGGGCAACAAAAATAGTGAAGAGGTTGGGGCACATGACTTACGAGGAAAGACTGAGGAAACTGGTCTTAAATAGTTTAGAAAAGAGAAGACTAAGTGGGGGTTTAATAGCAGCCTTCAACTACCTGAAGGGGGTTCAAAAGAGAATGGAGCTGGACTGTTCTCAGTGGTCCCTTCCAACCCTAATTTTCTATGAGTCTATCAATCTCATGATCTATCTATCAACATAGGACCAACCTGTACTGTTTGAATTTTAGAGCTTCTTTCTAGAAACTTCCCCAGTTTGGTATATCCTAGATTTATTCTCAGGATTAAAGAAGATTAAAGCTTTTCCCAAACAGCTAGTGATTTTGGGCATCGAGCTTGAGACACCTACCAGGGGTCTGATTACCAGAAACTGCTGCACACTAGCTTTCAGAAAAAGCCTCCTTAAGGAACTTCAAGTTGAGCCCTAAGTTGTATATCCAATCCTGGTCACAGTACATACATTCCTTACAGGAAAGCCCATGATCCTTTTCCCCCCTTTTTTTCCTACTTTGTCATTTTGGGGAATAAAGTACAATACATGTTTTGGAAGCAAATATAAATTATACATCTGGTAAGTGTAGGAAATGCCAGAGATTTTTTCAAGATCATGAATCACAATGTGAAAATGTTTGATTCTCAGCCAAAGAAGGGCTACAGACAGTTTGTTTTTAGTAACATAGAATAAAATAGAGGTGTGTGAAGCAGGCCCTATTCAATTTGGATTTGGCCCAAATCAGGGGCAGTGATTAGATTAGTTGATTTGGATCACTGTCCCTGATTTGATTTGGTTGAATCTGAATCTGAAGATTGGATGCTAATTCAGAGAATCAGTGATTCGGACACAGACACAGGCCAAGGAGGGAGTAGAGCTTCGCCTGACGACTAGGATCAAGGACAACAGAAAGTCCTTTTTCAAGTATCTGGGGAGCAAAAAGAGAGCCCCGGGAAATGTCAGGCCCCTGAGGGACTCGTCGGGTAACCTGGTCCTCGCGGCCGATGGGAAGGCGGAGATCTTCAATGGGTTCTTTGCCTCGGTCTTCCTGAGGGGGGACCAGGACATCCCTCCCGTTGGAGGACTATATTCCCCCTCGGGAATCGCTGCTGGGCCAATGGTGAGGGTTGACCTAGTGGAAGGGCTTCTGGAAGGGCTGGATGTCTTTAAGTCGGCAGGCCCAGATGACCTACACCTGAGGGTGTTGAAGGAGCTGGCAGGGGTGATTGCTGAGCCCTTGGCTTGGTTATACAAACTCTCTTGGAGATCTGGACAAGTGCCGGAGGACTGGAAGGTGGCCAATGTGGTGCCCATCTTTAAGAAAGGGAGGAAAGAGGACCTGGAGAACTACAGGCCTGTCAGTCTCACCTCGGTCCTGGGAAAGATATTTGAGAAAATTCTAAAGGCTCATATCTGTGAGGGACCGGCAGGGGACTTTATGCTGAAGGGAAACCAGCACGGGTTTGTTAAGGGCAGGTCCTGTCAGACCAACCTGGTCGCC
>JAGPOW010001543.1:52787013-52802046 GCA_030014935.1 Caiman crocodilus
CCCCTGGTGGTGCCCGGGAAAAAAGAGCCTGCCCTATTTCCTGCTGATCACCCCTCAGCAGCTTATAGGCAGCCACCAGGTCCCCCCTCAGCCTCCGTTAGAAACTGCCTAGTCTCAGGATATGAATACAGTAGCCTCCTGCACCAAAGGAGACTCAAGCTTAGTCAAACAAAAAACATTGCATCATTGTTCTACCTCTGTAATGCTATGGCACATAAGAGGATCACAATTGACCTGAATAGTAATGAACTTATCTTCAAAGATAACCCAATGTACCTGGAAGTAACTCTGGATAGGAGTCTTACCTACAGGACTACCTACTGAAAAATATCTAAGAAGGTCAACTTTCACATTGCTGCTATAGGATGACTGGCAGGAACAACCTGGGGAGCCAATTTCACCATTCTAAGGACATCAACACTTGTGCTAGTATATGCACATGCTGAATGCTGCTGTCAAGCATGGGGGCACAGTAGCCACACCAGCAAAGTTGATGTTGCCCTGAATTCAGTAATGAGAATAGTAATAGGGTATGTAATATGTACTTCTGTTGACATGCTGCCAATACTATCAGAGACACTACCTCCCCAGCTAAGAAGGCAGAAGACAACTCTTGGCCTTGCTCAGCACACTCAACAAAACCAAGAGCACCTGCTTCATGAAGTCTTGGGCAACCAGCAAATGAAGTCAAGAATCAATTTTAGATGGGAGGTGTGGGTACTGTTGCAACAGTGTGGAGGTGGGAGCAGTGTCCTATGGCTATCAGATAAGAATGATTAAAGGGCAAATTGCTAACATTTATTTTGACAAGATTAATTGAGTGTGCAATGGGTTTTTTTTCTAGATTAGATTACAAGGGAGACTCAGAGAGTGTACAGGCAGTTCCTGGGTTTACGCCAGAATTGGTTCCTGAATACTACATCTTAAGTCAAAACGGTGTAAATCAGAACCAATTTTCTCATAAGAAACAATGTTATAAATGGGGGATTGGTTCCTGAACCAAGGCCCGATACCTTATTTTCACCAAAAATGCCCCATAATTTTATACTCGATCAATTAATATGAGTAATATAGCTACATTAATGTATTTATATTGTAAATAGCAATCATATTGCTTTGGAAGGACTTCTTTGAGGTGACTTTGCTGGAATTTTGAAGGGTTCTTGGCTGGAGTCTTCTCAGGAGTCTTGTCTGCTGGTTTCTCTGGAGTATTGTCTGCTTTCTTAAAGAAAGTGTCCAAAGAAGTTTGGACAGATGTTCTCCACAGAGATGGGCGATGCAGCGAACTTATTTGCTGATGTGGTGTTGCATTGGATCAAGCGTTGTAAAGTCAAAACTGACATCATAAAGATGAAACAGGGTGTCAATTTATAACCGTTGTAAGTGTGAAATGTTGTAAGTCAAACCATTGTAAGTCAAGGACTACCTGTATTGTAATATGGAGTGGGGTTCTGGTTTGGAGTCAACAAAACTGTGAAATCACCATTCCTGCTGATTTCTGCTATAAGAAGTATCTATCCCAGGAGGAGAAAGGAAGTCCTACCCACCCTGTTTCTCTGCACACTGAATGTCTTCTGGGATCAACACCTGCTGCTGCTGCTGCTGCTGCTGCTGTAGCAGCATTGGCTTCACAGGCAGTAGCCTGTGACATGGGCTTCCTGGGAGCCACGTTTGGTGGCTTGCTTGATTCCCCACCCTAGATTTGCTGGATAGACATGGGACTGTGCTGTAATAAAAAATCTGTGCCCGGGAGCATGCAGCCTTCAGCTTGCCCCACTCACCCTCACCCCCAGTATACTTCTGGGTGTGGGGCTATGCTACCTGGCTCCTATTGCCACCCCCACTCCCCCTGGGTTAGTGCCCTACTCATACCTTCTAGCTACACACTACTGGCAATGCCAACTGATCCTGTGAGATTTAGGCCATTGTAGAGGACATCTAAACCAGATTTCGAAAAATGATCTGGTTCAGATTTTGGATTACATTTGAATCTGAGGTTTAATTTCCAAATTAGCTCTTCCTCTAATTAGCACCAGATTTTGTATAATATAGCAGACGCCATCACAGTTACAGTCTAAGTGGGAAGGAGAATTAGGTTTCAATTTACTAAGAACTGATGTGTATGACCTGTAAGAGACCCTTTGGCCCTACACTGCAAGGAAGAACTGTGAATTATTCCGCAAACAGCTGCTGGAACAGGCAGTTACCCCGAGGGCTGAAGCCTGGTTCAATGGGTCTCAGTGACACCTCCACTGGATAAAAGAGGGTTTGAACACCTCTAGATTCCTGAAGGAACCAAGGACAGGAGCAAAAGCATCTTTCAGGGAAAATCCTTAGAAACAGCAAGATAAGGAGCATAATTACTTTCAACCTTATGTTTTTATGGTTGCTAATTGTGGCAACAATGCAGGCAGAGCCCAAGAAGGGGAAGTGTGGGGAATAGCCAGTGTATTTTATTCTTTAGAGCAGGCTGGAAATTCTGCCTTCTTACAGCCCCCTATGTCTGTTCCTCTGGCCTAAATCTGAAATTTCTTCACCTTGCATTAATGAAACTGCTCTGAAGTTAGTGAACCCAAGTACAGGAAATTGCTCCCCACAGTTTCTTGATACCAGTACTGTCTTCCTGCACCATTGGTAATTATTTGCACATGTTTGGAGACTGTGTAGCAGAACTGGGTCTTTTGAAATACAGTACTCCAGGGAATGTACTCAATTCTTATGAATAAGGATATACGTCCTATTAAGAATAGCCAGTGCAAATGTTTTTCATTGCCCAGGGCTTTTGGGGGCCTGAGCTGGTATAATTTAAAGATAGTCTAGATAATTGAACCTGACCCATTTTGATACTAGCATAACCAGGAAGAAGGGCCACACTTATTTGTTAATACACACAAGAACAGCTTCAACAGGAGATGTTGAGAGATTGATTGGCTTCACTTACCCTGTAGTTAGAGTGCTCACTTGGGGTGAGGGGCGCCCAAGATCATGTTCCTGCTCTGAATGTGGCTGAGTGGGGATTTGAAAATTTCTGACTTGTGTGTGTGCCTCCCCAGTGCTAACCCACTCACTATAATTGGTTGGAGCACATTTTCTTATGCTGTTTTTTCATGACAGATGCCTGACTTGACAACTTGGGCACCTAATTCCAGTAGGGGGTTGTGGCTGAGAATCTTGAGAGGAGTTAAACATCTATATCCTCCCCGTCCCCCGAGGCCCCATTTCTGGCTAATTTAGATGGCTCCCTGCTCAGCTTGCTGGCTTCTGTAAACCCCTTCATAGGCATTTCATTCTCCTCATGCGTGATAGGGATACTTAAATGGGGTCTGTGGCTTCCATAGAGTGCCACAGGACCTAGGTGTTATAACATGCAACTCTTATGCTCCTTTATGGCTTTAGTTCACAAATTCAAGCTTGAATTATTATGCATCATCAGGGTTTTAACTAGGCAATTGGCCACATCTGTGCAACTTCAGGGTCATTTTAAGGTATGCCATTAGTGACATTTTGCAACCTCACTGCTTTCTCTGCATTGGGCAAGGGTTATTGTTCCACCTAGGCTAAAACAAGGGTGAGACATACAACCACTTAGAATATATTAAAAGTTCTGCGTTGTCTGGTTCTCCCCAGGCTAATAGGAGTAAATGCTTTCTTTGGTTACTAACATTAGCTCAAGATCTGACTTTAATCACACTGGACCTGAAAGCCACATTGAATTAATGCCTCCTCTCATGCTAATTCTTACTTGCAATTTGAGCCAGAAACACCTGGGGAAGAGCTACAGCAGGCCCAGCTGAGGTTAGCTGAAAGGTTTGTCAGCCTTAGGCCTGTACTGAACTAGGTCATTCTCAGGGACAGACCAGCACTCTGAACCTTTGGGGTGAATTTATAGGGGAAGGAAGATGGGGACTCAAAATGGTATAGCCAAAGTGAAGTTTGGAGGAAGTAGGCCCAACCACGAATAGATAAACCTAGGTTGTTATGTCCACTCCTCTATTTGGGATGACTTTAAGAATTGCCTTCAAGCAGCTACCCCAAGCCATAGAAGAGACTGTCCAACTTGCACATGCTCCACCTGTACAGAGTCCAGAAGGAGAGCCAAATAGAGAGCTCTATTCTAGGGAAACAGGAAAGCCGAGCAGAACCTTTCCAGGGCTCATGCTCAGTAGTTTTCAGTGCTGGCTCTAACTGTTGGTATTAGACGGGAAGTAGAAGGCAGAAAAACCGCTAGAGGACTTTCTGCTTGTTCATCTTAGTTCAGGTGAATACTGAATGCACTGGGGAGGGGGCAGTAATAGCTTTGTCAGGATCCCAACTCTTCTAGGGAGTAGGGGGTTGGCCTGCTTTGAAGGGGGTAAGCTCAGAAATTGGTAATGATGATTGTTAGCAGGTTAGGTCTAGAGAATGGGCCTAGGAACAAGACTAATTAGCAAGTTCACATACACATCCATATATGCCCGCAGCTAAGCAGCAGGGTTATGGGATCTAATATCAGTATAAAGCAGTTACACTTCTTCATACAAGTTACTCTCTGCTTCTATAGAAAGAAGTTTAGTTTTTTTTTTTAAATCTATGTATTCACAGCATATGGGCTCCAGGGAGGTTTTGCCTGGGAAACTGCTCATAGTGCCTGGACCAGGGGACCTCCATTTAATATCCTACAGCTCAGATAAATCTGAAGTGGAGTGAAAGGAGAGGGATCCAAGGACACTGGGGTATATAGATACCCACCTATGGAGGTGATAATCAGGAAAGATTGGGCTCTTCTTGTTGGTTCTTACAGCAAACAAGAGTATTTCACCCAGTTCTGATAAAAGGGTGCAGACAGATTCCAGAGGCAGTAAGATGCTGGGGTGGAGATGAGTGCTGCTGTGGATGAAGTCCTGATAGGAGTGAGGGGGAGAAATCTGAGTCCATTTGGGAGAAGCCAACTGCTGTCCCCACCTAGCAGATAAAATCCAGATGGAGCTGCAGGCTGGTCCCTTCTGAGAAGTTTTGGGCTGCGGCTTTGCTCGCTCACTTTCCAAAGCATTCAAGGGAAAGGGAAGAGGATCTCCTGTGGGACAAGAAGCTGAGATCGGGGGTATCAGGAAATGGCTGGTGGTGCTGAAAGTTTCCTAAATGCACTAAATTTGGCCCATTATACTCTCCTTCTCCCTCCTTCTGTTTCGTCCTCCCACACACAGGATGTCTGGAGATCCAGCAGCATAAAAGACAGTGGCTAAATTGTAATTGGTCCTGAGTTGCTGAGGCAGTTAAACTGCTGATTATACACTATTTCTGTCAGTAGTTGAGAAAACTCCCAAAATGAGTGTAAAACAGCCATACTGCCACTTACCTGGTGAAGAGAAACTTTCTCAGAGAGTATGCGACCCCTTAAAAGATCCAGATAGGGAAAACCAGACATACTGGTAGTGGTACCCAGGGCTGCTACTCTGTCCTCACTATAGGCAGCTTCTATTGCTGATGCTCCTAAGATGGTTTTCTTCCTCAGAGACATTACGGACGAAGGAACCAATTTCATGTCCTCCCTCCATCAGGGTTCACAGTGCTCTGTGAGCACATCAGACACTTCTGGGGCTTTGTACGTCACGCCAACAGACTGCTGGAAAAAATGAAATGGGAAACTTCAAATGAAGTTTCAGCCTTGTAGTTCAGCCCCCGCATGATTTGGGAAAAATGTTTGCTTTATCTGCTGTTTTCTAACAGGGAGTTTCCCCCAAAATCCACCGGGTTTTCCCCTTTTGATCTGTACCCCGGAAGAAGGGTGCAGGAACCCATAGATGTAATGACAGTTAAGTGGGAGTATAAGAAAAACAATAATGGCAGATGTATTGCCCTTTATGAAACTCATTGCTACTTTGCTTTGCTTTGTCTGCGAGAACCTAGCCAAGGCCCTGGGGAGGCAGAAGTTCTGACTGAACTATCTGGGCTTGGTCACAGGGGAACTGGACGTCATTATGTTGTTCATTCCTGGGTGGCCAAGTAAGCTCCAGAATCACTGGAAAAGACCCTTCAAAACCATCAAGCAGCTTAATAAGCCATCTGGTCAATCCTATTGCCATAGACCATGTCATATAAACATGACAAAGCTGTTATTTTTGTAGAGAGAATCTGGTCTTAGCACTAAATGGGAAAAGGGTAAAGCAGAGGGAGGACCCCAAAGCAGATCAGAAATGGGAGTCAGACTCTGGTTGGACTCCATGACCTATCCTGAGTATTGTCCTCAGTGAGTATATATGAATTCCTTCTTCTACCTTTCGGCCTCAGGGAGGCCCCAGCTGCTCTTCAAGTCTAGTCAATTACTTGAGTGAACCGAGTCAGTAAAATAGGGCAATTCTTCTTAGTGCATTTGTGTGTGTAGGCAGATGTTGGAGGAGCATATTTCCCATGTTGGGAGAGCACTCAGTTGATTTAGACTGCACATCTGGTCATAAACTTGAGGATCTATACATGGCAGGTGGTGGGAGTGGTTTTTATGGGCAAAGTGGGAGGTTACTATATTAAACTAGCAAAGATGGACACTATTAAGAAACCAGCCTGATTTCAGGGAGCAGGCTCAGTCCTTCATTGATAGGAAGAGTACTTGTCCTGCTAAATATGGCTGCTCCTGTTGCTGGTCTGTGGTGAAAGATTGGGTGTAACTCGCTGGACACAACTGAACAGTGTCAAAGGGACTTCTACAAACTGAAGAAAGCTAAGATCAAAGGTTTGCCCACATTTTGACAAGTCATTTATGGTTTTTGTAAGCATGGACAAACCACAGATAAAGGCAGCTTATTGTGTATTGAATCAGAAATAGCTTCCCTTGGGTTAGGAAGAGGGAGAAGTTAGCAGTGGGAGGTAAATCTTCAGTTATATCTTCAGGAAAGACACTGAAGAAAATACTGTGGGTAGCAGAACTGATAGCTCCAGACAAGATAGATTAGAGTGAGTGGAAGGTGCAGAACCCAGCTTCCTCCCACAGAGGGAATTATGTTGTACACCATGAGATAATGATGGGCTGAATAGAAAACGTGATTTGTTGCTGTAATGTTTACCCACTGGATTCCTTCCAGTGGACAACAAGATCTCAGATTCTGTGTCTTTTACAACAAAATCTTTTGAACAAAATTTTTGAATCCTTATTCCGTTCTTAGACAAACTGTGAAGAAGGGCTGGATGAGGGTGTATTTAAACAGTGGAGGAATTCCCCTGAGGAAGGAAGTCATGTTCTATAATTGCAACCCACACAAAGTAATCATGTCCATGTCCTTATTTCTTTTATCCAGAATCTTTTTTCAGCATTGCATGAGTCTCTCAATAGAGGGTAACATCTCATTGGGGTATTAGCAGCTGCAGCCCTGGGTTCAATAGGAAAAGGTTCCCAAAAGGACTATTGATTGTAAGTGCCTCCATTTTTTTTCAGATGACCCATTTGAGATACTGCAAAGATTTCTAAAACAAGTATAAATACCAGAAAGACAATTTCCATATGCATCTGCATGCACACATGCACACACTCGCACACATATCCATTTGTGCTGCAAGCTGTACAGCTGCTATGTTTGTCCAATCCTTTCTTGAATCCTGCTAATTATATAGATATGGAGTTGTCAACCAAAGGGATGCATACCCCCGAGGATACTTGGGAAGGCCCTAGGGGGTCGGGCTCCAGTTTCCCCATCACTCCTTATTACATGCTTCTTCCCAGAAAGATTGGGATGGTGTCATCACCTATTGCTAGGGCTGTCACATGATGCCCATTACAAGATACAATTTTCATTTGCTTTTAAGTCAAGCAAATTTTGACTCTTCAGTCTGGCATTTCCTCTGCTGAATCTCTGCCTCTGGCTGAATTGTTTTGTGAAATTTCCACTCTGGGTAGCAAAAGCACGTTGGTTTGCCTGTGTTAAAAAAATCTGTATCCAAGAAGCTCTAGTGCTCTGTGCTTTGGAGCAGGGACTTGAAATTTGGCAGGGCCATTTCAGTCATGTATGTGTCTTTTTACCATCCCCATAAAATCTGACCAGATTTAGCCAAATTGAAAGCCATTTATAATTTGCATATGCTTTATAGGTGCTTAGTTGACTGGTCAGTAAAAATCTCTGGAGAGTCTGTATTCCACAAGTATTATACTGTTTTCCATGGTTGCTAAGTGTGATTAACTGCATATGCACCAAACATATAGACTGAGCCCAGAGCTACAGGAATACACTGGGCTGTCCCCATAATAACTGAGAGCAGAGAGCCCACCTCTCCTGTGCATCTGCATCCTGGCTAATGTAGATTCAGAGGAAAAAAACTAGACCTACTGTGAGGAAAAGGAGCAAGGGAACAAGAAATCTGTGAGACTAGTAGTAGGCAGCAGACGATATCATGACTGGGAATTGGATCTGACAAAGAAACTGGGATGAAGGACTAGGAATGGAGCCAGGGGCTGTGTGGGAAGATGACAGGGGCTGGGAGCCATGTGAATGTTGTGAAATATCTGAGCTTAGGTTAGGAAGTGGGGATTAAGGGAAGTAGTATATAGGCTCACCACCCTTCAATGCAAATGTGACAGGTGGGCGGGACTGGAAGTCACGTGGTATGTGACATTACCAGCCCCACCCCCTGACCCCAGTTACATGGTGTGTGACATCAGCAACTCCACCCCCACCCCCAGTAACTTGGTGTGTGACACTACCACCACATGGTCCATGCCATCAGAAGGACAGCCCATGCAGACCCCCAAAGCCCAACCCCTCATGCTGCAAGAACTGCCCTAGATCATGTGGTACAGTTATGACCTATCAGGTCCCAGACTGCTCTAGATCCCAGAGCACGGCATGGCCTATGGGGTGGCAGGGTGGTAGTGTGACCCCTCTAGCAACCCGCCCCACCACCTCCAACCAATTGACAGGAGTTTCAAAGGCCTCAGACCTCCCAAGAATGACGCTGAACCAATTGACATGAGTAGAGGGGGTGGGATTTAAGCTGTTAGTCCCACCAGGTCTATCTGCTTTCCCAAACGACCCTTCTGTTTATCTGCAACCATGCTAAGGCAAGCAGGGGTGGATATAGATTATTTCATGCCTGTAGGCCCACTCATCACAACCCCAAGATGGCCTCATAGAAAATGATACCATAGAAATAGTTTTGAGGAGGAGGCTACGCTCCTAACCCAAAGACTCTTTGAGATGCCTGACCCTGTTCAGGAAGACCCAATGAACAAGGCAATTGGAGGAGACCCAAGCCCCCAAAACAGACATTGAGAATTTGGAAGATGGTATCTTTGTGCCAGAGCCTGCATGCGAAGTAGAGGTAATTGCAAAGGAGACACTGGTAAGAGACTTGGAGCATGGTTGTGGGGGCACTCGGATTTTGAGCGTAGTGGTATGGGTTCACTTCATGACATGTGTGTGTTTGGAAGTAGCTAAGGACTGATTAAACAGCAGCTAATTAAGTCTTTTATTTAAACTCCTTTGCAGATAGATGAACCCTTTTTAATGACTCCAGAAAACCTACTCACCAGTGCACCAGAAGGAAGCGTATGCTTCTGCAGAGAACAAAGACTGGATGACCATTAGGCATTGAATCAACAGATGCTGTTACAAGTCATGAATGTAAAGTCTTCATGAAGTCTCTTATTTGCGTTTCCTTTTATGGCATAATGAAATACTGCTTGAGGAAGAGACTTTTTGACCTATGCTGGGGGTGCACATTTGCCCACGAATATGTTACTTGGTTAGATGAAGACATAAATCAAATAAATCAGGAACTTTGCCAGGAAATATGTCTCGATAGCATTTTCAATGCTGTCATAGCCATTGGGTTTGCCAGGAACATTCTCGGAATTACTGAGAAACATTTAATTCAGGTTAGAGAGCTTCTAAACATTGTGTATTCTGTAGAAGATCCTAATGCTGTCTTTCATGATTTGATCACTGAGGAAGATAAAACACTCATACCCCATATTGAATGCTTAATTGGTACTAGAGATTATAAAACCCTGCTTAAGAGAAGGGTTTAGCAAAAACAATTTAAAAGTGTGGGGAGTGTATCTTTTGCTGATCTTGGTGAGAGGCTTGGGGATGTGAGATTGTAAAGCACATCAACAGTTTTCTACATCTAATGTAGATTATCATTTGCTTTAGTGTCTTGGATCTCTAATCACATACATATTGGGTTTTTTGTAAAGATAAAACAAATGAGACTTAATGGTCACTAGAAATGATAAAATACTCTTCTTAGGAGAAGGGATAACAAAATAAACTAGTAAATATTTTAAGTTTTTGATGGAAATAAAGACTGAATTTAAAAATATATATTCTCACAGATTGTGTATGGTATGGGGAGGTGGGTGTGTATTGTAAAGATAAATCAGATCAAAAAAACCCAGCAACAAAAAAGTTGACCTGTGTGTCCAGATCGTTACATATTTTAAGACTAAAGGGATGGAGTTGTCTTTTAGTGGTGACTATTTTAAAAGTTATATTTTACTTTATATATACACTATTTTCCTTGATGTATTATTTAATTTTTTAATACAGAGGACTTACTTATTGTATCATTTCATTTATATTACAGAGAGCTTATCAAGTGGGGAAGCCCCATGCAACTTTACCACAGCAAGGTAAACATTCTCTTAAAATGGTGGGTTATTTGTGGCTGTGTTAATATAATCACACTAAGTTATAACAACTGTTTGTAACTGTTTGTTTTCAAACAGAACCTCTCTTCTAAAATTGAAAAGCAGAACAAACACATACAGTCATGCTTTTATCCAGTAGTAAAAGGTAATTTTTCTGAAATCAGATTTTGAAACTTTGTGTTTCTTGTGGGAGGAGAAGCTGCATGTAGGGGTTAAGCAAATTTTAAATTTGTAGTGTGTGAGGAAAGTGAGTTCTCAATGCTGAGATATAAATTTTATATTTCCTAAGTGATCGCACACAGCTCCCAAAGAAGAGCGGGGGCCTGAGCAAAGCCCTCTAAAAGCACAAGCAAAAATACCCAGAAATGCTCAGCCTACAGATCATAACAGCCAAGGATCAGAAGACCACTGGGACAGAACAAAAGGGTATAGTTCCTCAGAGGAAAACAAGCCACATACCTCTGATAAAACCATATGTAAAAAGACAAGAATTCACACCCCCAAAACAGGTGATCTGGACCCTGTGAATAAGAAACCCAGGACTGATTGTTCACACAATTTAGAGAAAGAGGTCAGTCTCTCTTTTTTTGAAAGATCATGATTATTGTAAAAAAAAGAGGAGGGTTTGGGGTGGTACTGGCAGACATATACATCTCAGAAAGAGTATGCAGAGCACTTTGAAAGATCAAGATTATTACCAGAGCAAAAAGGTAAATTTTACTTAGAGAGGAAGTAGTCTGTGTAACTCAGACAGCAGTTGTGGCCTGTATCATAAGACAGGGAGTCATGGTAAACACGAGGGTAAGAATGGGTGGCGAACCAGCAAGTGGTTTGCGGGGCAAAAAGTAAGGGCCTGGTTAAAGAGGAGCATGGGGAGGCTAAACAACAGTTGAGAAAAAATAAGAGATCCCCTAGTACTGGCACTTTAGAGGGCCACTCAAATGCTTCTCCTCCTCCTAGAACTGACCCTTCACCAGAACCCATGGAGCCTGAGGGGGGGGGTGAAGAATATGATTTAGGAAGCCCTTCAGAAGGTCCCTCAAATGTACCCCGGCCTCCAGGCCTGACCTTTCACCAGGACCCATAGAGCCAGAGAGGAGAAATGGTGACTATGATTTAGGAAGCCGTTTAGAGGGCCCCTCAAATGTTCCCAGGCCTCCCCCACCCCCAAGGCCTGAAGGGTCAGAGAGTTGGAATAACAAATCTGGTGTAGAAGACAGTTTAGAGGACCCCTCAAGCACCCCCTAGTCTCCTGAATCAGCAGAGGATGTTTTACTGGATCTACATATGGTGCAGGTGAGAAGGCAAGAGTGGGCTGTAGCCAGGTTTGGAGGCATGAGGTACACGGAGTTAGTTCCGTTTTGTGGATCTGGAGCATGTGCCATTATGCATGGCATACAAAGCCATATGCCGAGGACTAGAAGAAATTGTAGCAGAACTCTGCCAAAGATTCACAGGCAATGACTATGTCCAGTGTTTTTAGAGTGGTTCAGTAATCTGTTACAAAGCCAGAGAGAAATATTGCTCGATTCAATATTTCAGCTGGTTGTGATCGTTGTGAGAGGCTGGGGAGGTGGGAACCGTAGAGTTATAAGCTGTATCCCCTGTTCCAAGATCATTGTTAAAAAGAGGAAGTATTTAATAGACTTGAATACCTATGCTACTAACCTGTGCTTTGCAGGCAGGGTATTGGCTGTTACAAAATGTAGAGGGGCCAGAGATTTCAAACTGCTAGATGATGCCAAAGAACTGCATAGGAAATTAGGCATGTCTATATATCAAAAGGTTATGCTCTATAAAGTACCTTTGTTTGAAGACCTTGACCATGTTAACATTCACATAGTGATGCATAAGTAAAAATTTGGTGGAGTTTATTTAAAACAGAGGACGCACCCAGATACCCCGACACCTGTTTTCTACTACTGCATGGTGATCATTATTATGGTATTTTGGACATGAAAAAGGTGTTTGGCATGAGAAATTATTGTGATCTTTGTCAGACGTTGTACAGCCACAGCCACACGTGCAAGTTCTGATGTCATCTTTGCCTGAGCCCAAACTGCTGAAAACATAGGCAGGACACAGAGGTGCCCTAATTGTAAACTGTTCTGTTGTTTCAAAGAGTGTTTAGAAAGGCACTTGGCCCTGGCCTCTGAAAAACAGATTGAATGTTTGACTAAAACTCTGTGTGATGAGTATAAATCTTACGTGGACAAGAAGCATGAGTGCAAAGGGCGGCAGTGCAAACAGTGTTATGGGAAAAACACGGATGTAAACAAGCACTGGTGGTTTATGATTAAAGAGCCTGAAGAAGGCAAGGGGTACATTTTTTATGATTTTGAGATGGGGATGCATGTGCCCAACTACATTTTTGCAATGGAGCTAAAGACAGGGGGAAAAAAACCTCAGAAAGGCTTGTAAAGCTAATGCCAGAAAGCACTTGGGAGTTTAAGGGCGAAGAGTGTCTGTCTGATTTTTTTAAGGTCTTTATGGATAAAAAGTTCAAGGACTACACCTTCATAGCTCACAACACCAAAGGCTATGATGGTTACTTCATTGTTAGCCAGTAATTGAAGGAAAAAGTGGAGGTGAAACTAATCACTCAGGGCGGTAAACTCAGGTGCATTGAAGTGACCAGGCTGGATTCTGTTTCATAGATTCTTTGAACTTTTTGCCAATGAAACTTAGCAGACTTCCACAGGCGATGGGGTTTGAAGGATGCAAAAATTATTTCCCACAATTTTTAACACGGCAGAAAACCAAAATTATGTGGGGCCTCTCCCAAAGGTGGAGTACTATGGTGTTGAAAATATAAACATAGTATACTGCATAGATCCTTTCCAATACATTACGCTGGCCAATATCTGCATGGCCATGTATACATTTATGTTTTTGGAACCATAGACCATAGTGCTTCTCCCCTCAGACAACTATCACAGACAGAAAAAGGTTTTCAAACCCGTCTATCCAGTGGCTAATGTGCATTTCAGAAAAAGAAAATATTCAAATTCAACATGCCTTACAGGTTGAGGAATTTCAGGTAGGCCCCTATTTTTTAGATGTCTATACCAATATTGATGGGGAACCTATGGCATTTGTATTTAATGGATGTTTTTTCCATGGTTGTGTCACTTGCTACAATGAGAGAGACCAGAACCTGTCGAAAGGGACCACCTTTGGGTTTCTGAATAATCAGGCATTACACAAAACCAAATATCTTGAGAGGGGTTTACCGTTAGGACCATTTGGGAGTACAAGTGGAAGGCTCTGTTAGAAATGGATGGGGAGCTGGCAGATTTTTTAAGCAGAACCCCACTGACTTCTCCACTGGTGCCTAGGGATGCTCTTTTTGGGGGGAGAACTAATGCCATCTGTCTATATTGCCAAATTAAATTCAGAGAACAAATACACTATTATGATTTTACCAGTCTTTACCCCTTTATAAACAAAATGAAGGAATACCCAACCAGACACCCTGAAATCAAACATGACAATTTCCAAACCCTGTCAAACTATTTTGGAATAGCCAGGGTGAAACTGTACCCACTGCAAAACTTTTTTTTCCTTATGCTACCCACCAGGGTGAACAGGAAACTTATGTTCACGGTGTGCTGCCTCTGCATGGAAACAAGACAGCAAAAGTGCAATCATACTGATGAAGAGAGGGCCCTCCTGGGCACATGGTGCACACCAGAATTGAATTAAACTATTGCCAAGGGGTGCAAAATAGCTCAAATCTATGAAGTCTGGCATTTTGCTGAGAAGTCTAGAACCCTTTTTTCATGGTACATAAAATTGTAGCTCCGACAGAAGCAGGAAGCCTTGGGCTTCCCCACCTGGTATACTGACCAAGAAAAACAAGAAAGATACATGGCCAATTTCTTGTAACAAGAAGGCGTGACCTTACACCCAGAGCATATCAAACCCAACACTGCAAAGCATCAAATAGCAAAATTGTTTCTAAATTCTTTGTGGGGTAAATTCAGTCAGAGAATCAACTAGCCCAACACCAGCATCGTTAGAGACCCCAAAGAATTCTTTGGCTACCTCATTTCTCCGGCCCATGAAGTTTAATCCTGCAACTTTATTGATGATGAGGCAGCCTGCATGTCTCGGAAACACTCCAAAAAGTGTTACACAGTCTCTGATAACGCAAACATCTTTATAGCCTGTTTCACCACCGCTTACGCACGCTTAGAGTTGTACGAGCTGTTAGCTCGCAAGAACGTCGTCTGTACCACGACACAGATTCTGTGATATTTGTGAGCCGCGAGGGAGACTGGAATCCCCCGCTAGGTGATTATGTAGGCGAGCTGACCAGTGAAATCCCGACAGATGAACACATCACAGAGTTTGTGTCGGCCGGTCCAAAAACCTACGGGTACAAGCTGTCTGGGGGAAAGGTTTGCTTGAAGGTGAAA
>JAGPOW010001543.1:52807013-52830393 GCA_030014935.1 Caiman crocodilus
TTGGTCACCTCCCCTGAGCGCAGGCACCTAGGCTGGGTCGTTTTTCTCCCAGGTGATGCATCTCCTTCCGGGCCTCTATCATGTGACCCGGGTTGAAATTCCTGCCCTGGGGGATTCTCCAGCCGCCTCTCAGGCTGGCACAGGGAGACGCTTGTGGAGGAGGGCGCCCAGGGTGGCTTTTCTGCCACACGCCCATCGGTCAATTTTTTACCCATCCAACTCTACAGGCATCAATGCCACAGTCATTTAATTTATTGCTAAGGAGGGGGTGAGAAACCGTGTCAAAGGCCTTCTTAAAGTCTAGAAAGACTACGTCTATGGTGACACCATCACCTAAGGATTTAGTTACTTGGTCATAAAAGGCAATCAGGTTGGTCAGGCAGGACCTGCCTTTGATGAACTCATGCTGATTGCCCCTGAGCATGATCTCCCCTGCTGGACCCCACAGATGTGCTCCTTGATGATTCTTTCCAAGATCTTCCTGAGCACCGAGGTGGGGCTTACAGGCCTATAGTTACTTGGGTCCTCCTTCCTCCCTTTCTTGAAAATTGGGACCACATTAGCCAGTTTCCAGTCCTCTGGCACCTGGCCAGATGATCATGAATGCTCATATAGCCAGGCTAATGGCTCCACGATGACTCCTGCCAGCTCCCTCAACACCCTTGGGTGGAGGGCATCTGGACTTGCGGGTTTAGAAATGTCTAGCCCTTCCAGAAGATCCCTAACTACATCTGCACTGACTGAAGTTCTGACAGAGCTATTCTCAGGATTGTCCCTACCTCTGGTAGGTGGGATATCCTGGTCCCTGTTCAAGAAAACAGAGGCAAAGAAACTGTTAAAAATATCAGTTTTCTTGTCTGACGTAGCCACAAGATTACCGTTTGCATCTTGCAGGGGGCCTACATTGTCTGGTGCCCTCTTCTTGTTTCCAATGCCGAGGGGATGGAGGAGGCAGAGTGGAGACGAGCTCTTATCCAGCACTATGGTGAAGACATAAAAAGGTCATTAGAAGATTTGAGGGCATCAGAGACAGGGATGACTATGGGTGAGCCTGCACAGGGTGTGGTGGATGAGGTAGGGGATTGGTAGGTGGTTGATCATCAGGGCAAGGTGGTGATGGTGGAGAGGAAGAAGCAACACAAGACAGCTGAGGGAAGATTCTAAAGAGAAAGGGAGATGGCAACAGGAGCAGAGGCAGAGGGAGGGGAAGAGAAGCGAGGATGCAGGGGAGGAACCAGAAGCTGCCTATGTTTCCTGGTGTGAGGGTGATCCTCAAAGAACAGTTAAACTGTGAGTGAAAGCCAGTCTGACCTCTGAGGGGCTTAAGGGGAAAATGACAATGCTGAGAGCAGACTTTATGGCACAGGTTCTCTTTGGGGTCTTGCAGGTCAGATCCAAAGATCTGAGGTATATGGTGGTATTTGATAACTTTTGCCACTGAAACATAACATTTTGGAGATGGAGGCATATTCTGCCTTCTGGCCAAGGTATACTGAAGTGGCAGGTAATGAGGAGTTGTGGGGACTGTGTTTTGAGACTGGCCAGAAAGTCTGAGAGACAGTGCTGTACTTTAAAATGTACAGTGATGACCTAGAACCTGAAGATGTGAAAAGGTGGCTGGAAGGGTGGGTTCAGAAGATACTGGATGTAGAGTGTGTCCTAGACCAGTGGCAAGTCTGGATTGGGGCATGGAAGGCCAGGGGGTCCTACAGGAAACCTGAGATGCTCCAGGAGGGGTAAGGCACCTGCCCTGTGTGGCATCAATTGGGCCCCACTGAGGGTATGTAATGTGCCATGACCAGCTTAAACTCTGCAGCAGGTGCAGCTCAGAAGGGAATTCAGCTACCTTTTGTAGCCTGATGGTTTGCTACAGGTGTGGTGGCATGGAGCACCAGGCAAATTTTGTAGAGAGCAGCTGAAATGTATTGTGTGTGGAGGTGAGGGGCACCTGCAGCATCAGTGCCCCCATTCATGTGCAAATAAGGTGTGTGAGCCACGTGCAGAGGAGGAGATGAGTGAGGAAGATCCGGGAGATGCAGAGACTGGTGATTCCGACATGCACACCTTTGTAGTTGATGAACCACCAGAAGAGGAGCAGCAGAAAGGGGATGTTATTGAGGAAGCAAATCTGCTCACAGAATCACAAGAAGAGGTGCAGATGGAAGAGGACCAGAGTGAGAGGGGATGAAAGGGGGTAGAAGAGTCAGGGGCTACAGGCACGGACCTGGAACTGCCTGGGGATAAAGGGAAGAAGCCTGGGTCGGCAAAAAGGAAGAAAACACGTAAGGGGAAACTGAAGAAAAAGGGGGGGGGGAAGGACCATGAGACAGAAGATAGGGGGATAGGAAGAGAGTTGGGGAAGAGCGGGGATTTGCCTGTGAATAGATGAGAAGCTAAGGAAAGTGGAAGGGAGAAAGGATCTGAATTCCTAAGCCCAACTGCAAAAGGACATCTTGCAAGGGCCATGGGAATGAGAAAAGGGGGAGAGACACCACAGGGTTCAGCAGTGGGTCTGACAAGACATGATGTAGGGTACTCACTGGATAATAGCCATAATGGCTTTTATCTTGGCGTCAGTAAATGTGAATAGTTTGTACAGGTGGCAGAGATGGGCAACAATGCAGACAATGTTACAAGCTCTAGACAAAAGTGGTGGGCTTGCAGGAGTGCAGGATACCATGGCAATACTTGGAGAAGTGATGAGGGGTGGGACTTTTGGAGGGGGGGTTCTAATGAAAATAAAGCAGTGGGAGTGGGGATCTTGGGGAGGGAAGGAGGTTTGAAATTCAAAGACTTGCAAGTCTTAGAAGAGGGCAGACTGCAGAGAGCAGTGGTGGAGGTGGAAAGATTGGATATGACAATATATAATGTATATGCTCCAGCTGAAACAGCAGAGAGGGCGCTCTTCTCTAAAAAGTTGGGGATGTGTGTGGGGGGGAAGGGCCACAGATTGTAATGGGGGATTTTAATTGTATTATTGAAGAGGGTGGGTGGACTGAGATGGGGCTGGGAGGTGGGATGGATAGCACTGGGAAATGGTTGCAGGGGTGGATTAAAGATGAGGGTCTCTGGGATGGCTGGGAAGGGGCGGGGGCACTTACTAGGGTGAACCCTGGTGGGAGGTGGCAATCGAGGATTGATTTTGTGTTGATTTCAAAAGGGTTGGAGATCCTCAGTGAGCAGCAGATTGATGTGAGCGTTTCAGATCATTGTGTCTTGTGGGAGGAGGTGGGTGCTGGAGAAGGGGTTAAACAAGGGAAAGGGGAATGTAAATTGAACGTTTCCTTACTAGACAATGCCCAAGAGTGCAACACCTTTCAAAGGGCATACTGGCAGTGGCAAACTTCGCAGCCATTTTTTCTGACATAGTGGGACTGGTGGGTGGAAATTAAGGCGTGTGTGTGGGGGTGGTTCAATGGAGTGGGGTGGAGGTGGTTGTGGAGGAAAAAAAGGGAGCTAGCATTTTTGCAAGGAGAAGTTCAAGGACTATGGGAAAGATTGAAGAGGGAGGAAGTGGCAAAGAGAGAATGGGAAAGTGGAAGAGAGGGGGTGAAAAATTGGTTCTGGCGCAGGATGAAAAAGTGGATGTTCCTGGCAAAGGCGGAGTGGGTGGATGAGGGGGAGGAATGGGGGAGGTATTTTGCCTTGCAAATGGAAAGGAAGAAGCGGGTGATGGGGGAGTGGGGTTTGCATGGCGGACAGAGGGAGAGTGGAACATGTGGAAGGGGTTTTGCTGGAGGTGACCAAGTATTAAGAGGACTTGTTTCACAGGAAAGAAGTGGGGCAGAACAACTGGAGGGTCCGGTGGTGGGGTTGGAAGCAAAGGTGGGGGTGGAAGAGAGGAAAGGGTTGATAAAGAAACTGATGGAAAGCAAGGTATGGGGGTGCTGAGAATGATGCCGCTAAAGAAGACACCAGGAGTCGATGGGATCCTGGTGGAATTTTACTTGAAGTTCTGGGACTTAGTCAAGGAGGATCTATTGGCATTGTTTAGGAACATTATGGATTGGGCTTGGTTAGGGGAGGAGTTTGCACAGGATGTTGTGATTCTGATCCAAAAGAAAGGGGGGCAGGAGCACATCAAGAACTCGAGGCCAATTACTTTATTGAATTTGGATTAGTTGTTCTCAAAGATCTTAGCGGCAAGGTTGGGGGAGGTGCTACTGCAGGTGCTGGGTGGGGAACAAATGTATGGGGTGGGGGGCGGCGGATGGCACAAGTGCATTGGATGCTTCAGGATACACTGTCATACATTGCTGACCGGAAGTAGAACACTATAGTCATGAGTCTTGATTTGCAAAAGGCATATGACAGCATTGGGCAAGGGTTTTTGTTTTGGGTTCTGGAAGAGATGAGGATGCTGGGGAAATTTGTGGGGTGGGTATGGGCACTTTATAGGAGGGGGACAAGTAGGGTTCTGGTGAGGGGTTTCTTGGGAAAAGCATTTGGAATGGACTCTTGGGTGAGACAAGGGTTTCTGCTGTCACCAGGGCTCTTTGTTTGTACCACTTAGTATCTGGGGCAGCGGATCAGGAGGGATAGGATAATCAGTAGGGATCTGGGTTTTCTGTTTCCCACAGAAAAACAGAGAAAACCACGGAATTCCCAGTTTAATAGGAGAAAACATGGATTTTCCCTTGTAGCAGGGAAACCCACAGATTTCCCCTTTTTGCAAAGAGCTCTGTAGGCTGGCTGAGTTTTAACTTGCAAAAGCTATTTGCAAAATGGGCAGGAAACCCCCAACTCTGCCTGGAAGGGAAGGGAGAGAGGGAAAGGGTGGGACCCATGCTTTCACTTACTAGAGGCTGCCTCAGGATCAGTCTTCTTCATTCCTGGAGGTAAGTGAGGCTTGGGGGTTGTGGGGCAGGGCTGGGGGGGAAACTGGGCTGAGGGCTGAAGGAGCAAGGATGTGTTGGAGGAAGACAAGGAATGCCTGCTGGCTGGTGGGCACTCCTGGTGGGACTTTCCCCAACACCTTCCCCTCCCTCAACCAGGCAGGTGGGTAGGCAGGCAGGAAGAGGGGGTGGGAACAGAGTGCAACCTGGGGCATAGTGGCAAAGGGGTGAGGGGCACTGTCAGCCCCCCACTTCAGTTCATTCTGTGCCTGCTCCAAAGAGTAGGGCCGGGGGGCCGAGGGGGAGGTAGGGCAGCAGTGCCCTCTGTGAGCCACACATGCACCGCCTGTCCATGGGGAGAGGCGGAGCACACACATAGCAGCTGCCACCACTGCACTGCTGCCATCACACCTTGCCCTGCTTGCCTGCAACTGGTGGTGGGAAAGCCACACGGGATGTGGGGTACAGTGGTGGCAGTGGTGTAGTGGTTGCCCCCAGTGGCAGTGGCAGTGTGGTGGTGGGCTTGGTCACAATGTGCCAGCACCACTGCACCACTGCTGATGCACACTATACCACTTGCCTGGAGCAGGGCCAGGGGGATGAGGGCAGCACTTTGAGCAGCTCCAGCAGCTCATGGGTTTGCACCCTTTTCTGTCATGACAGGCAGACAACTGCAACTGCCACAGCAGTGGTGGATCAGTACAGACTTACCTGATGACCTAGTCCCTTGAGTTGTAATAGATCAATGGGTACAGGCATTTAATACAACAGGTGTTTAATACAATGCATTGATGATATACATATCAGAGAGGCCCCAAAATTAGGCCTAAATGTTAAAAAAAATGGACAAGAGGTTCGGGCCTAACAGAGATCTGACAGAATGGAACATAGGTGACCAGATAATGTACTGAAAATGGGAAGATAAAAAGCACAAACTGGATGTTAAATGGAAAGGACCCGCATATGTAGTGGACAAGGCAAGTCCAACTTTTTACCTAGTTGAGTTACCATGAAAAATGAGCAGAGATAGCATTTGGAGAAAATGGTTTCACATATAACAGTTAAAACCTTGGGAAGGAAAGTAATTTGTTTTTGCAGTAATATGCAAAAAAGCATAGAAGACTTATAAAAGACACACCCCCAAAATTACGGGGCTGTGCATATTGCCACTGTGTATGTCAGCACCGTAAATATAAATAATATCTTACTGTGAGGCATTTCCCTCAACAAGTTTGTTTATTTTCTTTTCCAAAAACCAGTGTGAAAATTTAATCCAGTGGTGAAAGTGGTGAATGGACCCAGAAGCCCAGGTGTTGTCAGCGGGGTCACCAGCAATTTTTCTGTCTCAACCATGGCTCAGCTGCTACAATGATCCAAGCTAAACCATGGCTGTATCAGGATATAACCACAGTGCAGATGGGAATGAATTTGCCACTTTTGCAACAAGTTTTGTCTCACTCTGATCTACACGCTATATTCCAATCTATTAAGAAATACAATGAAGAAGCACTGGTTCAAATCAAATATAACAAAAAAGAAGTACAAACAGTACTAGAAAAAGTCTGGAATGCTGGACAGAATTCCTGATGGAAAACTTTAATTAAATGGAGCCCAAGTGCTTTGGGATTTTTTAATTTACTATTATATCCTATTGTTATTTTGTTTTTTGTGTAAATGTTATTGTTTGTATTTGTAGCAGGCTTACCTTTTCGGAGCTTGGGTTAAATCCCAGGATTGAGGGTCTGCTGTTTGTTTGGTAGAGCCTGCCCACCAATCTGGAGGCAGCCCAAGGGAAGCAATGCCCTGCCCTTTTCCAAAGGGAGGGGCAAGGAGCAGCTGGACCTGAATCAGAACTGTGCCAGCCAGGTCGTGGTGGGGCCCCTGAAGAGTATAAAAGGGGAGTGTGTTCAGCAGGCTAGAGAGAGCCCAGGAGGGATGGTGAGGAGAGAGGAGCTCCAGAGATGGCCATCCTCAGGAACCTGCTTGAGCTTCAGTGGTGTGTGAATTGGCGCACAGGGATCAGGCTCTAGGAGCCACTCAAGGCTGCTTGAGCCTGCAAAGCCAGCAAGCGGCTGGGCTGTCGGTGTGCAGATTGGCACATGAAGAGCTGGCCCTGGGAGCAGCTCAAGGCTGCTTGGGCCTTACTTGGCGCACAGGTCAGCGCATGGAGAACCACCTTGGAAACAGCTTGTGGCTGCTCATGTTAGCTCTGGCCCTAAGCCAAGTGACTGGAGCCCTGCAATGCGGCTACACTTTTAGCTAAAAGAGCCCCAGTGCCCTGAGCAGAGCCCAGGAAAGGGGAGAACCCTCAGTATGAGACTGGGGAGTTGGAGCCTGCAGAGGCTTGGCTCCCAAGAGAGAGAGAGAGCCCTGGGTGCCCAGTGCAGGGTGCCAGGCCATTGAGGACAGCTGAAGGTGCCGCTGGGGAGAGGCTCCTGCAGAATCAGCCACCAGGGGCCGAGCCTGGACTTCTCCAGAGAGGAAGCATGAGTTGCTGGGGAAGTGGGCGCTGCAGGGGAGACTGACACAGGTGAGGACAGTCTGCTGCCTCCACCCTCCATTGTGAGAGCATCCTGTCCACATCCCCAAAGGGGAGGGGCTTCAAGGAAACCTCTTGGGGAGGTGCTGGGTGCACGCCCTATTTTGAGGTTGTCATGTTAAGAGCTATATAGCTAGAGGTATTCTTTAAGGGGGTTAATATGGTTTATGTGTTTTAATGCCTCAATGCATATATTAGCATTGTTATTTGTGAAGATTTAAAGAAACGTTATTGTTAATTGACTTGGGTTATATAGGTTAATATCCCTATGTGTTAATTGTGTTGTATAGGTTGTAAGTTATTTGGTTCATATTTGGTGTTATATGTGAATTGTGGAATATTATTCGCTCACCAGCGAAATCCCACCGGATGTACCCGTAGGTTTTCAGACCGGCCGATACAAACTCTGTGATGCGTTCAGGTTGTCCAGGGGAAAGGTTTACTTGAAGATGAAAGGGATTACCCTGAATGTGGCCAACAGTGAAAAAGTCAACTATGAAACCTTGTGAGATCTTGTTCTAGGTTATGGGGCAAACCCCGCTGCGAACACCCCTAAAACAATTGTGATACAGCAGTGTTCTATCATCAGGAACAAAAGTGGATGATAAAAACCAAAACCTTGAGAAAAACACAGAAAGTTGTCTATGACAAAAGGGTCCTCACAGAAAACTTTAACAGCCTCCCTATGGTTTTTAAAGATGGATATGTGATGGAAGCACCCCTTTTCTGTGATTTTGACAGGCTGTAGCAACTGTGGTAAATGTTACTTAATAAAAAACCTTTTGGGTCACACTGATAAAATGTTGTCTGTTATGCCTGAGAGTATTGTGTGGTGCTATAGCTGTTGGCAGCCTTTATATAAAGAACTGCTTTGTAAATATTCTTTTATCATGTTTGTGGAGGGTGTACTGGACAGTCTCAACGATGGCTGTTTGGCTCCTAATAAAATAAATATGGTTGTGGTAGATGATTTGATGGACTCTGCCTGTGACAGCAGTGAAATCGAGAAAGCCTTTACTAAGTACGTGCTCTGTCGAAATCTGAGCGTTACGCATACAGTTCAAAATATTTTCTGTCAAGGGAAAAGGAGCCACACCATTGCCCTTAACACAAAATACATGGTTTTGTTTAAAAACCCCAGGGATTAGCTACAGATAGTGTCCCTGGTGTGGCAGATGTACCCGAGTAAGGTACAGTTCTTTCTAGAAGCTTTTGAGAATGCCACTAAACACTTTACGGGTATCTGGTGGTTGATTTAAATGCTTCTACCCCAGATGTTTTTAGATTAAGAACCAGGCTTTTTCCTCCTAACCAACTGGCTGCTTACACTTTAAAAAAAAACCAGCAGGTGGGAATAAAAAGAGATGATGTAGCAGAAGGGGAACATGTCTAACCGCATAAAAAGAAATTTGGCTCTCTTAAAACTGCTTCTTCAATCCTCCCCACAGCAGAGAAAAGCTATACTCTGCTTAGCTCCTGATGATTTAGTAGCGGCCATTTCAGAAATTGCTCTAAACACCTTAAAAGGAAACATCCCTTTGACATCCCTTTGACACTGGGCATCAAATTCTTGTGCTGAAAAAAAGATGCGGGATCATAAAAAACCTAAGTAACAAAAGATTGCCTCTTAAAAAAAAGAAACAGCTGGTGAAACAATTTGGGGGATTTATCAGACCTCTGTTAAGTTTTGCTCTTCCTCTGATTACAGGGCTTTTGGCTAACTGGTGAAAGAGCACACAGAAAAAATGTACCTGGTGTCCAGACATGAACTGGAACAATTAAGGGCTCCCCCACCACCTCAGGAAAATACCAGAGCCAAGGCAACCTGTTTATTAGATACTGAAATGAGTGATATTCTCCAAAGACCGGGGTTAGCAGAATATGATAAAGATAAACTGTGCTTCAGAAATACCTGACCTATGTAAAGCAGGGTGATCTGGACAGAAGGAAATTAACCCTATTTCTACCAGAGCAGCCCCCCCCTCCCCCCCCGAACCTGGATACCCTCTAGAAACCCCCACAAACCCCGACACAGTCGTTCAGGAAGTACTGGATAATGTGCATGCCCAATACAGGAAAAATGCTAAAGTACTGTTCACTAAGCTGAGCCAGCACAAGGATATTTCTTCTTGGGATGATCAAGGGGCTTTTGTCTACAAAGGGATGCTCGTCAAGGGTTCTAACATGCTCGACTTGGTCTGGAGAACCCTTAAGACTCATGCCGGGGCTACTAAATGTCCGCCTAAAGGCTGGGACATCTTTATGAAAGCTATGTCTGAGCTGAACGTACCATCTTCTGTTATGGGCAATGTTGTCAATCGTGATCATCTGGAACGCCAGGAGACAAGTCAAAGGCAAATAAGGTGTACCCCAGGGCAAACTTCTCATGGTTGATTATCACGGCCCGATCTTTCATATGTTTACCAGCTGTCTGTACCAGCTGCATGTATTCTCTCACACAATTACCATTCTCAAAATCTGGTTGTAGGGGCTTTGTCAGGGTTTCTTCTCTATCAATGTAGAGGTCCACAAAATTAATATTGTAATGTTTAACGTTAAAGGGGTTCTTAGCATAATTCCTTCTAAAGGCATCGTTATCCACAAACCTGATGACGATGAGTTTGGGCAGCTGACTCACCTGCCAGCAGGATTGCTAAAACACTTTCATACACACATGGTCTACAGGGTATTTAGTGTTGGCCATAAGCAAGGCCTCTGCGTGGCCCAGTTGGACGCCCGGGGCTACCTTCATTTTTTTCACAAAAAGTGAGGCAGATATGAGTTTTAGTTTACATGGGCCAGCTGCTGCAGTACCCATCAAGCAGAAGACATCTTTGCTGCATGTCAGCTTAATTTTCACAACCACACCATTCAGCAACAGTTTTTCTTGAAAAAACAAATCGCTATGGAGATGACCAAGCAGCAATATATTTTTACTCTGGTCTGCCACTCTGAAGACAGAGGCTAGTGGGTAATTCATCAGACCCGCCACTGCCCTGGCATCAAGATCAGTTCCATTGCCTTTCACAATCTTGCAGCAAAGGTACAGCAGCATATTGTTTAAATCCATGTAATGTTCGCCAATCCCAGCTATGAAAAAGTCAAGGGGGCTGGACTTGGTAATAGCTGAGAGTGGAGGATCTCAACATACAGGCTTTTCTCAATGCAGGCCCATGTAGGGGCTATTTGAAACACATCCAGTTTGGATTTGGCACATTCTTCAGACCCACAGTGAACAAAGTCCGTGGTGGTTAAAATATATTTCTGTTTCCTCCAGGAGAGCACCCCTTCTTTCTCCCAGTCTGCTTCTTGGTTTTTTGTGTCTGCCTGCCCCTGTCAACTTACCATCTTCTTTTTAAGGGGTTGAGGAGGTCCTGCACGTCCGGAGTCTGATGTGTCTCTCTTTCTTTTAAGGCTTTTTCTTTGAATATACATGAGGCTGGACCCCTCCTGCTTTGCCTGCTTGACCACTTTATCTAGGACAGTTCAGGAGATGTGACCAATCACATTTTTGGCTGTGTTTTGTGCTGCATTTTTAGCATGGGGCTTAATAATCTCCAGACCCCTTCTCAAAAGCGGAACAGCTTTTCTAAAGAGGCAGCGAAATATGCCTCCAACATCAGTCCCGTATATCACGGGCACCCCCTATATCCAGGAAGACCATACCCAGCCTGGGCTTTATAATAATTTCTGTACAAATTAGGGTCCCCATAGTTTTTTAACATCACCATTGTACTTTTACTTATTTTAAAATCTCTGAGGGCATAGGTGAAGCTTAAAGATCACCTTACCAAAGCGAAATGAGATGTGTTTGTTCTGATCCGTCTTTATTTCAATGCTGATTGTGTCGATGTGGTGCTGACTGATGGAGACATAATGCAGGTTGTCATATGTGATGGTGACGAACTCGTTGTTGCTCCCACAGACAGGGACGCAGTGTAGCAAAGGTACCAAAAACTCCCTGACAAGCTGATGTTCCACAATGTCCAGGTAGACATACAGTGAATTGAACCCACTGCTAATATCCGCTGGGAACGGTGTTTTTTTAACAGAGACTCTGGGTAGCATTCCCAAAATATAGGCTAGCTCACCATGCGTATAAAAACCATAAGACTTATCTTTGGATTTAAGTCTCACTTTCCCGAATGCTTGGTCATAGTGCATAACTAATTTGGACAGAATAGGATTGGTGGTAATTGTATTGTTCATAAAATCCAGTAACTCTGTGATGGTTGTATAATACCCCTGAGGAAGGCTGTACCCCCATTTTTTAGTCCCAGAAATGATTTTGAAAGGAGTTTCTTCACTGATGTTGTTCCAGCTGTGTGGGTATTGTATTTCTGCTAACCCTATCTCCCAGTTCCCCAGCAAATCCAGAGGTTTAACCAGCTGTATGGCAAAGCTTGAGCTAGTATTCTGCAGAAAAATGCTGGCGCAAGCGTTGCTGGGCAAAGTGATGTAAAAGTCGCCATCACACATCTCAGCCTTCTGACTGAGGTACCCCTATATGTTACAAACTTGGGAGGCTTCCACCCATCTGTTAAATTTAGATGGCCACCCCAACCATTTCACCAACAACTGCTTCTTTCTTCCCTTTCCTTTCATTGCTAGAACTTTTCCAACCCTGTAAACTCTGTCTTGTTTGGGGTTCACTTTTTTTTGTTCTTCAGGGTAGAAAGAACTCTTGATAGGTTTGTCTTCGTAATTTTTTAGGCGGTGTTCAGGCATCTGCATGTGTCGAAGGACTTCATCCACTGTGAAAATCTCATTGGTGAATGTTTGTTCATAACCTTTTTCAAACCTCCCTTTGGTCTTAGACACCTTCACATGGTCTCCTTTTCTAAACATGGGTGCTGCTGGTTTTATTTTGAAATAGTCCCCGTACACGGCTTTCCACATCCGTGGAGAGTTTGAGAAGTCCATGTCGACAGGCCTGGTGCAGATAGTTCTGTGAAAATTGTGGTTGTAGCTCTTTATAAACTCTGGTAACACACTAATGTAGAGAAAGGTGTTGCGCCTGTAAAATACCTCCACATCTTTGGTTTTAATGTTCTGTTAAACCTCTCTCCCACCACTGCTTTCACTTCACTATTTGTCACAAAATGGTGACTATTACACTGTTTTAACAACTTGCTTAAAGACTTGTTTAAAAATTCTTTTCCCCAATCAGTCTGTAATCTTTGAGGTACACAGCCCTCTGTAAAAATGGTTTTAAAAGTCTGAGTTATTTCACCGCCTGACTTGTCTTTTAGTTCCACAGCCCAGACATACTTTGATAACATGTCTATCGCTGTTAAGATGAACTTAACCCTACCATTGTGCTTGGAAAACTGCTGCATATCCAGCAAATCTGACTGCCATTGCACATCAATACCTGAAACAACAGTCTTGTTTCTTTTAAAACATCTTCTTGTTGGTTTGTGTAGGGTGTAAGCATCCTAATCTGAAAGCCAGGAGGCCACCTCACTTCTGTTCAGAACCTTATTCTGCCTTTTGGTGACTTCAAAAAATGTGTTCACCCTGCCAGAACTGCCAGCTTCACCAGGAGAGTAATAAACTTCCTTTAACATAGCCTCCCGTGTAGACATGTTTGGTAACCTCTTCCCCCACACCCACCCACCCGACACTAACACCCGTGTAGTGCATTCAAATGCTTGAGGACAAATTTAAACCATGGCGTAAAGATACCATCTTCCAAATTCTCAACATCTGCTTCAGGGGCCTAGGCAATAGGTCATAACTGCACCATGTGATCTAGGGTAGTTCTTGCAGCATGAGGGGTTGGGCTTTGGGGGTCTGCATGGGCTGTCCCTCTGATGTCATGGACCATGTGGTGGTGGTGTCACACACCACGTGACTGCATGTGGGGGGGTGGAGTTGCTGATGTCACACACCATGTGACTGGGGTGGGGACAGAGTTGCTGATGTCACACACCACATGACTGGGGTCAGGGGGCGGGACTGGTGATATCATGCACCATACAAGGGGAAAGGGCGGGGCTAAAGAGGCAGGACTTCCAGTCCTGCCCACCCGTCACATTTGCATTGAAGGGTGGTGAGCCTATATACCACTGAGGGGAATTAAAAATCCTGTTATACTTGGACAACATGATTTGTGTGGTGAGGGATGAGGTGGAGAGGGTGATGAAGCGTGAGAATGAGTTTGGGGAGGTATCTGGGGTGAGGGTGAATGTGGAGAAGAGTGTTGTCTTGGCTGTAGGGAATTGGGGAGATTTGGGGAAATTCGGATTCCAGGTGAAGAGATTTCATAGACATTTGGGCCGGAAGGGACCCCTGAGTCCAGCCCCCTGCCCCAGGGGCAGGAAGTCAGCAGGGATCATAGGATCTCAGCAAGATAAGCAACCAAATGTGTCTTGAAGGCATTCAAAGTAGGTGCTTGAACCACCTCTGGTGGCAGTCTATTCCAAACCTTGGGGGCTCGGACAGTAAAGAAGTTCTTTCTTATGTCCAGCCTGCATCAGACACAGCGGAGTTTGTGACCGTTCGATCGTGTCATCCCTTGGGGTGCTCTGGTGAACAGACGTTCCCGCAGATACTGGTGAGCACCCCTGATAAACTTGTAGGTGTCACCAGGTCACCCCTGAGCCTGTGCTATTCCAGACTCAAGAGTCCCATGGCTCTCAGCCTCTGGTCATAAGGTCTGTTTTCCTGACTTCTGATCATGCGTGTGGCTCTTCTCTGGACTCTCTCAAGCTTCTCTACATCCTTTTTGAATTGTAGAGCCCAAAACTGGATGCAGTACTCCAGCTGCAGCCTCACCAAGGCTGAGTACAACAAGAGAATGACGTCCCAGGATTTGCTTGAGAAGCATCTCTGGATGCAAGCCAGTGTTTTGCTTGCTTTACTAGCTGTGGCATCACATTGATGACTCATATTCATCTTGTGGTCATTTGTAGTGCTAACCAGCATAGCACTGCCAAGCCTATAAGCATGCTGCAGGTTTTTCCTCCCAAGGTGGAGAACCTTGCATTTGTCAGTGTTGAACACCATCAGGTTCTCATCCCCCCATTTCCTGAGCCTGTCAAGATCTGACTGGATCACCCTCCTGTCCTTAGGTGTGGATGCTTTACCCCAGAGTTTGGTGTCATCAGCAAACTTGGCTAGTCTGCTTCTGACATGAATGTCCACATCACTGATGAAGATGTTAAATAGTGTAGGCCCTAGGACAGTCTTGAGGGACCCCACTGGTGACTGTGCACCAAGACGATTGGCTCCCATCAACCACCACCCTCTGAGTCCTACCGTGGAGCCAGCTCCCTAGCCAGCGGATCGTGGTGAGGTCAAGGCCACAGTTAGCCTGTTTTGCCAAGAGGTGATTATGGCATATTAGATCAAAGACTCTTTTAAAGTCAAGATATACAACATCAATCTGTTCCCCCTTGTCCAGGTGATAGATCACCTGGTCATAAAAGGAAATTATATTGGTCAAGCAAGACCTACCCGCAACAAACTCATGCTGGGTATCCCTCAGGATATTGCTGTCAGCTAGTCTGTTAAGGATGGCCTCTTTGATAATCTAATAGAGGGTGGAGAGGGAGGACCTTAAGGTACTGGGCGTATGGATGGATACCCAGCGGAAAGGGAAGTGCGCATCGGAGGTACTGGAGAGAAGGGTGAAACAGACGGTGGGGTTGTGAGGCTTATCATCTAGGGGGAAGGTGAAGGTTATCAAACAGTACCTGTTGCCACTGATTTTGTACACGGATATGGTGTACTCCCCGTTCTGGCTACAGGTCTGTTGAGTTCAGTGGGCTTTGTGCCTTTTCTTTTTGGGGGGAGTGGGTGGGGTGGGGGAATAGAAAAGGTGGCTAGGATGGAGTTGTATAAGGAGAAAGGGTTGGAGGGGATGAGATATCCCTAACATAGAAGTTTTTATGTTAATTTCTTGAAAACGGTGGTGAGGGAAGCACAGTGGGCCACCAGAGATGGTTTTGAATTTCTGTAGGTTCTTTGGGGGAAGGCTATTATGAAGGTTGGGGCTATTTGGGAGCAAGTGGAGAGGGGTGTGGGCCTGGCGGATGTCGCTCCCTTATGTGCAACTGGGAAATTTTGTTATAGGGAAGGGTTTGGCAGGGCTGGGGATGCAAAAACGGTATTCAGGTTCATACGGGGGAGGGAGAAGATGACATCTGGGGGAGCTGAAATTGGAGCAGGTAAGTAGGATGTGGAAAAGAGTGGTGGAGAAAGAATGGAAAGGAGAGCATGAGGTGCGACAGGTGCTCTGTTGTTGGGGGCTGTCACAGTGCCTGAAGTGCCCAAGGGAGCTTTGTGATGAGTCCAAGTCAGTGCCACACATGCTGTGGGACTGTTTTTATGCTCAACAGGTATGGGGACAGGTAGCAATGTATTTGAAAGATATGGGAAGGGAAATGGGGGTCACATTCAAAAATGTCTTATATGGGTTATCAGAGGAGACAGGTGGGATGTGGGGGGTGAGGGTGTTGACCACATGTATGAAAGTAGCACTACAGAAGGTGCACTAAACGGGTTGTGTTTTTCCATGTTGGAGTGATTGCTGTTACAGAGGTAGGGATGGGGACAAGAGGGAAGAAGGGGATGCAAGTTGTGGCAAGGGGCTGGGCTTCAGGGGCTTGGTTTTGGTTAAGTCGGGTAGGTATTGGTTAAGTTGAGGTAAGGCACACTGTAACGGAATGGGAGGGTGAGGACTGTGTGTATGGGATACAGAGGGTAGGGGTTATTGCAACTTACATTTTGTTTTTGGTGTATATACCATATGACTGAAAAAGATGTACATAAAGAAACATGGTTTATTTTGTTGTTGGGATATTACCACTGTCTTGGCTGATCCTGGCTAGTGTATATGTTTAAGTAGTATGTGATTTTGGTTATCTTGTTCGTGCTCTGTAATCCCTGACACTTGTCTGTTGTAACTTGCTCTGGGAAGCCTCTGTTGGGGTCGTTCTTAGAATGCCTGGATGTGTTTTCTAATTATAAAAAACCCAAAAATCTCTGTTGCTTCCACCTCACACGTCTTGCAATCCCCTGGGTAGAGCATGAGTTTAGATTTAAATTGAGGGCAACACAGTGCTCCCCTTCGCTCTTTTGGGGATGAGGATAAGGGAATCCCAGGTGGAAGGAGGATCTGGGAGTCACGGACAGGGCCGCGGCAGAGCTGAGGGCGGACGGGGCCCCATTATCCCCGTGCAGCTCCTCCTGGGCCTGCGGCCGATGTGTGCGCTGGGTACCAGCGGGAGCTGCTCCAGACTGGAGGCTGAGGGGCGCTGGGAGCAGAGGCTTTGTCTTGCGGGAATCCCGCTCCCAGGCCGCCCTTCCCGCAGCAGCCGCTGGCGCCGGGAAGACAGGAGCTGTCCGGCCGCCGGGGGGCGGGGCGGGGCGGGGCGGGGGCAGGAAAGCGGAAGCGAGCGGCCTGGGGAGCCGCTGGCGATGATGGGCGGCCGGGTTGGCGGCGAACGGTGGCGTCCCGGGGAGGCGAGGCCGAGGTAGCTGCGGTCATGCGCGGCTCGGGCTGGGGGCTCGGGCTCTTCTTGCTGCAGCTCTTTTCGCTCCGCGCCGCTGGCAGCGGCTGGACCAGTGGCCGCGCCGGTGAGTGTCTGCGCGGGCCGGCTGGGTCCTTTGCTCGCCGCCGCGGGGCCTGGAGCCCGCAGCCCCGAGCAGGCGGCAGAGGCCGGGTGGGCGGTGCGCCCCGTTGGCCGTTGGGGGCACGTCTCGGGGGGGCGAGGGCGACTGAAGCCGGTGGACTGCGGGCCGGCCGGGAGCTCTGCCCGAAGCGGCTCCTTCAGGGCCGGCCGCGGCTTCCCTGGCGGCTCGGTGCAGCTGGAGCCCGGGCCACCGGGGAGGTGCAGAGCGCGGCTCTGGCGGGCCTCGGCCCCGCGCTCGCCCCGGCGTGGGGCTGGGCTGTCCGAAGAGACCCCAGCACGGCACCCGGGGCGGTCACGAGCCGTCACAGGAGAGGCGGCGTTAACCTTTCTGTGTGCCGGGCCTGACACTGCTGCCTCGCCTGCTTCCGGCTCTTGGGGCTAGCGCTTTCCTCTTGATTCGCAGCACCTGCTCCCCTATGGTGCTGTCCTTGGAAGTGTGTGTAAGACCTGGACATTGATTCCGTTGTGTTAGAGACCAGTTGCTTTCCATAACATTTCTGTGAGTCTTAGTGAAACTTGGTAAGGAAACTATCTGTGCCACTTGCTTATTGTTCTGTTAGTCCTTGTATCTGCCTCCTCCCCGTTCTTGCATATGCCAGCAAATTCTCTAATGCAGGCAGCAGAATTTGCCAGCTAAATAGGTTAGACTGAATGCCTAGCCCAGGCAGATCATTCAGATTGCAACTAGCTCTAATTAACAGTGCTGCAAGCCCCACATTGTTTACTTAAAGCACAGTCTCCTTAAACTTATGGATAGGAATATATGACATGGTTGCCTACAATCTTAGGGAACTGGATTCAGTCACTTTTAGTCTCTTGTTCAGAGAACTGCAGATCTCTTCCAATGCAAGAAGACTGTGCAAGAGCAATCTTCTAGTCTGATGCTTACTTCCAGCTCTCCGTCTGCCACTGTCTAGCAAACTTAAAAAAAACAAAAAACAGTGGCCCCCCAGTTATCTAGGAAGGAGCACTTCCTAGATGCCAAGACCTTGTATCAATTAAAGCTCCGAGTACCAACATAAAATTGCATGGTGAGTAAGTCATGGTCTTTTACCTTAACTGTTCATAGGAGTGAGTGTAGGACAAGAGGAGTGTTAGTACCTAGCTCAAAGAACTTGGACTAAAGCATTAAGCTTGAAGTGGTTTAAGTAACAGCTTTTTAATCCCTGTGGATAAGAGGTTACAAGTTGATTATATAGGCTAGTTCCTACCAAAAGAACCAATTAGTTGGCCTTGCCAGTTTCTTTGGGGTGGAGATCAGATAGAACTGAGTCTTTTCATCTTTGTTCTTATTACTTTCTGCTAAAACCAGTGTATTCTTAGGAAGCTGAAACAGAATCCAGTACTTGGATCTCTCTGGTGGTCTGTCCATGTTGAAGAGACCACTGTTGGCTCCACTAAAAGGAGTTTTCTGCCTTGAACTCCCACTGATTATTCTTTCAGCAGAATTTGCATGGTAGCTGTAGCTCAGTGGTCACCAACTAATGAATCTCAGTTGACAAGTCAATCTTGGAACCTCTTGGAGTTGATCTGAGGCTGGGGGGTGCCAAGTGTGCATGTGCATGCATGCGTGTACCCTACCCCCAGCTTAGCAGGTCAGTCTGTGGGGAAGGGAAGGGGTGGGAACCATATTGAGGCACCCATGGTGAGGGACCGAGCCATACAGAGACAGGAGCAGGGGTAAGGAGAGTGGGGCCCCTGCCAGGTGGGAGGATCAAGCCTGGGTGGCTTCTCCAGGGGAGGGGGACTCCTGCCACTTTGTGTACCCTGGCATTTAGGATGGGCATGTACACTGCTTCTGTGCACAGTGGAAGCAGCTGCTGTTGCAGGCTGGGCTTTGTGCCCTGAGCCCTGATGCAGCCTACCTGGGAGCAGCCTGATGTCACGTGCATCCAGCCACTGGATGGGCAGGGGATGAGGCTTAGCCCAGCGGCGGGACACACATAGCATGGGGCCACTTCTAAGCAGGCTGCAGTGAGGCTTGGCACAAAGCCTAGCATTCGACAGCAGCTGCTTCTGCCATGCACAGTTAGGGGGACATTTGCCCCCTGAACACTGGGCAGTGAGGACTCTGGCAAGCAGCTGTAAGGGAGGAAGTGAGGCTGGAGCTGGCCCTGCACAGCCAGGGCACAGGACAGAGCTGTAAGCAGCTCATCCAGGGGCGGGGGGGGCACACCTCAGGAGGGCATGGTGGGATGTGTGTCCCTAGATCTGCAAGCTGGCCAGGCTGGCTGCCACTGCAGGCTAGGGTTGGGCAGTGCTTGAGCTGGGCAGCAGCAGTAGCACTGAGAGTTGGGGTATGGGTAGAGGGGGTGTTACAGGCACCCAAAAATTCACCGTAGCCCCCCACATAGCTTCCCCTCTGAGTACCACCATCTGTCCTGAATGCAGCACACCCTAGCTCTCTGCTGTGAAGAGCACAGTGCTGTCTCTCTTCCTCTGCCCCCCACGCTGGGATTTGCATGGGGGGGCAGGGAGGGTGGGCTGGGGCTGGAAGGCAGTGCTGCACTCTTCACGGGGAGCTGGGCTGTGCTGCATTCAGGCTGTGTGGTGGCACTTGGAGGGAGGCCTGTAGCAAATTTTGGGGGGCCTGCACCCCCCTGTAGCCCTGCTCCCAGTGGCACCACAGCCCAGCCCGCAGCCAGCCTGGCTGGCATGCAGATCCAGGGGCCCCCCATGCATGTGCCTTCCCATCCTTGTGCCCCCCAGATGAGCCGCTTGCAGCTCCATCCTGTGCTCTGGCTGTGTAGGGCCTGCCACTGCTCCAGCGCGACTTTTTCCCCTACTGCCGGGGTGGGGCATGGAAGATCAAGGCCCCAGCGGTGAGTGAGGAAGTGAGGCTAGGGCTGGGGCCTTGATCTGTCCTGCTCCCACCTCCACAATCCTTTCCCCTCCCCCACCCCTTCTCCCACAGATGTACCTGCTGGGGGGTATGCCCCCAAATATTTTTTTTTCCCTCTGTCTTGATCTGCCCCTCCCCTCTCCTCCCTTTCCCTTCCCCCAGACTTCACCTGCTGGGCGGGTGGTGTTGGCACACAGTAGTAGGGTTGCTTTTGAATGCCAAAGGTGATCTCTTACTTAAGAAGTTGGAGATCACTACTCTAACTTTTATGACCTCTCTCTACCCCTACCTCACATATTTATATTTAAACTTGGTTAATCTTTGACAGCTATTCTTCCCTCTGCCCAGCTATTTCCTCATTTCCTCACTATGATTCAGCTTTGGTTTTGCATTTTGACAAATGGAGCCAGCTTGGAGAAGTCAGCCCTACCTCTTTCTGTGAATGCTGTTGGTCAAGTTAACCCTACCTTATGTGAAGCTACAGTTCTTTGGAGCATGGTGTTTGCTTTCAGTATGATACTGATACCTGTATAGGGCACAGAAGTTTCCTCAGCATTAGAACATGAAACTGGAGAACAGGCCTTGTTCTGAGAGCTAATGAGGAATTTCTTAAGACCCAAAAAGAGAGGTTTTACAGATGGAGTCTTCTGTTTATGAGGCCAGTATTTCTGGAAAGTCAACTCCTGAAGGCACTGGGATTTTTAGCAGTTTGTAACAGGTTGCCCTCCCCAGCGCTATCTTCTTGGTCATTTGCACCCTCCATGTGGGGATGCCCTTGGAATCTTTCTGTTTTGCCCTAATCTTTCCTGCCATGTCTTAATGGAAAATTATTATTATGCAAGCAGGAGACTGCCTATGTTGGGGTCTCCTAGGATGGCCAGACTCCTTTTTCCTCTGGCTAAGCCTCCTCATCAAAATCCACCAACCAGGTTTCAACTCCGAGGCTCTAGCTTTTCCTTCCAGTGCCTGGAGGCTCGTGGCCCCCTTTCCTGCTCCCTTCTGGAGCACGGCACTCCCTCACCCAGAGGCACAGGCATCAGCCCCACAGCAAGGGAGCCACAAGTTCAAAACTAGGGCGCAACACCACTAGTCCAAACGAAAACAAAAATATACCCGCATCCCCAGGTGTGCCAGGACTCTCCGGCCCTTTACAATCGTCCCTTGAGTACCAGGGTTTGTTTGTGTCGCCCCAAACTGTGCCGTTACTGGCACTCGGACTTTGCAGCCCTGTCTCACTCTGCGCCCTCACTGGTGCCAGGGCCATGCCCCTCAAAAAGCTATGCCCTCACTGGTGCTGGGGCTCCCACTCCAGAGTGGGTACCCAAAAATGAGACCTCCTCCATTCCCTAATATCCTCAGCCAAACCTTCGGTCCTTAAACAGCAACAAAACACAAGCCCCCAGGCTGTAACAAATTCAAGCTGCTTGGCTAAAACATCATTCAAGCCTCCTGGGCAATACTCTGTCCCTCAGCAGTGTCAGAAGCTGTTCCTACAGTCAGGCCTCATCTGTCTTCTCTGGGAGAGCTCCTTCCCCCCTTAGCTGCTGGCAGGGAACTGCCAGCCTGGCCTCAGGCCTGGGGATTAAATGTGAGCCAGGCCCTGTGCTTTCCAGTCAGCTGACTGCTGGCAGGTGTGGGTCACTAGCTCACTCTGGTTGCCCCTAGCAACCTGCACCTGGGTAATTATGTCTGCTTTATGAGTAGCAGGCGCCTTAGTGCACTGCTACCCAGTTTTTATCTGTTGCTGTCTGTCAGAAGTTACGGCCATCATGGCACTGAATGTCTGGACTCAGTTTGGCCTGTGGATTCTGTCTCAATGATCTAAAGGGGGAATGGTAGGTCTTAGGCAACCTCCATTCCTCCATACTCTTGCCTAGATGTATAGTTGCAGGGCTCTGTATAAGCAAATTCATCAGGCACCTGACTAGACCTCTTACATGTGCACCAAGATCCAGAGGATCAATAGTTGCCTGCAGAAATAACCAAACAACCTACTAGAAAGCAGCATGTTTTTCCTGAGACAGACCAGTTCTGGGTGGCTACCCTGTTTTTGTCCCACCATTCACTGATGAAGAGTGGGGGAGAATTGCCCTTGTCACCACTGCATCCCACTCAAGTGGGCTAGGAGGTGGGAAGAATCTTGCTGCCCTATAAACCTCTTTTCAGCTGCTTCTGTAAATAATCTTATGTTCACTCTAGTTTTGGTGAGAACAGTGAAAATGGTTTACTCTTTTCTTTTGCTCCCCTTTATCTCTCTTTTAAATGCCTTTTGCTCACAGCCCACAGCTAGGCAGATTCTGAGCTGGACTATACATAAAGCTAGACTACATGAAAACATGCTTTTATTTAAGTTGTCTCAATCTTAGGGTTACCATATGTCCAGTTTGGCCAGGACAGTCCCAGATTTCATAGGCTGTTCTGGTCAGTTAGTGAAAATTCAAACAAAAGTCCTGGATTAGAGCGACCCCACTAGCACTGCCCAGCCCAGCTCCTCCTGAGAAATAGCTGGAGGTGGGGAGAGGGCTGCTGAACTGAGCACTGCTCTTCCTTCTGGGGTGGAGATCAGCTGTGTTGCAGCAGGGGGAGAACAGTGTCAGCAGCTCATGCATGTTCACCCATTCACAGCCCAGCAAAGTCAGAACCATGCAGAAGCTGCCATGGTGGAGCTTCATTGGGAGGGGAAGTGGAAGGGGACAGGGCAGCTTGGACCCCTGCCCTGAGGGGAGATGTGTTCCCTCCTTATCCTCCAGCTCCCCCCAGCTGCTGGGACCCATATTTGGGGTGGTGGTGGCTCTGGGCTTTGAGCTGCAGACTTTGTGCTGCGACTGGCTATGTCCTGCTGTGTGGGTGTGTTGCAGTGGTGGGATGGAGAAGACAAGCCAGAGAGGGGGGAGGTCTGGGGAGCAGAGAAGCAGGGAGGAGGATTGATAGGAGAGAGGAGAAGAGTGAATGAGGGCATGAGGAAAGAGGCTTGGAAAGAAACCAAAGGGGGAGGAAGCTGGGTTCAGATGGGAGTGCTGTAGAGGGGGTCACAGGGCAGCAAGAACAGGCAGCCTAGTTTCAGCCTCTCACTGACATGATGGTCAAGCAGCTGACGTACATACACTACGCCTTGTGCTATACAGCAACTTGGTTTTGGAGCAGCTGCAAATGCACAGACAGACACATACACACCACACTCAAACTTCCCACTGAAAAGGTCAACTTTCTGCCTGCTCCTGCCTAGCAGAACGAGCCCCAGCCACTTCTTTCCTGACTTTGCTAACCTCATTTCCCCATAGGCAGTGATTCTCCCCCTAAGCTGGCCAGTGTGGGGGAGGTAGAGGGGCATGATGGGGGGAAGGGGAAGGGACAGTCAGATTTCCTTAAAAAATAATATGGTCACTCTACTCAGTTTCCACCCAGCCACCATTCTCTCTCTGCTTCTGGCTTCATTCACCTGTTGCACCTTATCATTAACCAAGACTGTGGGCACTTCAGGGCAAAGATTGGTTTATCTTATTTGTGGCACACCTAAGTGCGC
>JAGPOW010001543.1:52830493-52883339 GCA_030014935.1 Caiman crocodilus
CAGCATGCTCTGCGTAGAGAAATGTGGGCTGTGATCGAAGAATCCAAAGCCCACATCGTAGCACCAACCCCGAAGGTGCTGGTTTACAGCCTCGATACACGCCTCATGTCGCCTTCCCTGTTGACTCACTGGTAGAATGGAAGAAAACACCACCTGCGCTCCAATTGTCTTGCGCTGCCCTCCAAGAGCCTTAAAATCTTCAATGATGTCCTCTGGCCAGCCTCTCGAAGCATCGTTGGTCCCCACGTGGACTACCACTAATGGATAGTAATCTGTGGGCCTCACAATCTTCCGGATGCACTCCATGACGTCCCAAACCCACGCTCCAGGCAGGCAGCAGACCTCTCGGCCCAAGGGGTCAGGATGGCAGATGGGATGCTCCGTGCCCCTCAGGATGGAGTACCCGATGACCAGGACTCAACGTTTACTCCTAATTTGGGATCTCTTCTTCTTTTCCACCTGCATTGATGGTGCATGAACAGCCCCTCGAGAGGGGTTCTCCTCAGGAATCTCCTCCAGGGTGGCCAGGGCTGGCCCCTCGAGAGGGGTTCTCCTCAGGAATCTCCTCCAGGGTGGCCAGGGCTGCATACTGTTCCCAAGTGGCACCTCAGGTACAGGCTCTGCAGCAGCACGGGCTGCCCTGGGTCCAGGGGGAACTTGCTGCCACTGACGAGTCGCTCTTCTAGGTCTGGGGGGCACCTCAGTAGGTTTCTGGCCCTGCAGAGAACAGAAGTACATGTCAATTTCATCCTCTGCCTCCCGGATCCCCCGTAGCCTACTCACCTCTGCCTGGAGCTCCCGCAGCCGCTCCTCTAGGGCCTGAAGATGGCCACAAGAGGGGCAGCCAGGGGATGCCCCAGGCATCACCAGAACCCTTCTCAAAAGTGGAACGGCTTTTCTAAAGAGGCTGCGAAATATGCCTCCCACACCAGCCCCATACATCACGGGCATCCCCTGATATCCAGGAAGACCATACCCAGCCTGGACGTTATAATAATTTCTGTACAAATTAGGGTACCCATAGTTTTTTACCATCACCATGGTGCTTTTACTTATTTTAAAATCTCAAAGTCTTCCGGGGGCATAGATGGAGCTTAATGATCACCTTACCAAAGTGAAATGAGACGTGTTTGTTCTGATCCATCTTTATTTCAATGCTGATTGTGTCAACGTGGTAACAACTGATGGGGACATAATGCGGGTTGTCATATGTGATGGTGACAAACTCATTGTTGCTCTGACAGACAGGGACGCAGCATAGCAAAGGAACTGAAAACTCCCCAACAAGCTGATGTTCCACAATGTCCACATAGACATGCAGTGAATTGAACCCACTGATAATATCAGCTGGGAAGGGTAGTTTTTTCACAGAGGCCCTGGGTAGCATTCCCAAAATACAGGCTAGCTCACCATGCGTATAAAAACCAAAGAAGTTATCTTTGGATTTAAGTCTCACTTTTCCGATTGCTTGGTCATAGTGCATAACTAATTCGGGCAGAGTAGGATTGGTGGTAATTGTTCATAAGATCCAGTAACTCTGTGATGGTTGTATAGTACTCCCGAGGCAGGATGTACCACCATTTTTTAGTCCCAGAAGTGATTTTGAAAGGGGTGTCTTCATTGATGTTGTTCCAGCTGTGTGGGTATTGTCTTTCTGCTAACCCTATCTCCCAGTTCCCTAGCAGATCCAGAGGTTTAACCAGCTGTATGGTAAAGCTTGAGCTGGTGTTCTGCAGAAAAATGCTGGAGCAAGCATTGCTGCGCAAAGTGACGTAAAAGTCGCCATCATGCATCTCGGTCTTCTGACTGAGGTACCCCTATAAGTTAGAAACTTGGGTGGCTTCCCCCCAGCTGTTAAATTTTGATGGCCACCCCAACCATTTCACCAACAACCGATTCTTTCTTCCCTTTCCTTTCATTGCTAGAACTTTTTCAACTCTGTATACTCTGCCTTGTTTGATGTTCACTTTTTGTAGTTCTTTAGGGTAAAAAGAACCCTCAATAGGTTCATTTTTGTAATCTTTTAGGTGGTATACAGGCATCTGCACATGTCTACGAACTTCATCCACTATGAAAAGCTCATCAGTAGATGTTTGTTCATAACCTTTTTCAAACCTCCCTTTGGTCCTAAACACTCTCACATGGTTTCCTTTTCTAAACACAGGTGCTGCTGGTTTTATTTTGAAATAGTTCCCGTACACGGCTTTCCACACCCATGGAGAGTTTCAGAAGTTCACGTCAACAGGTCTGGTGTGGACAGTTCTGTGAAAACTGTGGTTGTAGCTCTTTATAAACTCTGGTAACACATCAATGCAGTGAAAGGTGTTGTGGGCTGTAAAATACCTCCACATCTTTGATTTTAATGTTGTGTTAAACCTCTACCACTGCTGCTTTCACTTCACTATTCATTGCAAAATGGTGAATATTACATTGTTTTAACAGCTTGCTTAAAGACTTATTTAAAAATTATTTTCCCCGATTAGTCTGTATTTTTCAAGGTACAAGACCCTCTGTAAAAGTGGTTTTAAAGGCCCAAGCTATTTCACCACCTGTCTTGTCTTTTAGACCCACAACCCAGGCATACTTTGATAATATGTCTGTTGCTGTTACAATGAACTTAACCCCATGATCATGCTTGAAAAAACTGCTGCATATCCACCAAATCTGCCTGCCATTGCACATCAACATCTGAAACAACAGTCTTGTTTCTTTTAAAACGTCTTCTTGCTGGTTTGTGTAGGGTGTAAGCATCCTGATCTGGATGTCAGGTGGCACCCCGCTTCTGTTCAGAACCTTATTCTGCCTTTTGGTGACTTTAAAAAGTGTGTTCACCCCGCCAAAACTGCCAGTTTCACCAGGAGAGTAATAAACTTCCTTTAACACAGCCTCCTGTGTAGACATGTCTGCTAACTGCTTTCCCTACACCCACCCCATGCTAACACCCATGTGATACATTCAAACACTTGAGGACAAATTTAAACCATGGCACAAAGATACCATCTTCCAAATTCTCAACTTCTGCTTAAGGGGCTGGGCTGATAGGTCATAACTTTACCACATGATCTAGGGCAGTTCTTGCAGCATGAGGGGTTGGGCTTTGGGGGTCTGCATGGGCTGTCCTTCTGATGTCATGGACCATTTGGTGGTAGTGTCACATACCATGTGACTGGGGGCAAAATTGCTGATGTCATGCACCACATGACTGAGGTCATGGGGCAGGGCTGGTGATGTCACAAGCCATACAATGGGAAAGGGGTGGGGACTTCTGGTCCCACCCACCTGTCACATTTGCATTGAAGGGCAGTGAGCTTATATACTACTGAGAGAGACTGGGACTGGCTGGAATGGTGAACTTTAGGAATTAGTGTGGGAGTGGGGGTAGGGGGGGAAGCTAAAGGCACGGAGACGTATCTGAAAAGGAACTTGGGCACACTGGAAGTGACTTGGAGTGGCTACCACAAGCATTGGGACAAGGACCCAGTTATGAGGGTGACAGAGACATACAAGTTAGCCTGGGGATGAGAGCCTGAAACTGGGAGCCATTCATGAAGGGAGGGAATAGAGACATCAGAGAAAAAGCCTGGAGGATGAGACTAGGACTAGATCAGCAAGGGACTGGGATGAAAAACCACGGTAGGCAAGGAAAATGGGACTGGTACCAGAAGTCAAGGTTGGATGGGGTGTGGGACAGGATGAATGGGGTGTGGGAGAAAGGTTCACTTGTCAGGGGGCAAAGGGGAGAACATGAAAAAGGCATGATAGGTGTAGAAAAGTCTGTACCTACTACAGTGCACACATTTCACAACTGGAACAGAATCCCTGAGTCACCTGGATCCCTGAATCCCTTGGATCCCTGAGTTTCACCATTTGGCTACTGTCAGGAAATGCCCATGGCAACCACTGGCAGAGCCCCATCCTCCTCTACTTTTAATCTAAACAGTAGATGACAAGCTACTGCTGCCCTCAGGTATTTGGTTATGTTTGGGTGGCTGATGTTGATGTGGTGCATATGAAGAGGTCTAGTCCTGCTGATAACCTGTGTGGCTGTTGATATAGCAGCATAGGGAAGAAATTATTTTTTTTCCTCCAGTGTGCTGCTTCAACAACTTCTAAAATTAAAAATATGCCAAAAAAAATCCCATACTAGGAAAATATCTATTAATGTTGCAAATACAAGCAAGTGCTCATATGTTAGGAAATGCCAGAATTTATGTTGTTCAGGCAACCATAATTCATCCGTCATATGTGGAGGCAGATACAGGCTAATGTGATCACATATGGTTTTTCCCACTGCCTCACTCACTGCACAGGATCAATGGAGCTTACTTGATGTATGTCTCCCTTGCAACAGCTGAGAGCTCAGTCATGCCACTAAGATAATGAGTCCCACTGGCTTTGCTATATACACATCCACCCCAGAATGGAGATGGGGAGGACAAAGTGGAGGTGACCTTGCTCTCAGGCTCACCCAAAACTTGGGTCTTGTTCTGGATGCCATGGGTGCCCCTCCTCACCCCAGATGTCCTAATGTCATATAACCTGGGTACACCCAAGGGTGTGCCCTATTCTTAGTCAGATGGGATGGGTAGGCAGGAGTGGGGTGCTGTGAGAGGGATGCCAGAATTTTGAGCAGATCCCTCTTTCCTCTATAGAGTTAGCCCAAGCCCAAAGTTCTTAATTATATACAATTTATTGAGTTACCAACATATATATATAACTCTTTAAGATAGATATAATTACAGATATACATACAAATATACATGTAAATGTCTGTTAGCTGGAGGAAATCAGCCCTAGGGAGAGCAGTCAGGTAAGTACCTGTGCTTTAGGCCCAGAAGGAGGGTGGATCCCAGGATAATCTATCCAGCAAGTTTATACCACAAGTGGATTAGCTAATAAAGACATCCTTACAGAGCCCATTATACAGATTTAATATACCCAACTATTTATAACACCAACAATAGCCATAGATACTGAATAGGAAACATAACTATGCCAGATATTAGACACACCCTATCTGGTCCCTCAAATGGGATAGGGTCTTCTTCCCCGAGGCCCACTTCCATCAGGGTTCCTTGCCTGGGGGCACTTCCCCTGCGGGACCTGGGTTCCTGGTAACTCATGGTCCTTCCTCTGGGGGCTGCTGATCTGGCCTCTGGGTCCCCACACCATCTCAGGCCTCCTAGAACCATTGGCCTCGAGTTGAGTGTTATTCCGTTTAGGTCCTGTGCCCCACGTTGGACACCCAGGGATCTCTTATGGGAGCTGAGCCCTCACTGGCTCTGGTTCCTCAACCTCATACCAGGGATCTTTCCCCTTCCCAAGCCCGGCTTGGGGGACCAGGGCTCTTTTAATTTAATGGTGAGCCACACTGCAGGGCTCTGGTTATCTAGCCTAGAGCTGGTGCTAACTTGAGTAGCCTTGAATTGCTCCCAGGGCTGACTCTCCATGAGCCGACCTGCACATTGCGTGGGCCCTGAGCAGCCTTGAGCTGCTCCCAGGGCCGCCACTCGCATACCTCCCTGCCCGGCTGCCTGCCAGAGATACAGGCCTGAGTTTCCCTGCTGCAGCTCCCATGGCCCAGGTCCATGTACCACCCTCTGCACTGTGGAACCTGCCGGCCCTCCAGGGTTGCAGGTTCGAGCCACTGTTCATGGCTCCCAGAGCCTTAGCTCCGTGCACCAAAATGCATACTGTGACACCCAGCCACCTGCTAGGGTTGCAGGCTTGAACTGCCACTCAGAACTCCCAAAGCCTGGATTCCATGCACTGTGAAGGGCCTGAGCGGTCTCACACCACTCCCAGGGGCAGGTCTCCATGCACCGGCACCGTGCACAGCCAGAGTGGTCTCGCGCTGCTCCCAAGGCTGCTCCTCCAGTAGCGGCTTCTTGGGCCTATTGCCCACTGGGGAAAATCTCCCCACCTTTTCTCACTCCACTCATCTTAAGTCCCTCGCCACATATCTTCCCCGGCACATTCCCCTTTTATACTCTTCAGTGGCTCCATCCCCGAAGTTCTCCGGACCTGGTGCAGTTCTGATTCAGGTCCAGCTGCTCCTTGCCCCCTCCCTTTGGAAAAGGGTGGGGAATTGCTTCCCTTGTGCTGCCTCCAGACTGGTGGGTGGGCTTCAGCCATCAAACAGCAGACCCTCGATCCTGGGATTCAACCCAAGCTCTGAAAAGGTAGGTCTGCTACAGTCATGTTCAGGGTTGATAGGTGTAGTGGGAAGCAGGAAGGCTGGGTTTAGCCTCAGAGGCCTCTAAGGCTGACTCTATTTCTTCTGGAAAATGGCAATAATTCATAGATGTGTGTGTTGTTCAGAGAAAACCTTAAAACATCATCTCCTCTCAGCATAGGGATGGGATTAAAGACCTTTCAAAGTGACAGAACTGTTGACATTCCTCTAATGAGCAGCTAGTCCACATGCGGGGGGGCTTCCTTGTTATTCAGTGTGTGACCCAAGGTCACCTTTATTGTACTCTGCTCACACCTAGCTCTGGGGACCAGGTAACTCTCCTCATGGGATTTTGTATGGTACTTATTTACTAGGACCTGCATTTCTTCACAAACAGTCATTTTAAAATTAACCTTCACACCACTCCTTCAAGGTGAAGGGATTGTTACCCATGTTACCCTTGTGACAGCTGGGAAGCTGAGAGATAGCAAGATTAAGGGCAAAAGTACCCACTAAATTTGGGTCTCTGTTCTGACATGACTTGGACTTGATTATTCAAAGTACTTAGAATTGCACAGCATTTTACACATTCAAAGCCCAACCCTCATTCAGTGCCAGCAGTGTGTGCTCAGCACTTCAATTCAGACCTCAAGGTGTCAAATACAATAAGTGAAATAAGGAACGCTTTGGTGGTGACCATGAGTGAAAGGGACTTGCCCAAGAAACCAAAATGACTCTGTGGTAGAGATGGGGTTTAGCAGCTGGTGTTCCAGGGCAGCATTCAGCTGCCTTACTGATAAGACAGTTGCTCATCCTCTTCCTTTCTCATTTATTACACACCTTTGACCTTGCTCAATAAATGATGTAGCAGTCCTATAGGAAACACCTTTCTTCACTCTGCAGCCTTTGTCTTTCCTCAGAACAGGCTTTGATGTGACTACCAGGGGCTGTGCTTTGGGTGGAGGTGGCAGTAGAGACAACTGGACCAGCAGTGAGGTCAGTCGCTATTTTTGCTCCCCCTGCATGTGAATGCCCAGGGCTGGTACCCTGGTTGCCCATCCCTTAGTCATGCTAGTGCTGTGCAATGAATGAAAGTATGGTGCTGCGGAAAATGTGTGAGATCACTTAATTATAGTGCCATAACACATAGATTTCATAGATTTTAATGGCATTAGGGGCTGAAAGGGACTTTGTGAGCTCAATGAGTCCAGCCCCACTGCCAGAGTCAGGAAGTCTTCAGGGCCCAGACAATCCCAGCAAGATAAGCATCCAAATGCCTTTTTAATGAGTCCAGAGTAGGTGCTTGCACCATCTCTGGGGTGAGCCTGTTCCAGACCCTGGACACTCAGACTGTAAAGAAGTTTTTCCTTATATTGAGTCTGAATCAGACTTCTAGAAGTTTGTGGCCATTAGACATAGTTATCCCTTGGGGGGCCCTGGTGAACAAGTGCTCTCCCAGATTCTGATGCACCCCTCATATGTTTATAGGCAGCCACCAAGTCCCTCCTGAGTCTTCTCTTCACCAGGCTGAAGAGTCCCATGTCCCTCAGCCTCTCCTCGTAAGGCTTGCTCTCTTGGCCTTTGATCATATGGGTGGCTCTCCTCTGGACTCTCTCAAGCTTATCCACATCCCCCCTGAAGTGGGGAGCCCAAAACTGGATGCAGTACTCCAGCTGCAGCCTCACTAAGGCCGAGTAAAGTGGGAGGGTAATGTCGCTGGTTTTGCTCAAGATGCATTGGTGGACACATGCCAGAGTTTGGTTTGCTCTACCAGGCACAGCATCCCATTGGGGGTACATACACATAAAGGAAAGCCAAATCGGACTTCTGTGGATGTGGCAGCCTTAATAAAATTATTTTAACCAAGGATAGCATGTATAAAAAAGTATCAATCTTTCCCTATTGTCTGAATTCAGAATGTAAAATTCTGGCCCCTACTGGGGTTCTGTGATCAGCAGGAATCTTGACCTTCAGACTGAACTAACTAACGGAATTGGAAAAGCAGCTAAGAATTTTGAGCTGTTACAGAAATGTGCATGGAACAACAGTAAATGATCAGCTAAGATGTAGATGCAAATCTATGAGAGTTGTGTGCTCTCTCCATGCTTTATGATTCAGCTAGAAGGACTACATACACGAGGCACATGAGACTGAACAGCTTCATGTGAGATGTCTGTGTAAGATTATGAAAATAAAGTGGGAAGACAAAATACAAAACACCGAGGTATGGGAGCACACAGAAACCACTGTCAAAAAGAGGAGATTGCAATGGATCAGCCATGTCAAAATAATAGGGAGAGACCATATCCCCCAAAATATTCTGTACAGCAAGATTCAAGATGGCTCTAGGAAGTAGGGTCAGCCTCTACGGTAGTAAATGATGTGTGCAAAACTGTATGCACACATTCAACATCATCAGCATGGAAAGCTGGGAGGAGCATGCAGAATCCCATCTGATTTGTAGGGAACATTTGGCACTAGGTGCACCTCAACATGAAGTGACTTCAGTCCAGAGGATGAAAGCAAAGCAAGAAAGAAGAAAGTAGCATATTGTAAGCTTGGACTCCAGCTCAGACGATGTATGGATCTGTGAAGCTTGTAACAAGGTGTCTCAAATTGGGTTTGTCAGTCATAAACTGATTAATCAAACATCTTACTAGACCCGTTATGTCCACATCATGATACAGTAGATTCACAGTTGTCTACTCAGAGAGAAAAAGTAGATCGAGCCAACAACTGCGCACGTGAAATAAATGTAAATGATGTAAATGGAGAAAGCAATGTGCCATGCTTATGTCACCTGCTATAAGGAAAGTATTCGGAAACAGCCCCATATGGGTGAGTCACTTTTTGTAGGAGAAATTAATACCCAGCATAGCTTCCAGAAAAACTGTAAATCTTTTACAATTTGCCCTAACAAAAACCCACCAGCCCTTCAGTTATTGCCTGTACACCATCCCAGTTCAAGATACATTTCCCAGTGGCTTCCATCCATTCTTCTGTGGTCCAATTCTTCTGGCAATTGGTTACTAACAAGTTAATTTCCCTCACCTGCCCCTCAGTCAGAGCAACAAGAAGAGAAGACTGTGAAGTACATTGAAAGCTTGACCTTTGGCTGATTCCTTCAGATAAACAAATGATGTTGTACTATGTTCATCCATCTAGCATTAAGGGGAGGAATGTTGCTTTTTTTCTCTTTTTGAGATCATCCTGGAGAGCTAGAAATTGTATAGCCACAGCCTCCTCCTGGCAAAGCAACAGTGGGAGGGGGAATTATAGCTATGGGTAAATCCCTACTCCTATGCAAAAGCTTTAATCTCCATGCAAAGAGGATGTAGTGTTTTTAAGGTTTTTGCTGAATGATATACAGTATATTAATATAGCCCCTTCACTGTTGCATCTGAACACTTTACATTAATTTGTTCTCACAAGAGACCTGGTATCAGGGGGAAATTACCCCCATTTTACAGATGAGGAAGAAGAGTACAGAAAATAATGGAAGGGATGAGACGTTGGTTTATTTCTGCTCCCATTTAAGTGAATGGGTCAACACAGCACTTTTGGCAATCTTGTAATCTCTTCCTGCATAAAGCTGTAAAAGCTCTTATTTCAGAAGTAGGTTTAGAAGTGCATTAAATTAATCCAGAAAAAAGTATCTACTTTCTGAAATAAGAGCATCCACACATGGAGTTATTCAGAAGCAGTTCTTTCACTTTGAATTCCTACTTTCTCTTATTCTGAAGTATCTTTTCTGAGTTGCTCACTGTCCCACTGTAGCTGAGTTAGAAACTTGAACCCAAATCTCTTGTTCTCTCATTTCATCTACCTTTGAAACGTGTAGGCCTGAGATAATGGAGTCACCATGGGGGAGCTGAGTTTAAGTCCAGATGTTTCCTGGATGACACCTTGGAAGTCACCTTGTGGGAGTCATTCAAAATCCCTATTTGTTGACTTAATGACTTGATCCAAGGGGTATCCAGGCCACAAATCTGATGTTCACTCAGTAAATCATTTCCTTTTTTGTAATGATATATTTTGTCTTTTGCTTTGTCTTCCCTATATAGCAAATGTGCCCAGACATGTTTCCTATCTAGCCCCACTCTTTAACAGAAAAACCTCCTGCTCTTCTGTGCTTTTTCTCTTCCTGCTTTCATTTTGAGAAAATGTCTGTAATTGCTCTGCCATTGATAGGAACCAGTTGGCCCTGGAGTCTGGCCAAAAAGCACATGCAAACTGGTAGCAGATCTCAAGTCTTAGTGACAGAAGCCTTCTTGATACGCTGTCTCTTTGTCTCTCCCTTTTGTGGTAGGACATTGTCAGGTCTTTTAAGTAAAGACATGCACAAACTACATAGTTACAGTCCGCATCCAGATCTTCCAGCTTTTTGTCCTAGGATTTGAGTTCAGTGATTTATAAAAAGGAGTCATCTGTCAACTTCTGAGCCAAATCCTTAAAGTTAGGACTGGCCTGGTCTGATCACTTAATTCAGTCCACACTTGTTTGGCAGATAAGTGAAGTAAATGTGTAAACTGTTGCCACTGCTACCAAGTAAAACCCCCCATCTAACAAAGCACCTAACCTGGGATTTTCAAGAAATCCTTTAAGAGGTGGCACTCTAAATCCCATCTATCTTCCTTAGGAGTCCTTGAAATTGCCATGCTGATGAAGGGTTATGCTTAATACTTGCTGAAATTTAAGCTTGGGTAAACAGACAGAAATTGGTGAGACTGGTTATGTGCTGAAATTCAAATATGACTTTGACTACTGCTGTTGTCGAACAGTACTTTCTAAGTGGGCCAGTTTGAATTTTAAGCTGACTTACTTTTTGATAGGAAAAGAACTGCTGAAACTGAGTTCAACAGCAAATTCCATTGCAGTGCATACATTCCTTCCTCGCATCAGTGTTTGTAGCATGAGGAGCTTGTTACCATGAAAGAATGGATTGCATTAGAAGCCAGGTTCACATGGGATTTGGAGAGAGAATTCTTGTAAGGATTCAAATACATTCAGGGGGTAAGAGCAATACCCTGTATAAACTAGCATCTGCTCGCAGTAATTAAGGTCCAAAATCTTTGTTTGTCTAGTTGCTAAGGAGGAGAGAGAACAAATGGAAGTGGAGAATCAAAAGAAGAGACAAAAACAACTGAAACATGAATCAATAGACTGTCTCTGAATTAGCTGAGTTTTATACCAAAGGGAAATATGTGACTAGAAAATCATTTAAAATAAGACTGAACAAGATAGCAATAATTCAAAGATTTGAATAGTTTCCAGGCCCATGCTGACCTCCTAGGGAGGAGTAATGGGTGGTCCTTCCTAGTCAAGATCATAAAAATGAAAAACATATTGTTTGCTTACAGATTCACACAGTTACTGCCTGCCAAAGGATTTTAGGCCCTGGCAATACAGGCTATCATGAGCAGCCCAAATCTATCTCCCACTCCCTCCCGTCTTCCCACTCAGATTACTGAATCCAGGTCAAGGTTCTGTTTCCTGTCTTTATGTTACTGAATGGCATGGGCTATCTTAAATATTACCTACTGCTCTGGGATGGCTGACCACTCTGCTCTTCACCCACAATGGCAAATTCCACCTTAAAAGTAAAAGTTTTTTTGTGCAGGATTTTTCCCTGGAAGCATTCTGTGGCTGAGAAATAAACTCCCCCAGGAGCTAAGGACAGTTCACTGCCCCCGTGTGGTTCTCCCACAGAGGAGAGGATGACAAAGAAGTTTGTCACATCTGATTTGTCCAAATAACCACATCATTAAATATATGACTGGAAGGTGCTTGGGTAAAACAGTGAGGTTTATATGAAACACGAACTTGAAGAATGTAGAATGGACTCCGTGGTTTGTGCATGGCAGACTTGAGTGGGGTTGGGATCCACAGGCTCAGTTCACCCTCCTACGGAGAGATGACATTTGCAAAGATCACAAATGGAGCTAGGTTCAGAGTTCAGACACCTTCAAAGTTTGGGGCATTCTGATCTAATGCTTTGCTTTGACCCTATTTATCAAACACTAAACTTATCTTTTCTCTGCTAATAGTAATGTTAATATGTTAGTACTAGGCTCATAGCTGATTTAAAAGATTGATAATGACTCTTAGTGAGCAAGTACCAAGAACGTGTTCCCTGACTGCCCTCTAATGAATAGAGTCAGAATTGTTCAGTGGTGCACAGACCCAGCATCTTGGAGTGGAAGAGTTCAGTTCTCTGCTATTTGGCCATGAAAAAAGCAACTATGAAGATGTTATACAAGGCCAGAAACATACTATGCCATTTTTGTACTACGTATAGCCTCTTTCAGTTGAGGATCCCAAAAAACTTTCCAGACATTGATTAATTCATTTCCCAGAATGTAGATCTATTCTACAGTTCAGATACCAGAGAGATGCTGAGGTGAGGTGATATGCCCAAGACCACAAAGCTTGTGACATAAGAGTAGCATAATGGAATCCTGATTATTGGTCCGTGGCTTTTTACCCACTAAATCATTCAACCCTATTTCATTTGCAGACCCCTAAAATTTTTTGAATAGAAGCATGGACCCCTTTGGACATTTCAAATGGAGATATGGACCCCTTTGAATTGTAAGTATGAATATTCACAGGCTTTTGATTGAACACAGTCATCTTTTACAGACCCCTTAGATGTACGGTAGTCTGCAGAACCCCAATGGTCCATGGACCACAGGCTAAAAACCACTGCACTAAATCATTCTATGAAATATAATCTCTGAGACTGGAGAATTTCTACTTTCTTGAATGAGAATTTAACCTGAGAAAATGTATATTGTATCACTTACTGGATTGGTCATCCTTCTTGTTGCCATCATTATAGGCAAATGCATTAAATTACTGCTTAAGGCATGATGTCAAGTTGAAAGAGCTAGAGACCCTCAGATGTCCTCAAAAGTGGCTTCTGTTTTTTGGCTCTTGTTACCTTCCTGAACCCAGAACTGCACAAGCAGGTTTAGAGCTTCTTGTTTTCCAAAGGAAATCTCTACTTCATGGATGAAATCCACTTCCCATCAAATGCCATGGGAGAGACTAAAATTGGCCTTAGGAACAGCTGAGTCATTGAACCCTCAAGCTCAAATCCATGATGTCATTTTGGTGCTGTGCATGCATTGATTTCAAATGGTTTTCAATACCTTGTGAAGATCTGGACTTTAATGACTTTATTATCCACCCACAGAAACAGATGAACAAGCCTGTGCCTCTGCAGCTTCCAAGAGATCTCAGCATTTTTCCCCAATACCATCTCCCCCCAAAGCCATGCACTTTAGTTTGAGGCCTTTTGCTTCAGCAGCTTGTTGTTTTTCCCTGTTCCCCACACACTGCAAAAGCATCCTTATGGTGGTGCTTTTCCAGACAGCTCCTTGGCCTTTGCAGCCACATAGTCCTCAGTTTTGTTCAATTAATGCCTCAGTAAAACCTGAATCCAACCCTGAAAGGAGCCAAGGGAGAAACTGAGAGTGCCTCAGGGTTCATGCAAGAGTTTCAAAAAGGGGAAACTTCAGATTATTTCCACACCGCACACAAGAACAACATTGCGGTTAGGCAGCAGCATTTGAGGTATTGCTCATTTGCATAGAGCACCACGTCAGCTGCTTTTAAATCACAAGTGAGGCCATGATGCTGCTTGAATTTTAGTCTCTTGTTTTGACCCATAGATGCCAGACATGTGTTTCTCTCTGGAGAACAAGCACAAACATGTCCAACAAGGACAACCAGCAAGGGAGAAGTTTCTTCACCTCCAGCTGCTTTTGAATTTGGTGCTGTTTACTGAGATTGGAGTAGATATTGCTGAAGTTTCAGCCTTTGCTTACCCACCACACAAGTGCCCTAAGTGCTATGGCAGTGAGTGACCCCCAGTATTGTCCTTATCTCTGGCTTGTGAAGGGAACAGTGCTGTAGGAATTTAGGAGTGATGGTGGGGCAGACAGTGCATTGGAGGGGAATGCAGGAAAACCGAGTGCAGTGCTCAGCTCAGTACAAACTTCATGTGAGACCCGGGGCAAACTATTCCATTCACACAGTTTTTCTATTTCCTGGACTGCAAAACAGACACAGGAGTTGCCTCCTTCCTAGGGAGGCAGGACTGATATCAAGCCAGCCGTGCTGTGCACCACATTGCTACATGTCTTCCATGTACCTAGGCTGACAGTTTATGGGAAAAAGAGTTGGTAGTCAATGGTTGTCCACATCACAAAAACCAGAGGTGTAACAAGCAGGTTTTGTGGTCTGGGAAAACCCTGCAGAAGAGTGTGGGGAGGAAGGGGAGGAGAGATGTTGGTGAGCACTGAAGGAGAGGGGGTGCTAAAACAAGGTGGAGGGTGGAAGTCCTACTCCATGGACAAAAGAAACAATCCCCAGGTGCTGTTGCCACAGTGTGGTCTGTCTGCTCCTGGTTCTCTCTCCTGCAGCAGCAGTGCAACGGTAACACCAGAGAGCTACTTCTGTCAATGAGGCCCATACTCCTCAGGGTTGGGGGCTCAATTTGGCACCCCTACTAAATTTGCACCCTGCTGGCCCTTGCCCCACTGCCCCGTAGCCCCCTCCAGATGCACTAATCAAAAAAAAAATCTCATCACTGCCCTCCCATGTTGGCATTGCTGATTCCTGAATCGGTATGTGGAATCTTGCCCCTCAATGCATCTGTCCATCAACATCATCATTATTATTGTTCATATTACAGAAATAGTCAGCCCCAACTGCAATCAGTCAGTGCCCTGTTGTGCTAAGCATTGTGTAAATCTCAAGGAAGATGGAATCCCATAAAGCTTTCAACGTATGAAAACTTTTATTACTATCATGAAACACATTCAGACCAACAACTTAGAAATGAAAGGCTTCTCTATGTTATCTCCCAAGTTAACTATGCCCTGCTTTGAATGACACCTATTTCCAGATGACTTCACCACTGGAAAGATCAGGTTATGGGGAAAAATATTACATTGGGTGTTCAGCTAGCAAGATCAGACTCATACTTAACACATTGGCTTGGGGCATGAGAAAAAGCTGGAGTCAGTATCTGCTTCTGCTATAAAGTTCATGTACATCCTTGAAGAAGTCATTTAACACCTCCCATTTCCCAGTGGAGAATGATGCCACTTCGCTGTCTTCTATTTAGACTGAGGCAGGAATTACATTTCACTGGGTGCATCTACATGAGATGCTACGTTGCCATAGTGACAAGATAATGTGATGTAACTCGTCGCTACAGCAACATAGCATCAGCAGGTACAAACTACTATGCAGTAGGGTTGGAAATAACCCATGTGCCACCAAGACTGTGCAGTACCAGCGGTTACTTCGCAGTTATTTAGTACTTGCTAAAGCTAAGTACTAAATGACTGTGCAGTAACAACTGCACAGTCAGGCGCACATGTAGACACACTCACTGTGAAATATGTTACTGCAAGCCCACCACAACAGAGTCCCTGTGAAAATAATAAGGAAGAAGTAGAAAAAGAATGGAAAGTTTGTACCTAAAAAATGCAACTAAAAAAGGGCTAGGATGCTGTTGTTTCCAATGCTAGCAGGGAAGAGATTTTCTTAGCAGTGGTACATTAGGCAATGTCTGATGAGTGTCCAGAGGAATCTCCCCACTATTATCCACTGTTTGATGGAAGACTGCAGATATAATATTGAGGTCTCAGCAGTAAGGATGAAAATGAAGGAAGATCACTGGGAGTTACTATGACTTGAAAGTAGGGCATTGCAGTTTTATAGACAGGGAGAGATTCAGAGACTGTATGGGGTGAAACGGAAGGAGTAGTGAAAAAAAACTTGCTTCAGGACCCTGAAGTTGCCTAAAAGCTTACATTCAGTTCTCAGTTCTGTGCTCTGGGACCAGCGCAAGACACAGACTACTTCTGTCTTGATTTCCCTGTTAGCAAAACAAGGATTGAAATACTTAACTGACTTCCTTGCATGCTTTGAGAAGGTTGGTGGTTGTTCACTGAGATCTTGTATACATTAATCTCATGACTGATCTTCTTAATTCTGCCACTTTCATTATTCTTCTTGAGCAAAGAGCCTGTTTCTGTTTTGTGGAGTATCAGTTGATCAGGTGTGACTGAGCAATCTAATTCTGAGTTCACCATCACTGCTCTGCAAGTCTGACCAAAATAGAACTGAACTATTATGTTTCTCTGAAAACCTCATTTCTTTAACCACAGTTTCCTGGAAGATCTCTTCAAATTTCCCAGGCTGTTTGCATGTAGATGTAACACATTAAACCAGACTGCATTTTTCCTGTCTTGTTGTTATAGATATGGTATTTGTCTCCGACAGCAAGCGAGCTGAGGGAATGTTCTCCCGTTTGGCAAAACAAAATGGGTCTTTCATCAGAAGTTCAGACTTCCCAGACTAATAGCTATTAGGCCTGATGAGACTTAGTCTGATTGTATCATCTGGCCTTCTGGCCCTGGAATCAGGTTACCCTGGTATTGAGCCCCGTGGTTTTTGTTTAACTGAAGTATGAATTCCAATAGGTATCCAGTCTTCTTCTGGCAATGTCAAGAGATAGAGAATCAACAATTTCTTTGGTCGATTGCTGCAGTGGGTTGGTCACCTTCTTTGTTAACTTTTTTCCTTTTTTCCCACTAATATAAATTTGTCTGACTTCTGCTTCTGGCCACTGGTTCTTGTTTGGTCCTTTTCTATTAGGTTGAAAGGCTTCCAGTGCATGCTGTTTTCTCAATATTTAAGTATGCATTTTAAGTGGCATCAATATTCCTGGTCCTTTTGGCCCAGGCACTACACATAAAATGCCAGCCCACTAGATATTTGGAAGTCACAAGATACCCACCCAGGGTATTAACAGACATAGATATTAAGCTTAGTTATTTTGGACTTTGACCTTAATATGGACTATTGTGGAACTACTCAGACACTGTGATTCAGTTAAAAGATCATAGGGAAGAAAGGCTGAAAGGGACCTCACAAGGTTCATCTAGTTCAGCCCCCTGATCAAAGCGGGATCAACCCTGACTAGACCATCCCAGCCAAGTGTGCATCCAGTCTCCTCTTGAAATCTTTCAAGGATGGAGATTATGCAGTTTCTCTAGGTAGCCTGTTCCAATGCTTGACCGCCCCCTTAGTCAGAAAGTTCCTTCTAATCTCCAACCTAAATTTCCTCTGCTGCAGCTTGAGGCCATTACTCCTAGTCCTGTCTCCTATAGCCACAGAGAAAAATTCATTTCCACCCTCTCTGAAATCATCCTTCAGGTATTTGAAGACCATTATATCAAACCCCCCTCAGTCTTCTCATCTCCAAATGAAAAAACCCTAGTTCTTTCAGCTTTTCCTCGTGTGTATTGCCTCCCAGGTCCCTAATCATTTTTGTTGCTCTGGGCTGAACTCCTTCCACACTGTTCATATCCTTCTTGAAGCATGGGCCCCAAAATAGGACATAGTACTGCTGGTGTGGCCTCACCAGATCTGAATAGAGTGGAAGAATCACTTCCCTTGATTTGCAGCAAGTGACACTTCTGTTACTACAACCCAGTATGCTAATGGCCTTTTTTTTAAACGAGCACACTGCTGGCTCATATTAGCTTATGGTTTGCTAACTCCCAGGTCCTTCTATGCAATAATGCAACCTAGCCAGTCCTTCCCAAATCTGTATTTGTGCATGCAGTTATTCCATCCCAAGTACAGGACTTGGCACTCTTGATGGTCTGGAAGTTTGTATGTTGCAGAGTTTTGGGCATGCTACTGGTACATGAAAAAGAGCAAAAGGTATTATTACAATAACATGGGGTTCAATGGCAATTCCAAGACTGTTGGACAATCGTCAAATTGCAGTTATGAAACATTTGCATATTTGTAAATTAAATCCAGAAAGGGCCCATGTCAACATCTGGTCTGACTTAGTGTATAACACAGAGCAGAGAATTTCATCCACTGATTCTAAGCCAGTACATTCAGATCAAATATTCATCACTGGCAGAGCATTTCACCCACCTACAGTTGTATTAGGTCACAGTTAGACCAATCCAGTAATCTTATATCTCTTGGCTTAAGAGTGACCTTTTATCAATAACTTCTGGACTCTAAAAGAATGATTTTATACTGACAGCCTTGTCTGTGCCCTTTACACATTTTTGGTTGTTTTTGAACATAGATATAGAGGTTTGTGATAAACTAATTTAGATATTGAGAGGAGTCAGATATTTGGCTGGTGTCAATAAAAACAGAACCATAGAAAATTAGGGTTGGAAGGGACATCAGGACATCTAATTCAGTGGTTTTCAACCTTTTTTTGTACCAGGACCCATTGACAAACTTTGATTGCCAGTAAATTGTTTGAGTAGAAAACACACAAGTATTTTGGCTCCAAGTTTAAACTACAAATTAAAGCAGTTCAACAGTCTTAAATTTAAAGACAGAAATCAGTATCAACAGAAAAACATCAATATCAACATGTGGCTCTACATTACTCCCAAATGACATTCATGTTTTTCCGTGATTGTCCGCAACCCCTTCATAAATTCTTGTGACCCACTTTTGAGTTGTGACTTACTGGCTGAGAAATGCTGATCTAATCCAATTCCCTGCTCAAAATGGGACCATCCCCAGCTATATCATCCCAGCCAAGGCTTTGTCTAGCTGGGTCTTAAAATCTCCAAGAATGGAGATTCCACCCACTCTGGGTAACCTGTTCCAGTGTTTTACTACTCTCCTAGTAAGAAAGATTTTGCTAATCTCTAACCTAAACTTCCCTTGGTGCAGCTTGAACCACCACTAAGAGTAAGCTAGCTCCATCCTCTTTCGAAACCCCCTTCAGGTAGTTGAAGGCTGATATTAAATCCTACCTCAGTCTTCTCTTCTGCAGACTAAATAAGGCCAGTTTCCTCAGCCTCTCCTCACAAGTCATGTGCCCCAGCCCCCTAATCATTTTGTTGCCCTCCACTGAACTCTCTCCAATGTATCCACATCCTTTCTGTAGTGGGGGACCCAAAATGGGACACAGTACTCTAGATGTGGCCACACCAGTGCTGAATAGAGGGGAATAATCATTTCCCTTGATTTATTGGCAATGCTCCTACTAATGTAGCCCAGGATGCCATTAACCTCCTTCACAACAAGGGCATGGCTTGCCTTTAGTGAATCCATGCTAACTGTTCCTAATCACCCTCTTCTCCTCCAAGCGCTTTGAAGTGGATTCCTTGCGGACCTGCTCCATGATTTTTCCAGAGACTGAGATGAGGATGACTGGTCTACAGTTCCCTGAATCCTCCTTTTTTGCTTTCTTGAAGTGGGCATTACATTTGCCCTTTTCCAATTGTCCAGGACCTCTCCCAACTGCCATGAGTTTTCAAAGATGATGGCCAATGGCTCCGCAACCACATTGGCCAACTCCCTCAGCACCCTCCTGTGCATCATGTCCAGCTCCCACACTCAACAGTTGTACACATCCAAGTTTTCTAAATATAGTCCCTAACCTGTTCTTTCACCACTGTCAGCTGCTCACCTCTCCAGACTGCTGCCAGGTGTGGTAGTCTGGGAGCTGAACTTGCTTGTGAAGACTGAGGTAAAAAAAGCATTGAGTACTTCAGCCTTTTCCACATTATCTGTCATTAGGTCACCTTCCCCATTCAGTAAGGAACCCACACTTGTCCTGATCTTCCTCTTGTTGCTGACGTACCTGTGAAAACCCTTCTTATTACTCTTCACATCCCTTGCTAGCTACAACTCCAATTGTGCTTTGGCCTTCCTGATTCCATCCCTCCATGCCCAAGTAATACTCGTATACCCCTTCCTAGTTGTTTGTATAAGTTTCTACTTTTTGTAAACTTTGTTTTTGTGCTTTAGCTCCCTGAAGAGTTTCATAGTTTCATAGTTGTTAGGGTCAGAAGGGACTTCAATAGATCATCAAGTCTGACACCCTGCCCTGGACAGGAAAGAGTTCTCTGCTAAGCCAAGCTGGTCTTACACCATGCTTCTAAGTCTTCCTGCACATCAGGATGGTTTGTTCATGCACCCTCAGTAAGGTTTCTTTAAAATACAACCAGCTCTCCTGGACTCTTTTCCCCCTCAGACCGGCCAAACACAGGGTCCTGCCCATGACTTCTCTGAGTGAGTCAAAGTCTGTTTTTCTGAAGTCCAGGGTCCTTACTCTGCTGCTCTCCTTTTTTCCTTTTGTCAGGATCCTGAACTCGATCACCTCATGGCCTCTGCTGCACAAGTTGCCATCCACTTCTACATCCCCCACCACTTCTTCCCTGTTTGAGAGCAGCAGGCCAAGAAGAGCATAGCTCCTAGTTCGCCGCTCCAGCACTTGTACAAGGAACCTGTCCTCAACACTCTCCAAAAACTTCCTGGATTGCCTGTGCACTGCTCTATTGCCCTCTCAGCAGATGTCACAATGATTGAATTCCCCCATGAGAACCAGGGCCTGTGATCTGCAAAATTGCACTAGCTGTTTGAAGAAAGCCTCATCCACCTTATCCTCCTGGTCTGGTGGTCTATAGCATACATGTACCACAATGTCACCTTTGTTGCTTTCCTCTACAGTGTCATCCCCTGTCCTCTTCAACCTTGTACCCAGAGCCCTGTAGTCACTTTTGGCCTGCTCATGGTCATCCCTGGAAGCATCATCGATGCCCACATGGATGAGCAGCATGGGGTAGTAGTCAGAGGGCCAAAGGAGTCTTGGTCTTGCTGTGTTATCTGCAGTGGAGCCATGCTGATTTGCACCAGCTAAGACTCTGCTACTGTTAAAGCAGTTTTGCTAATAACTAAAAACATATTTTACATTTGTAGATTACAGATATAAACCAAATCCTGCAGAGTTGTAGATAAGAGTTTAGTATTTGTGGATTTGGATTCATCTGTATGTAGATAAAAACTCGGCCAAAGTTGCTGGCTTAGCAAAAACCTAAATCCAATCATTAAACTTACAGACTGTACATTCTTTGAGACAAGAATATCATTACTATGCAGTTGCATAATTCTTGGAGACCTCAGACTTCTTACATACAAATTATGTATGGCTTGAATAATGATTGTTTTGTACACAGTTGGCATGTCTAGACAAGATGTTGCATCGCAGTAGCAATGAGTTACAGTGACGTAGCTCATTCCTATGGTGACAGCATTGGTGGACACAAACTGTGACGCCGACGCTACTGAGCAGTAGAAATGAGCTACTGCAGAGTAGCTTGTTACTACTATGCAGTCGGGTCAGAAACAACCCATGCGTCACTAGGACTGCACAATAACAAGTAAAGCAACTACTAAATGAAGGCACAGTAACAACTGCGCAGTTGGGGGCACGGGTAGATGTGCCCAGTTCTGATTATTTTATTGTTTTTGCAATGGAATCCAAACAACCTTGGTATAACAAATCAATTAGCATGGTTTGGTTTGTTATATCTATTTGTTATAAATTAATGTAAAATTATCCCATGGCAAACCCCACCCCCCAAAAAACAAACAAACAAAAACCTCCAAAGAAATTGTCAGTGATCTACCAGCAACAGAGATCTGCATTGCAAAAAACTGTGGCACTGAATTTTTACCATGTTCAGGCTTACTTTGCAATGCAGATTTTTCTAAGCATGTATAGGGAAACTTCTAAAGCCCAGTCTTCATTTGAAACTACCAGAAATTCAAGGTCTTTGATTACAGGGCTCTGGTGTTAGTCTTTGACTGGATGGGGCCACAGGTTCACATCCCAAAGAGCTCTCCTCTGCACTGCGTGAGGGAGCATGTATTATTGCACAAGCTCATTCCAGGTTTGGATTCTCAAACCGCTCCTCTAAAATTCAGAGATCAAGAAGAGATGGGGTTCAGAGTTCTGGTATCTTGGTGCTGACTACAAACAAAGGAGCTAACCCAAACACTGACCCCACTTCAGATACACATTAAAGCTGGGGGATCTGAGGTTTGCATCACGGTTTATCTCCAGTCCGTGAAAGAAGTTTTCCTTTCTGTTCTTCAGCATACTCAGCCTAAAGGGCAGCTCCTCCTCCCATTATTCTGTCTTCATCCTTTTCACTCAGGTCCACATCCTGCAATTCTGGGGCTCTTCCCACCTCCTGGGAGTTGGAGGCTTGACAGTCCCAGGCTCTGGTGGCTCCTGCAATATTGCCCCCAAACCAATGATGACAAGCCCTGCTTTACCTTTTCCCTCACAGCTCTGACTCAGCTTATTACAAGCATAAAATTTCCACAGCTAGCTCAGAGACCTTTAGTCATTTCAGAGCAGGCAGCTTGTAGTGATATGCAAAGTGGTGGAAACACAACTGTGGAGCTGATTTTGTTCAGCTTTATTTTGGTTGGGGTTTTTTTGTTTTGTTTTGTGTTTTGTTTTGTTACTTTCCGACCGTAGGTGCCCCAATTTTAAAAAAAAATGAAAAGGTCAAGAAAATCGTCACTATCCAGGCTGGGAAATAAAAGTTCAATAGAAGCGTGTTTTACTCCTACCTACAAACACTTTCATCTAGGAAGTGCCGCCGCACCATGAGTCCTGTTCTTTACATGATGGAAGGATTTAGCTTTGATTCGCTGCATTTTCTTCTGCATAATTCAAGCAGCAATGCCTATAGTTAAGCATGCCGCATCACTTCTATTACAAGATTCAACTTTCAGTTGAATTATAGCTTTGCCTCTGGGTTAAATTGAGTTACGTTGGATACCTGCCTCATACTATTTTCCTCCTCTATATTTTATGTTTAACCTGAAATGAGGCAGCTTTAAAAAAAAGCATGCAACTAATCCGTTAAGAAGTTCTGGCTCTCCCTTGCTGTAGAGGAAGGGCCTGAAATGGCGGGCCAGGGGGGTAGAGAGGGCATAATGGGGATCATCCTTGGCATCAGGGGTCTGAGGGTGGTTTGCTGTTCCTGTGAAAATACCATGTTTACTTGAGTCCAAGGTTTTTTTCTCCCCATTCATCATGGGGAAAATGAAACCTTGTCTTTGAACTGAGTACCTGCAGGCAGCTCTGGGTTCTGTGCTGCTCTGCCTCGAGCTGATTCCCTCAGTGCTCCCTGGCTCCCTGCTGAGCCAAGGTAAATGGGGGAATCAACCCTGAGCCAGAGAGCAGCACAGGACCCAGTGCTGATTTCCCTTGCTGCTCTCTGGTTCTGCACTGGATCCTGCCCTTTTTCTTGACTCCCTGTTGAGCCAGGAGGGACCCAGTACAGATCCCTCTGGAGTGCAGCATGCAGTAGTGAGTGGGGCAGGTGGTGGTGGCGGGGCTGGAGAAGGTGGCTGGATGCAGGCAGCAGGGCGTGTGTGATATGATGCCTTCTCACAGGGTGACAATGAAGAGGACCCAGACAAGGAGCTCTGTACATTTTCCCTTTGGAACTTATTTCCCTTAATTAGAAAAGACTAAGTATAAACTTGCTTTCTTTGAGCTCCAGGTTTTTACTGATCCCAGACTATGGCAACACTAGAAAGATTTTTACCAGTGCCATTCGCGTCAGTGCCAACAGATGCCAACGCTGCTTTGTTTCTAGAGTGCACATGTACTAGGCTCTTGGGCTGTGCACTGTCTTCCAAACACTGACTGCACTGTGGGAGGTCAACGAAACACAGTGTTTCTTTAACCACATTCTGGATGACTGCCCTTTGGGACATTAGCAGTGCATTGTGGAAAGGGTAATGCAGACAGCAGGAAAACCTCCAGGTGCTGCAGACATCCACTGCCCAGCTGGACCTGCTTTACCAGTAGGGGTCAGGGTCCACGAAATGAGCACCGGTGGGCTCAGCTCATGGTGGAAATTTGAACTGAGCAACAGAGGCTTCAGTCCTTCCAGATGCTCCTCACAGCCCTCCAGGGCTGAGATACCAGAACAAAAGCTGCCTTGTCAGTGGAGCAATGAATAGGGTGTCTGCTCTGGATTCTTGAAACCCCGGGCATCCTGATTTGTTGCAGGAAAATCAATGATGGGAGCAGTCATCATCATTTGTGAAAGGTTATTCATTGTGTCTTGCTGCACAAGTTTGTTATCCTGGAAATAATGGAGAAATTCAACGCTGTTGGCTTTCTGAACCATGCAGAGGGCTTAGACAAAATACTACAATTCTGCCTTTCTTTGCCCCTTGCCTCTGCATATATAACCAGAAAGGGGTACTTTCCATGCCTCTGCAGATATTGGTGAATCACTGGGGACATTTCACTGATAACATGAGCTGCTCAGGGTACGTCTGTGATGCTCACATTTTTGGTAGCACACATCTGGGCAGGTAAAATGCCAGCTGTGATTCCCAGGAAGCCCAGCCTACCATTTGCTTCCTTGGAAGTCTGGAAAACTATGTTTTGAGCATCTACAGCAGCAGGAAAAAGATTTAACTATCACCTTATCCAGGTCTGGGTGATCTCTGCATTCAAATTTGGCTAGTGTGGATGGAAACTTCATGTGTAGGCTGGATTAATATCCGAGCCAGATATTAATGTTGCTGTTGTTGAATGATGTGTCTTACAGAATATTTCCAAAGGTCGGGGCAGAGCAGGGAAGGAGAAAGACTGTTTGCTAATTGTGAGCAGCCAGATACAGGGTCAATTACAAGACTACATCAAAAAATGTATGGCTCAGAGTGGCCTTGGGAACACACTGGTAGAGTGCTATAATAGATCGTATGCTTGCTTTGTTTTTAAACTTGTGTCACTGCCCTGTATACTTGCCTTGACTTGGGTATGCATTTTAGACTGATTGCAAACAAATTTATTAGAAGTCTAGAAATGTGGCACCAAAGTAAATAAAATGAAGCAACTAACCATGATTGTCACAGTAAACTGCAACAGTCTTCTGAAAGGGAAAAAGAAAACCCATAGAAATCCTTTTAAACCTAACAGCAAAGTGCAAGGCGCTGCCTCATGCTGCATGAATCACTGGTCTGTATATGTAGGCTGGTATGTGAATGTCTGGCCTCCATCCCCATTATGGAAAGAGCTCTCCAATCAGCACAGTGGCTGTTGAGCAGCAAATATTTGGTGTTTCCACTTCATAATGCTTTTGTCATGCTTATGTTTGCTAATCTCTGGAATTCAGCAATGGTTGTGTCCTTCTGCCTCTTATGCCATCTGCCTTTTCTTTAATCTGTGCCACTTCCTTGTTTCATGGAGCTGGATTAGCAACTCTAAAGATCCTAGAATATATCCTCCCTAACTTGGTCAAGGCCAGTTTTTCAGCCAATCTGGAAAGGAGAAGAGCCAGAGTGCAATGCTAGGGGATGTTCTTGGGATCCCTCTACTCTAGCTACACTGCGTAATTGTCGGGCTTGGTTGCACACTGGGTGGGTGTGAGAGGGCAAAACCTACTCCCTTGGCAGTGGTGCTGAGCTCAGTTACGAGGTCATCCAGACATGCCCCTACATGTCAGAAGTACAACTCAGCTTGTCAAAAAGCAGTAGAGACATGCTTTGCACTGCAAACAATTTGATTTGGATGTGGACTCTGACTGGAAAAGCAAGACACTACCTTTTTGAACTTACACTTGTACTTAGATTCGTAACAATTGTGTAGGCTGAGTGACCACTTCTTGGAATACTTGCAAGGATTATTTTAAATTTACTAGGTGTTTTATTTGAATGTGCTGGTATCTGTTTCAATGTAGTTCTCTATTTTGTTTGCAATGCATGGCTTTATGCTGCTAGAAATTCTCCAAGCAGCAGAAAAGCTACAGGTCCCTGGAATCACTAGACCAGTGAGTCTCAACCATTTTAGGCTCAAGGCACCTTTCATTGTACTCAAGGCACCTCTCAGAAAATTCTAGCAATTAGTTTTCTTTTGTTTATTGAGTACAAAAAAATAACAGTTTTTGTTAAAAAGAACTCAGAAAGACCACAACAGGTCAGCATATTTTCAACACTATGGATTCCTATTTGATATCTCTGGGTTTATCTTGTGAATAAAGTTTGCACACCTAACAGTGCTAATATTTTGTGACACCCCTCAGAACCCTTGAAAAAATCATAAAGCACCCCAGGGGACTATGGCACTTTGGTTGAGAATCACTTCACTCCATCAAATCCTAGTTGGAGATAAACAACTGTTTGTACTTGCAAGGTAAATGTGGTATGTCTACATGAGACATTAAATGCACAGTAGACTAATTCTACTGCTTCTTAGAGCATCATGGCAAAAGCTGTGCTGATGAGACAAGGTGAACTAGAGTTTTGGTCCTAGGTTGGTACCCCCCAGGCCTACAGGGACATGTACAGCTGAAGAGTACTAAGACTCGAGTTTTGATCAGGGGAAAACCAGTAGGCGATCATGACAAGAGACTCAGAACAGCACTGGGAAGAGCAGCAGCTACTGAGCTAAAACCAAAGAAACAAAAGTAATCGTTCTTTGTAACAGAAATAATGAAGGGAGAGACATTACTACAACAAAGTATATAGGTAGATCACAGTACGGTTGAGGCCTTCATCAACTTTCCTGCCCCAGAAGACAAAGGGGTACATAAATGTCTTGGATTGGTAAATTGCACAGGGAAATTTTGGGCATACTGACCGAGCTGATTAAAAGCAGCATCTTGACAGTCCTGCTGTGCAGAAACATGGAATCATAGAACAAAAGGACCAGAAGGGACCTGTAAGATCATTGACTCTGGTCCCCTGCCATAGGTAGGAGGTTATTGGGCTCAAACAAGCTCAACGAGGTGCTTGTCCAGCCTCCTCTTGATCAGCTCCAGGGATGGTGACTGCACCACCTCTGCTGGGAATGTGTTCCAGGTTCTAGTTATCCGTACAGAAAAAAGTTTTCCCTTATGTCTAGCCTAAATCTTCCCTCAGCTAACTTGTACCCATTGTATCTTGTCCTCCCAAGAGGTGCCTTTCTGAAGAGTTGCTCCCCTAGATCTTGGTGTTTTCCCCTGACATACTTTTAGGTGGCTATCAAGTCACCTCTCAGTCTTCTCTTACTCAGATTGAAGAGGCCCAGCTCCTGGATTCTCTCTTCATAGGGCCTATCGCCCTGGCCCCTGATCATGCAGGTGGCCCTTCTCTATACTCTTTTGAGTTTATCCACATCCTTTTTGAAGTGCAGTATCCAGACCTGGACAAAGTACTCCAGCTGTGGCCTCACCAATGCTGAATAGAGGGGGAGGAGCACCTCCCTGGATCTATTGGCAACACATCGGCTGATGCATACCAGAGTGCTGTTTGCCCTGCTGGAGCCTTCATCATGCTGATGACTCATATTCATCCTTTGGTCGATTGTCACCGCCATATCCCATTCAGATGTAGTGCTAGTCAGTGGACCACCACCCACCCTATAGTTATGGTGAAGGTTCTTCCTACCCAGATGAAGGACCCAGCACTTGCCCCTATTGAACTTCATCTGATTGCGTTCAGCCTATAGGACTAGCCTGTCAAGGTCATCCTGGATACTTGCCCTATCCTCAGACTTGCCTGCCTTTCCCCTCAGCTTGATGTCATCTGCAAACTTGATCACTGTGCTTTCCAGGAGCTTTTCCAACATCCAACAGCCCTGGGATGCAGAACTTAATGGTTTTGAGAAACTGAAGGTGTTAATTAAAGAGGCTTCAGCCCTAAGGTACCAAAGCTGTAAAATGCCAAGCTAAGCTGTCTGCAGGTACTTGAAAGAACAGTTTTGACAGCTAAAATGAACAGACTTAAACCCTCCTGACATGAATGGGGATTTGGCATCAGGGGAAATGCACGTGTCACCTCAGAGATGAATGGAGTAGCAGTAATTGGCGCAGTTACTCAGTTGGTTATCAGTTTTTGAAATTCTCTATTTCAGTCCAGAGGCAGGCAACAAAATGATGAAGGGCTTGGAAGGCAGCCATATGAAAAGAAGTTGAAGGAGCTAGACATGTTTCACTTGTCAAAAGGGTGATTAAGAGGGGACATGATATCAGTCTTCAAATACTTGAGGAGCTTTCATAAAGAAGAGGGAAAGCACCTCTTTTTTCTTGCTGCAGAAATTAGTCCATAGAGCAATGATCCTGCCTTGGGCAGAAAGTTGAACTCGATGACTTCTAGAGGTCCCATCCAGCCTTACTTTTCTATTATTCTATACTCACTGTTGCTCAGATGGTTGGCTGGGAAAATAAAATGTTGGGAACTATATCCTTAAGAGGCTCTGGCATAAACCAAATGGAACTGGTTGCAATTTTGGGGTAGAGGCCCAAGGTACATTAGGTTGATCAGTTAGGGCACAGGCGCTGACCAAGCAGACCTCTGCCAGCCTTCTTAAAAATAAGTAGTCATTGAACCATATGTCTTTTGTTGGTGCAGGTGCTAGCAGCCAGTTTTGTCTACAGCATGGGACTGGATTTAATGGGAGCAGCATCCCCCTGGCTGAATTAGTCTGGTGGCTGGCTGAGAAAACTAACCCCCTGCTTTTTTGAGGTGTGATCCCTTCATATAAGTGAGGTGATAAACACATTAATAGGACCACTGGGTCTTTCCATAGGTGAGTGTGGGGGGTGGGGAAATATTCTGCAAACTCCAGACCAGGCCACATAGAGGCAAGATGATCTGATGCCAGATAGGCAATGCCGGATGCAAACGGTGAATTCCCATTACAGCAAGTTGCTGTAGTAACTGATGGCCCACCCACAGCAGAAGAACTCCCAGCTAAATACTATGCCAACAGCCAAAAATAGTGAGTGGTTTGCAGCAAGAGTACATGATAGTTATCTTGTTGGAAAGTCCTAGTGATGACAAGGCATCTGTCTCTTTTCCTGTGGGCAGATGGATGAAGTGATTGCTATACTCCAGGCCCTGGGTGACATCATTTAGTTTATCTGGTAATAAAACAGGTAAACCATGTCCCGTTTCCACTAGGATTTTCAGTGTAATATCCAATGTTCATTAGATCCTCTGTAGTAAAGACATGTAAAGATATGTATTCTATCAGTGATGACAAAGCCTTAGAGAGAGAAGGAATTTAATGATCAGAGCCAGCCATGTCATTTTCTGGGCTGGATCACATAGCAATGTCTTGATCGTTTTCTCTTGCTAAATTTCTCACTTCTAAGACTGTTGCGCAGCTATCCTGTTGATTATGGATGTGCCTGCCTTGGTGAATGATTTGTACAGATGACTAAACATTGCTGGACTGGAAACCACAGTGAACGACATTTCCACACTCCAGCTTGGACAAAGGCTGGAGCAGAAAGTCGAAAGCCAATTTTTGCATGGTGTTTGTGTAGTATTTGAAATTTGTAGTATATGCTCTGGCACCAGCTGTTGGCCATGTAGAGCAATGACAAGGCAGATTCCACAGTCCAGACATTACAAGCAGGAGACATAATGTGAGCAAGGCAGCCTTCCGGCTTCCTTTTGATTTCAATGGAGAGTTATAAAATAGGAGTGAAGAACAAAGATGTTTCATCATGCTGTCCCCAAAGCTGTAGTCCATCAGCTTTTATTTCAGTTAAACTGACAAACTCATTTTTTAAAATATTCTTGATAAGTATTTGAGAAGAGCTGGAGTTAAAAAATTGAAAACATGAACAGGGTGAGCTAGTAATCCCCTTCCCCTTCCCCCTCCTGCCAAAGGATCATAGTATTTTTTTGGTCAAAATAGAAGTTTCTGTGGGAAGTGTTTGATTTGAATGAAAAGTTTCAGGTTTTTTTTCCTACCTACTACAGCAGGTTGCATGTGCTCAATCTTCAGCATGTTGACATGTTAAATCTTACATCCTAGAACTGTGGATGTCAGTAATTCAGAGGTACCAAGGCCAGAAATGACCAATTCATCTGCTATTTAACACTGGCAATATAATTTTGCCAGTGATTCCTAGTCCAATGTCGCACATCTCTTTTTGTAAAGCTATATATCTAGTCCTGATAAAGCAGATCATCTAGCTCAGGACTCTCCAGGGCCTGCAGGAATTCTTGCCACAGCTGCTGGAGCTGCTGAGTTGCCACTAATGAAAAAAGGAGTTACTGCCACCAATGCTATGATTTAACCACTCACAGTCTGCCAGCTCATTTGAGTTGGACTCTCCTGATCTAGGTCAAAGTAAGGTTGTTCACTGGTACATTTTTATTGGCATTGTTCAGACCCCAGAAAAACATGTTATTTAAAGCAATTTAAGTGGCTTTGAAGTTTTATAAGTATTTACGGCCAAAAAAGCACTTAAAACGACCCTCAAAATGAAAAGCGTATTTGAAGCAATCCCTGAAATATCTCTACAGACCAGTAGTCCTCCAGGATCCCACAGTGCTTTGCTCTCCCCTGCCACAGGAATGGGAGCAGGAGAATGGGATAGCCAATGAGCGCTCTCCCATACTCTTGGCTGTCCTCAGGAACCTTTGGAGACCAGAGGGTAAGAGGGATTCAGGGATTTCTGCTCTTCAGCCACTTGGCTGAATTGCCACTGAATGCCTTCATGGCCATTTTGAAACACTCGGGAGAAAGTGCAGGGAAGCATATGTCTGCACAACACTAAATTCAAAGTGCTCAGGTAACCAGAACACTTCAAATACACCTGTCCATGGCCTCACTAGTTTTAAATGCTTCAAACAGACCTTGTCTAAGAACATACATACTTTCAGGAGTGGGGCTATACCCTGGAAGGCAGTAATTTTGAAAAAGAGTGCTGGGGAGATATCTCACTGGGTGTTTTTTTGGCTATGTGTGTCTACTGTCTGTAACACAATGTGCTGTGGTTGAAGTTCCCTCAATGCTTCTTCAATAAGACTATTAAATAAGGATGATGTTTGTGTATGGATTGATGCTATACAGAGTGCTAAGCTGATCTTGGATGCTGGACAGGGAGAACATCAGGGAGGAGCATGGAGGTGGTGATATTTCTATAGATACTGGTAGCATTGCTAAGACTGGTACTGAAATATCATGTCCACATTCAAAAAGAATTCTGAAAAAGTTGGGAGAGTTAGATGCTGTGGAGCTGCTCTTGCTGCCTGGGTGCAGGCTCCATGGGGATGGGGGATACTTTTGGTGCCCCTCCTAAGTTAGTGCCTGGGACTGATACCCTTCTCTTCCACCACTAGTTATGCTACTGAGAAAACATATTGTAAGATGAGACTGCAGGAGTTCAGTCTCTCTCCAAAAGGAGAGTTGTTTTATCAAAAACATTCAGAGTTGACTGTGGCACAGTCCATAATACACAATCTGATTATCAGAGACTTTTTAATAGAACAGGAAAGTCATTACAAAACTCCATGGTGAAAAGTCAAACCTAGAAAAATTAAAATGGAAACCAAGGCAATTTTTTAAAAAGAGGTAATTGACCGTTGGGACTAATTACCAGAGATTGTGGCAATTTAAACTTTCTAGTATATAGAACCCTTAAAATGAGATTTTAAAAAGATATATGGTTATTCATCCAGAAGTTACTAGCCTATGGCCTAAAAGAGAATAATTCTCTTGAATTCAGGAATTTCTGAGTGAAATTCCCTCAAATGTGTCATCTAGGAAGTTAGAGTATATTATTATAATGGTCTCTTCTCGCCTTAACATCTCTTCAGTGCTACAACAGAAAAATAACATGCAACATGCACAGATCTAGTGCACCTTCACACCCAGATCATCTTAAGTCTGTTGCCATTGAAATTGATCCTCCTGTGATCCTCCAAAGTACTACGCAGAAAGCGACTAAGAATTGTACAGACAATCCACGGGTTTGTCCATAGCTTAAACCTGGTAATGCTGAAGATTCTACTCTTTGTGGACATGTGAACAAAAAAACCCCTGAGAATTGCTGGATGGAAACTAATTTTCTCACCCCTTCCCATTTTTCAAGATTTTGAAACATTTCTCTGTTCTGTATCAGGATGAAATTGGGATTTTTTAAAGGTTTTTCACCACAAAATAAATGAGGTCTCAGAGTAGCTTGTAGTTCAGTAGTTAGGCATTCACCTATTATTGGGAAGACCCAAGCTTAAGACCCTGATCTGGGCAGAGCTGAGGCTTGAACTGAAGCCTCCTGCTTAATACCTTGACCACCAAGCTGTCTTGTATACTCTTGTTCTTTGGTCAGAGTTTCATTTCTTTACTCAAGAAACCATTTCCCAATGAGAGTGTCATCAACGCTCTATGTTCCTGCAAAAGGTTTTGTTTCTCTGAATTGTCACTTTTCCACAATAAAAAACCTGTTTTGTTGAAAAATTCCTGTTCAACTTTACCAGTGCTTCACCCTGTGTTGATCTGATAATGAGCCTATGGCCACTGCAGACAAAACAGCTTAGGAAACTGGGCATACTATTAGTCTTTTTTGGTTGCAGCCAAACACAAGATCAGTACTGGAAGCAAATGAGAGAGGAAATTCGCTTGTGGAGTAGCAGCAGGTATTTAGCATACAGGGAATCTTTAAGCTGTGCAAATCAGGGCACTGATGTGCGTATGTGGGGAATACAAATCTGTTTGCTAGAGCAAGTTTGTGGCCTTTTCATGTTCTTCAAGTCATCGCTATGGGGAATTGCCTTGGACCTTGTCTGCATGGTGCTGCTCATGAAAGACAAGATGAAACAATTTAGAGATGAAAAGTAACTGAGCATAAGTTAAAATGCACTAAAGCTCATTCCCTCATTCAGGAGGAAAATGGAGGATTAAGTTTCAATTAATCTCTTTTAGTCCTGAAAGAGAGTGGGAACATGGAGAGTTTAACATGTTAACTTTACATTTTGTAGTTAATTTGACTTAATATTCCTGTATCTCCCTGTAGTCAAGGTTTGTGTGAGTTTGTAAAGGAACCTTTCCCACACATGTGCATTCTCCTGGGTGTTTGTGGGTTGACCTTTTGGTAACACTAGCATTTTTTGTAGGGAGCATCTCATGAATCTTCAGTTTTAGAGAATTCAGGCTCTGCTGTCCCTGTGGGCCCTTTGTACTGTTTCCAGATACAGCTGTACTGCAAAAATGTCCTTTTACCTTTGTAGCTTAATTTGTTTAAGGAACTGGTTTAAATTATACCGCAAAAGCCCACACTCTTGCCTGTGTAAACTCCACTGTAAACTCTCCACTAGCAGAGCTTACTAGTACAGATGACCAATAAAGCTGTATCTACAAACCCTTTACAGTGTAGTTAAGGTGCCTGTTTAAAAAGATGATGAACATCATCTCTGATGTCCTTTGTGGAGCATCTGGCATGGGTCCCTAGGGCCCTGTGATTCAGCAGTGACTTTATCACAGTTTTTGGGAAGTGAAGAGCCTGGTCAATAGAGGTTGAAACCATTAAACATGAGAGTACTTTACCAGTTATCACTACTGATCCAATGTGTGACCCTAAGCAAGTCAATTAACCACTGTGTATTTTTATTTCCTCAAGGTGTAAAATGGAGCTAGTCATCCTTTGTAAAGCACTTTTTATGGGCTAGATCTGTTTGTCTTCAGTATTATTAACAGATCTGGAAGGACAAGAAACCTTGCAGTCTAAGGCCTGGTCTATGCTTTAAAATATTGCTGGCATAAATGACAGCCACGTGTATGGTTTTCCCCAACCCTGATTGACAGATAAGCTCTAGAATGGACACAGCTGTACTGAAAAAAGTCCTTTTTGGTGTAGCTTAATTTGTTCAAGAAACTGGTTTAAATTATATTGCAAACGCCCAGTCTCTTGCCAGCATAAGCAGTCTCTCTACTAGCAGGGTTTACTACTACAGATGTTCAATATAGCTATGTTTGCAAACCCTTCAGAAGACAAGGCTGTACCTGCTTAAAAAGGAGATGAACACTATCTGTGATGTCCTTCATGAAGTGCCTGGCATGAGGCTGCTTTTGCATCGAAAAGAGAATCAGTGTCCATATGGCTTTGTTAAGACTTTCTTCTCTTAAGGTGTGCATCTGTATCCAAGTTCAGGCATCCTTCTCAGCATTAGTGCATTCGTAGAAGTTCTCATTTTCTGTTTTGATTTTGCTTTGTTAGACCACAGAGACTTCTTTTCAGTCCTAACTCTGACTGGTTGTTGCTCTTCAAGGCTGGAAGGTTAACCATGAACAAGGTCTCACGCAAGCAGAATGCAGGTGGTTTTTAACATATAAATATCAGTTCCTCACTTTCTTGAAGGACGGCATCAAGATCCTCCAATAGTCTGGATGGTCATGTGGTGCTCACTCCCTGCCTTAAGGGAGATGATGGAGTTTCCTGCCATTTGGCTTTGCTCCTCAGAAAGTAGTGGCATCTTCAGCCTTAGGTACAGGGGAACAGTTCCCAGAATCCTTCCCACTCTATGGTCCTGTGGGAATTGAAAGGTTCATGAAGCAGACAGACCTGGAACTTCTGGCTGCCATTTTTTTATGATTAATTGGCAAGCAGTGGCCAGGCTGAGCCCACTAGAACTTTGTGTATCTCAGCAGCTAGTTTAACAACCCCAAACTTTCCTAAAATTAACTGTGCTTGTTACACACATGATTTCCCTGCTCCTAAGCGAGACAGGTTTTATAGAGGCTGCTCCAGCCATGACCAAACCAAATGTCCCCAGAGCAAGACAAAAGAGGCAGCTGCGTAGAATCCTTGTTTTGGCCACTGACCACAAGAAAATAACCCCTTTCCACAATCTCCAATCCCTTCTGCTTAAATAATCTGCCTGTGTGATCTATAGGAAAGGATGGTTTACAGTTTCACTGCTTTGGGAAATGGGACTGAGACTGCACAGAGTTGTCAGTGGAGGAAGCCAAGTGGTGCTGCTTCTAAACAGGGGAAAGCAGTTCTGCTCCCCAAAGAGCTGCTCCAAGGGACAGGAGTCACTTTCTTTACTGGCTCTCCTTTGCCAAGTACCACTTCACTCTCAGAGGGCTCCTTCATTAATAATTTAAACTTGGCTTTGTTGTTACATTTAGTAACAATGAACCACTTTTTTTGAAGTTTGGCACTCCTCAGCACAAGAGGGGATTTAGGGAAAGAGGTGCAAGTGTGGGTCAAGGACCCAGAGGTAGGATGGAATATGAAATCCGCAGAGAGGGTCAGAATGAGGAAGGTTGCGATTCCCTCCGGACAGAGGTCTGAAAGAAACATAATAGATTGATGAAGAAATTTATAGAGCTCATTTGGACACAGGAGTTATCAGAAGCAGAGCCAGACCCACCTCCTCACCCACAATAGGGATGCCGCACTCCCCAAGTGCCCAGGGGGCTAGGAGGACAAGTCTGCTTTGACTACTGGGGCCACCCAACCATTCAAGCTTCAGTGAGAGAAGAAGGGAGTGTGAAAACCCCCATATACTGATTGATACCGGAGTCTTGATCAGTATTTTGCAACAGCAATGGGTTCCAGACAGGGGTTTGATGGATCCCAATCATTTGCAACTGCAGTCCTATACTGGAGAGTTAGAGGACTCACTGGTTACCCAACCTATTGTGACTCAAATAGGAAGTGCAATACACAGGAGAAACATGCACTATAGAAAGATAAACCAGGAGAGAGTGAGAATAGAATTTTAGGAATGACTCTTGTCCAATAAAAAGCCAGAAGAAAAATAAATTAGCCTCTGTGCTAAAAACCATGTAAATGTTTGCAACAGAAGTAGCATCTAGTAAGTGGGCTGATTTGCAGAGATTGTTACAGTATTTGTGCAAAACAAAGAACATCAAGAACAGTTGTGTGTTTGCTTTGGAGATTGTAAATTGGAAGTTACAGATGCAGGCTATGGGCAAGTCAAAATGTTATTCAAACAATGCAGCTTCAGGGAGCTGTCACACAGTTCAAAGGAAGAGCAGGAAGGGTCCAGCCCCACCCTGAGATCGGGAATGGTGGATGTGAAACAGATACCTTGTGTGCCCCTGTGCCTAGCGTAATTAGGGGGACATGGAATATAATAAGTAATGTTTCATAGATTCATAGATTGTAAGGGGCTGAAAGGGACCTCACAAGATCGTCAGGTCCAGCCCTTCTGCACTAAGTAGGAAAGACAGCTGAGGTCAGGTGACACCAGCAAGGTGACTGTCCAGTCTTCTCTTGAAGATCTCTAGGGTAGGAGATTGCACCAGCTCTAGGAGGAGCTTATTCCATGGTCTGGACACCTGACTGCAAAGAAGTTTTTCCTAGTGTTAAGCCTGAAGTGGTCTTCCAGGAGTTTGTGGCCATTACTCCTGGTTTTCCCCAAGGTGCCCTAATTAAGAGTTGTTCACCGAGTCCCTGATGTATCCCTCTGATATAGTGGTAAGCTGCTACCAAGTCCCCATTCAGCCTTCTCTTTTAGGCTGAAGAGGCCCAAATCCCTCAGCCTTTCCTGATATGGCTTGCTTTGCAAGTCTCTTATCATAGGGGTGGCTCTCTTTTGGACTCTCTCAAGTATTTCCATGTCCTCGTTGAAGTGCAGCACCTAGAACTGGATGCAGTACTCCGGCTGAAGTCTCACCAAAGCTGAGTAAAGTGTAAGAATCACTTCCTTGGTTTTGCTTGAGATGTATCGATTGGTGCATGCCAGAGTATTATTTGTCCTACTGGCTATGGCATTACACTGATAGCTCATGTTCATACTATGGTCTATTATTACCCCTAGGTTCCTTTCAGTTGTGGTGCTAGTCAGTTTGGTGGCACCGAGCCTGTAAGTATGGTGGGGATTGTTCATCTCCAGATGGAGTACTTTACACTTCTCAATGTTGAACTTCATTTGGTTCCGATCCACTCAACTTGCCAGCCTATCAAGGTCTGCCTGTATCTGCAACCTATTTTCAAGCATGATCACGCTCCCCTATAACTTGGTGTCATTTGTGACAAGGGAAAAGGCAAGTGAGATGAGGAACACAGGGGGCATGGTGGGAATGATAGCCTTCCCACTGTGGATACTGAGATGGTACAATACCAACTAGAAAAGCTGGACATTTATAAGTCAGCAGGACCAGATGGACTTCACCCGAGAGTGCTGATGCAGCTGGCTGAAGTCATTGCAGAACCCCTGGCAAAACTCTTTCAGAAATCATGGCACATAGGGGAAATCGCTCAGGATTAGAAGAGGGCCAAAATTGTGCCCATCTTCAAGGGAGGATCTGGCCAAGTATAGGCCAGTCAGCCTAACCTCCATCCTACGAAAAATCCTGGAAAAACTCATTAAAGAATCTATGTGCGATATGCTTGTTGAGAGTAAGATTCTGACCCACAGCCAGCATGGCTTCGTCGTGGGTAGGTCTGTTGAAAAGCACTGGACCAAGCATGGATCCCCGAAGGACATCACTGGCCACTTCCTGCCAGGTCAACACACATCCATTCATTAAAACTCTGTGGGTCCTGTCCTGCAGCCAGTTTTGTACCCACCTGACTGTTGAGTAGTTAAGCCCACAATCCTCCAATTCTCCTGAGAGAACATCATGAGATACCAGATCAAAGGCCTTTTGGAAGTCTAGGTATACAATGTCGACCCCCTTTCTCTTATCCAGGTGGCAAGTTACCTAGTCATAGAAGGAGATGAGATTGGTAAGACAAGACCTGCCCTCAATTAAGTCATGCTGGCTGTGATTCAGAATCCTATCTTCTGCAAGCCTATCACAGAAAGACTTCTTGATTATTTTTTCCAGGATTTTCCCTGGGATAGAAGTTAGGTTGACTGGCCTACAGTTGCTTGGATCTTCTCTCCTCCCCTTCTTGAATATGGGCACTACATTAGCCCTTTTCCAGTCTTCAGGGACCTCTCCCGAGCACCATGAGTGTTGGAAGAGTTTCACCAGAGGTCCTGCAATGACTTCAGCCAGCTCCTTCAGCACTCTCAGATTAAGTTCATTCAGTTCTGCTGACTTATAAATGTCTAACTTTTCTAACTGATCATGCACTGGCTCAACATCATCATGAGGAAGGTGATCATTCCCACCATGCCCATTCTGAATCTTATCTAGTATGATTTTCCCCTTAGTCTGGTGAAATACTGAAGCAAAGTAGTCATTCAGAAGTTCAATTTTCCCCTGAGTGTCGGTAACCAGCTGTCCTGAGTTGTTAAGCAATGGCCTCCCGCTTCCATTTGTTTTCCTCCTGTTCCCTACATACCTAAAGAAGGGCTTTTTATTGTCTTTGAGTTCTGTTGCTAGTTTAAATTCAGTTGCTGCCTTAGCCTTTGAATACCTGGTTATCCTTTTGGCTGTTTTAGTTCATTACAAACGTGTGTGTGTTGCAAGGCAGAAAGACACATGGTGGGTGAAAAATGTCTTAGCTACCTCCTTCCTGCTCTCCAGGAATTATGTGGATATCCTAAAAAGGAAAGTGTTAGCAGCTTGTTAAGGCAAAAAAAAAGTTGCTTATGAAAACTTAGGGGAAGGCAGTTCTTCTGCTCCCTGAAGTGCTGCTCCAAGGGACAGGAGTCACTTTCTTTACCAGAAACTGCTCTCCTTTGCCAAGCAGTACTTCACCCTCAGAGGGCTCCAACTTCCCCTTCAGTAATAATTTAAACTTTGCTTTGTGTCTCTTTATAGTCTGCCATTTAAAAGGAATAGGTGGAAGACTCTAGAAAAAGGCTGGGCCATACTCAATATGTAGGTGACTAGTTCCCAGGACAGAATCCAGAACCTAGAGTTTGGCAAGCAAACTCCCTGTACAGCATGTGGGGAAAATTAAACACCTCTAAGGTAGCCATTAGGAAAGGCTGAGCAGAGAGTAGGTGTGAACTCCAGTTCTTGTCCCCCTCTTCCCCCCATGATATAATCACCCAAGTCAGATCTACAGAGAGGTGCCTCTGCACACATGGCAGCCAGATCCTGGAGTCCTCACCTAAGGGCAGGGGTCTTCAAATTTTCTTTCAAAGAACTGAGCATGGTTTGCTCCTTTAAAAGAGATGGCAAGAGGAGAAAAACGTTTTGCCTGTTACAGGCAATCATTACACATTGCATTTTGAGCTGCTCGAATGTTGATCAGTGTTACTGCTAGCTTAAGTTTGGATCAGCCTCACCTTATGGCTAAAAACCCTCACTGATCATCTACCTGCAAAGGGGTGGTGGGCAGGGGCCTGAATAGCAGCTGCAGTTGTGAGTTGCCACTAAAAGGCTCATGAGCCAAGGCAGGCTGCTATCCCTGCTGTAGTTGGGCATGTATGAGAGATGGATTGTAGGAGGACAGGGACATGAAGCTGGGAGGTAGAGAGTTAATGGGATAGGCATAGGCAGTGAAAAGGGAAGTAGAAAGGAAATGGGGGTGGGGGAAGGATAGTGAAATGAAGTAAGTCAGCCAGTGAAGGATAAAATAAAAATAAGTGAAAAAAAAGGAATTTAAAAAACAATAAAGAGAAAGTAAATAAAAGAGCTCATGTTTTAATAAACTGAGACTTGGGTGGGGGGGTGGTACTGATCACGCTTCATGGGTAGGGCGGCCATCATAGAGGACAGTCTGGTTGTCCTCTGTCCTCTATTGATACAAAACCAGATGCTTTTATGTCCTCTATTTTTCTCTGGAGGAAAAATTGCTGCTGCCACTGGCCCCAGGCAGCAGTGGCAGCCTCCTGTTATCCAGGGCACAGATCCAGGGGCCCGCACCCTCAGAAGTCCAGCACAACCCTGCAGCCCTCCCAGGGGTGTGGGCCCCTGGATCTGTGTGCCAGATGACACGAGGCGGAGGCTGCTGCCGCTGCCTGGGACTGGCACTGGGCACAGCCCACGCCCAGCCCTGGGAAAATTATTGCTGACACTGGCTCCAGGCAGCAGCATCAGCCTCCTCACCTACAGATCTGGGGGGCATACAGATCTGGGGGGGCTGGACCCCCAAGAGGGCTGCAGGGATGTGCCAGACTCCTCCTGGGGGTATGGGCCCCCAGATCTGTGCGCTGGATGTCAGGAGGCTGCTGCTGCCCGCTGGGACCAGCATTGGGCACAGCCCATGCTGAGCGTCGGAAAGACATCTGCTGCCACTGGTCCCAGCTGGCAGCAACAGCATGCTGTCATCTGGCGTGCAGACCCAGGGGCCCGCACCCCTCGGAGGGCTGTGGGGCTGTGCCAGACTCCTCCTGAGAGGAGGGGGCCGCAGGCCCTTGGATCTGTGCACAGGATGACTGCAGGCTATTGCTGCCAGCTGGGGCCAGTGCTGAAGCCAAGTAAGCCTGGCTTTGAAACGCGAAAAATTGTAAAACTTTTGAAACATTTTGAGTGCTCTCATTTAGTTTTGAAGCTGTTTCAAAGCCTTTTCTTTCATTTCAATTTCGCTGTTTCGAGCTCAAAATGCATTGAAACAATTTCGAAATGAAACACCCAGTGAAATTTCACACGGCCCTAGAAAACAGAGTAGCAGAAAACCAGAACGTCCTCTAAGATGGCCCACCCTATTCATGGGGTGGCTGGGAGGTGGGAGCAGTGTGGGGAAGGCACTTTTGTGGGGAGCTACTATTTCTGCCTTGGGAAGGAAGCCACAACTCACGGAGACCCAATCTGGCCCACTACTTTGTCGTCACCCATCCAATCCCTCTTAGTTCCCAGTCTTGGACCCATCCATTCTCTGCTGCACCTATACATAGGATTGCACAGAACCAGCCCCTGTACGGTAGAGTTCAGGGAGTGGAAAGTTTTTCCACACAGAACAGGAGAGTGGGGTAGGGGACAATGCATCCTGGGATGGCTGGAGGCAGATACGACCCTAGCAAGGTGCAGGGCCCAGGGCAAATCAGCCTGTGCAGAGCCCTGCCCCTGGATGTGAGGAAGCCAGCAGTGGATTTGGCAGCAGAGGGGTGGCAAGCAGCTGGATGTGAAGCCGGCAGCAACGCAAAGTAGCTGCAGCCACTCTGCCTGACTCCACGGCACCCTCCCAAAATGCAGTGCTCAGGGTGGTCAACCCAATTTGCCCCCCACAGGGATGGCCCTGGCTGGAGGACTGTAACTTGAGCAGCTCATCTGTGGGGAGCAGCCACGCATTAATGGCACACAAGCTGGGTAACACAGATCAGAGATAAACATTCATAGATTGTTAGGGGCCGGAAGGGACCTTGTACCTCATCGGGTCCAGTCCCGCTGCATCATGCAGGAAAAGACAACTGGGGTCAAGTGACCCCAGCAAGGTGGCTGTCCTGTCTCCTTTTGAAGATTTCCAGGGTAGGTGACTGCACCATAACTGGAGGGAGTTTATCCCAGTCTGGACACCTGACTCTGAAGGAGGTTTTCCTGGAATTGAGCCTGAATGGCCTTCCAGGAATTTGTATCCATTGCTCCTGGTCTTCCCCAGGGGTGCCCCGATGAACAGCTGTTCACCGAGTTCTTGATATACTCCTCTGAGGTAAGCCACTATGAAGTCCCCTCAGCATCTCCTCATATGGCTTGTCTTGCAAGTCCCTGATCATATGGGTGGCTCTTTTCTGGACCCTCTCAAGTTTTCCCATGTCCTTGTTGAAGTGCCATGCCCTGAACTGGACACAGCTTTGGCTGTGGTCTCACCAGTGTGGAGTACAGTGGGAGTATCACTTCCTTAGTTTTACACAAGATGCAACAAATGATTGATGCATGCCAGCGTGTTGTTTGCCCTGCTGGCCACAGCATTGCACTGCTGGCTCATGTTCATGCAATGGTTGATCGCTACCCCAGGTCTCTTTCAGCTGTGGTGCAAGTCAAATTGTTGCCACTGGGCCTGTAGGTATGTTAGGGATTGTTTGCCCCCAGATGAAGCCCCTTATGCTTCTGAGTGTTGAACTTCATCAGGTTCCAGTCTGCCCAACTCTCCAGCCTGTCTAGGTCCACCTTTATTTTCAACTTGTCTTCTGGCCACACTGCCCCATAACTTGGTGTTGTCTGCAAACTTGGCCAGCAAGCTTTTCACCCCCAAATTCAAATCATTGCCAAAGATGTTGAAAAGTACTGGTCCAAACATGGACCCCTGAGGGACACCCTGAGGGACACCACCGGCCACTTCTTGCCAGAATGACACAGATCCATTCATGAGGACTCTCTGGGTCCTACCCTGCAGCCAGCTTTCCACCCACTGAACTGTTGAGCAGTTAAGCCAGGGGTGGGCAAATTTTAGCCTGCAGGCCAGATTCAGCTCACCAAGCACTTCCCTCTGGCTTGCGGAGCCCTTTCAAAGCCCAGGTAATGGCGGCTGCCTCTCTAAAAGCGCCAGCGGCAGCCAGCAGCACCAACTGCTGGCTGCAGCACCTCAGGCTGTTTCCTTGGGCTCTGACTGCAACGCAACGAACCTCAGCCTGACCCAACTGGCCTTGCCCCACCCCTGGCTCAGCCACGCTTGCAGCTTGAGAGAGGCGGGGGCACTGGGCCAGAACCTGTGGTGCCAGTGAGGGGAAACAGTGTCTGGGCCAGGTTCTGCTTTGCTGCACTGGACTGGAAAGGGTCCTGCCCTGCAGGTAAGCCCAGGAAAGCAGCTGCTAGGCTGCAGCTCCGGATCAGTCAGCACCAGGAAGGAGAGGTGGCGGTGGAGCGGGACAAGCCCAGCCAGGGTGGCAGAGGCTCATCTCCACTTTCTCCCTGCCTGCGCTAGTCAATCCCAAGGAGCACAAGCCTCCACTGCTGCTTCTGCTGGCTGGTGCTGATCCAGCCAGGCCCATCCTATCCAGAGCAGCATGTGGCTGAAGCTGGCTTCCCACGTGCTGCTGGGGATAGGAGGGGCCATGCTGGGTCTGCACCAGCCAGGAAAGGTGGCATGCAGCTGAAGCCAGCTTCCCACATGCTGCTGGGGTCTGCACCAGCCAGCAGAAGCGGCGGCGAAGCCGTGTGCCACTCAGGATGGGATAAGCCTGGCTGGAGCAGCAGGGGCTGAGTTGCACTTTCCCCCTGCCTGCACCGGTCAGTCCTGAGGGGCACACGGCTCTGCCACCGCTTCTGCTGGCTGGTGCAAACCTGGCCAGCCTCCTCCCGTCCCCAGCAGCATGTGGGAATCTGGCTTCAGCTGCATGCACTTTTCCTGGCTGGTGCAGACCCGGCTGAGTCCGTCCCATCCAGAGCAGCATGCGGCTTAAGCCGGCTTCCCACGTGCTTCTGGGAACAGGGCGCAGCTGGGTTGGCACTGGCCAGCAAAAGCGGCAGCGGAGCCTCCTGCCTTTTGGGACCAGCTGGCGCAGGTAGGGGGAAAGTGCAGCAGCACGTGGGGAAGCCACTGCTTGATAGGGGGCGAGATAGGCTGGCCGGGCCGCAGCGGGGAGGGAAAGCTGTGGTTGAGATCCCTGCGGCTCAGGATGGGAGGGGTCCTACAGCACTGGAGGGTGCTGTGCTGGTGAGGGGATGTGGGCTTGGGCTGGCTTCTGCTTTGCCACAGGAGGCTGGGGGGGGCCAGGCTGGGATGCGTCAGGACCAGGTCATGCTGGCACCAGTGATGGGCAGGGGGGGAGGGAACTGGCCAGCTTTTGAGGCCGGGGGCCTGATAGGGTGAGCTGAGTCCTCGCCTATAGGAGGGGCCAGGTTCCAAGACCACCTCTCCAAAAGAAGTACTTCCACAGGCAAAGGGAGGGGACTTCTGGTGGCAAAGGTCAGGGGGTGGGGGGGGCAACTGAAGGAGCGGGGCTACCCACGTGGCCCTCAACAGCTCACCAAAACTCATCAAGTGGCCCTCTGCCCAAAATAATTGCCTGCCTCTGTGTTAAGCCCACAATCTTCCACTTCTTTCACAAGGATTTTGTGGGATACTAAATCAAAAGCCTTTTGGAAGTCTAGATATATAATGTCAACCATCTCTCCCGTGTCCAGGTAGTGACAGACCTGTGTGTAGAAGGAGATGAGATTGGTAAGGTAAGACCTACCCACGACGAAGCCATGCTGGCTGTGGGTCAGAATCTTACTCTCAACAAGCATATCGCACATAGATTCTTTAATGAGTTTTTCCAGGATTTGGGCACAATGTTGGCCTTTCTCCAATCCTGAGCGATTTCCCCTATGTGCCATGATTTCTGAAAGAGTTTTGCCAGGGGTTCTGCAATGACCTCAGCCAGCTGCATCAGCACTCTCGGGTGAAGTCCATCTGGTCCTGCTGACTTATAAATGTCCAGCTTTTCTAGTTGGTATTGTACCAGCTCAGTATCCAGTGGGAAGGCTATCATTCCCACCATGCCCCTTGTGATCCTCAACTCACTTGTCTTTCCCCTGAGTCCAGGGAAATACCAAAGCAAAGTGGGCATTCAGTTCAATTTTTTCCGGAGTGTCTGTTACTAGCTGTCCTGAGGTGTTAAGCAGGGGCCCCACACTCCCATCTGTTTTTCCTTCTACTGCCTAAATACCTAAAGGAGAACTTCTCATGGTCCTTGACTCCCTTGGCTAACTTAAACTCAGTTGCCACCTTAATTTTCCTAATCATTTCCCTACAAGTGTGGACCACTGTTGTACAGTAGGACTGTCCCTAGCTTCCACTGTGTGTATGCCTCTTTTTTCCCCCAAGAGGAACACAATGTCCCTATTGAGCCAAGGGGGTTTGCCAGCCCTTCTGCTACCTTTCCTCTTCATGGGAAGTTTTCTTTCGTGCTTCAAAGTGTGCTTAAAACTAGTTTCAGGTGTTAATGTGTGGACAATCCAGGGGTTAAGAGCTCCAGGAACTGCCACAAATTAATGTGCAACAAGGCCGTTAGAAAAGCCTAGTGGTTAGAGTACTCACCCAGGAAGTTGTGCTAACCTGCAGGGAATCTCAATTCTGACAGCTAAGTTCCTCCAAATTAACTACTGTCTACTGTCAACAGTAATTTCTACCTCCCTCCACTGTAGCACTGCCAACAACGCGTTTTATATGGCTGGTCCATATCACAAATGATCCAAATAAGAATGGGGCCAGAATGAGATGGAGATCCAGGCAGGAGAATAATGGGACAATATCACCGCCTCAGCCCAGCACAGTGCTGCTCATCATTAAGCATCTTCAGAGTAGATCAAGTACAAGTATCAAAACTATTTCCTCATCTGTAACATGGGAAAAGCAAAGGGATTTCTTCATCCCAGACACATGTAGCATATGCACTAACTAACCCTTATTTTTCCTATGTGGAGTAGATGACTTGAAATTTCTTGGAATAGATTGAGATCACATGGCTATGGTATTTTAATAGAAAAATACATTTTGTATTAATACAAACATGCAGAAAAAGGCAGATTTCGTTTCAACACTAACCACTTTATTTTTTTTTAATTCAATTTATAACACTTAGAGCCTGCTTAATTATGCTTTAAAGTCCCCTGGACAGCTTTTTTGAAATGATGGCAAAGAAATGCATCAAGTGATTTCACTTCATGCCAGAAGCATCACAAGTAGCTGGGAAATCCCCTTGACTATCCCAAAGCCAGTACTTTGCATAACTTGCTGGTCTTGCTAGTGAATATTCCAATCCTTACCGTTTTTTGCTGTTACAAAGCCATCATCTAAAACTACTGGATTTCAAAATCTGGAAGGCGAGTGGCTTGAAGAGCTTGTTCAAAACAGCTGTGTACCCTTTGAATAAAGGGAAAATGGTTGTTAGGAGAAGGGGACATAAAGAATCTGTCTCCTCTCCTTGCTCCACCTCATCTTTAACATTGCTCTGCTCTACTTCACCAATGACTGCTGTTTCCTTCTGATGCCTCTTCATCTACCATCTTCATAATTCACTCTTATACCTAGAACTATCAGTACAGACTTGAGCTCCCATGTTTATTACTATGATTACCAGGCTTCAGAGGGCTGTAAATATCAACTGGGTGGCCACCTTACTACCATGCTAATCCTACTGAACCATAAAAAGCTGTTTTCTTGAAGAGAGCTGTGAAAAGACCAGGTAAGACTGCTGAGACTAGGTCTGGAAGAATTCATCCTCTCTCTCACTATTAATAAAGTAAAGGAAGACTGGCTCTGTGTGCATTGAGGACCCTTCAAAAAAATTACAGTTGCCCCAGTACAAGTATGTTTTGAACAGAAGACAAAAAGCAGGTTAGAGGAACCTCTCCCTTCCCAGCACTTCCAAATGGAAAGCTGGCAGGACAGTTTCCGAAATGCATAAAAATGTACCAGAAACGATGAGATTGTGCTAGCCTTGTCACCAATTTCAAGAATTTACATCCTCCCTTTGTGGGTTTTGAAAGATCATTCCTCTCTTGCTTAGTTCTCTCTTTTCTCTCAAACTGGCTTGCCATGGCACTACACATTATTACTTTCTAAATAATTCTTCAGAAGAGATTTGCATGCTTACCTTAGATACCATAGATATGTAATGCATCTGCTTATTTACATTGTGAACTCTGTATATCCTCATTGATTAAATTTACTGGAATTGGGTTAATCTGAGAACACAGCCACATCAGGAATACAGTGTTTCTACTATGAGCTGGTCTTCTCTTGTGACAAGTAGTGCTGTTGACTTGAATGGAGTTGCTCTTTGTTTATGCTGGTAAAATAGAGAGCAGGACCAGAGCTATTGTTTGTTAGGGCTACAGTATTGATAGAAGAGCAATATGGACAAATGGAGCTGCTCTAGTTTTCAGGAAGTTCTCTATTTGACTGTCTTTGATAGGTATCATCAAACCCTTGGTAATGATTACCACTGTACTTGCTAGATTGGCTGAATATTCCTACTCCTAGGAGTGGATAGTCTCTAAATGGTTTAATTGGGAATCACCATTACAGGGATAAACCAGGGTGGGTATCTGGAGAGGGGAACACCAATTTCAAAAATGATTTTCGTGCACATCTCAGGGCCTTCTGAAAAACTTCAGTGGCTGCCTTGGACCTTCCTTTCTATTTGGTAATACAGAGCAGCCAAGGGGATTTGCTACACCAGGACCTTTCACATTTGCCTGATCTCATAATTCAAACCAGCACTTAAAAGTCCCCGTCATACAAACAGACACAGAACATGAAAATACAGAAGTATCTGATTTCACATTGTGGGTCTCAACTCCCCATAAGCCCAGTGCCCAGTTTTCACAGACAAAGGAAGACTCCCTTTGATTTCAAAAGGAACCAAACCAAGTCCTAACTTCTCAGAAGGCAGTACTTGAACCATACCTTAATAAGCTACAAAACAGGGGGGAGATTAAGCCACTTCTTCCCCATAGGCATTGTGGGGCGCACAAGCATGAAGACAGCTTTTGCTAGGAAAAATTACCCCTACTGTATTACAAACACAGTTGTGGCCTTCGTAATGGGCTTTGGATAAAGCCCCCTGACCAGTACAACATTCTGGGTTCCTCCTAACTCTTGGGGATGCACACTACAGAAAAGACACAGGAAGGAAAGTGATGGGAACTAGGTTCTTCTTTATGACAATGCATTTCTTCCCTCCTTCTCTGTTCTTGCACACTGGTTCTGTCAGTCAGAGAAGGAAGGGACTCCTCCCCTTTTCAGAAGGATTCTTAATTACACAACAGGAGAAGCACTAGGCCCTGGACACATTTGTTTGTTCACAGACATCCTGAATACAGTGGTTTATTTATTTAGGAAAATGAGAAATAACCCATCAAATCTGTCAGACTGTCTAGTGCCAGTGGCTATCCGCTAACAAAGAACCCTTGGGCTCATTAAAGAAAACATGAATCCATCCTCTTAAATTTAAGTACTTTTTTCTGAACCAATCTTCCAATCCTTTTCAAATGCAGTAAGATACATATAGTCCCAAGCCATCAGTGGCACAGTATTTAATTACACTGTGGCTCTGCGGTAGCAAACAAGATATACTTATGTTTCATTTGTATTTCCATAGGAAAAAGGTTACATGTATTTAAACATCTCTCTCGAAATGCTGACATACGATTCAATGGAAGCATCCTATGGCCGAGTCCAAGAAACAGCAAGTGGATCTGAGCACAATGGAAAGGGTCTCCGCTGTTCTAGTATATCAGAAGCCCTTCCTTTGCTGCCAGGCGCTGGCGATGGATTTTGTCTTGCTGCAGCTCCTCATGATTTGGGTGCCAAAGTTTCATGATGATTCTCTCAATGTTCAGAGCATAGACGGTATGTGCAGGAACAGCTTCCCTGTGCACCTGTTGGAAAGCCTCGTTAACCAGATGCTCTCATAGTTGTTTCCTCCATTTCTAAAATAAGAACTTAACAGTGTTTATCTGTGGGCTGATTCTGTGCATCCAGCAGTGCAGAAACACAGAAATACATAATATTAAATCAAATCTGCCAGTGTTGCCACACATACCACCTGGCCCCATTTAAACCACTGGCATCAAACAGGAGAAACAAACAGGCTTTGCCACAGGACCTTCAGGTCCATAAACCTAGGATGTATCAGACCCAGGGGTGAAAGCAAATTCCAGGAGTTGGGAGCTGTCCTGGTGAGAATGCTTTGCCAAGATATAATCCAAAAACCATGAGGGGAAGCATCTGAGCAGACATCAAATGTCTGAACAGGATGTGCAAAAAAAGAAAAGGGATTTACTGAGGACACTGTTTGGCTGGGTACACACCAGAATCTCACAATCTGATGCAGCTCCTGCATGAGCCCTATGACTGATTCAGTGGAAGCCATAAAGAAAGGGCAGGGGTGGGAGTTGAAACTCCCATGTAGAGAAACCATTACCTAAATGGCTACTGCGCTGACATTAGGATGTCAATATTTATTCAGTTGGTGGGGCCATGCCTGAGTCCCAGCCTGAAGCTCTGCCCAGCTCTATGTATAATTGTGGATTAAAAAAGGAAAATCAAGGAAAATGGTCCAATGAATTGGGAGATAGAAAAGCAAGAGAATCTGAGGAGTCTCTAGGTAAAATCATAGGAAATTAGAAATGGAAGGGACCTCAAGAGGTCATCTAGTCCAGTGGCTCTCAGCCTTTTTTGTTCTAGGACCCATCTGTAAACATCAATGACCAGTCCTAACCCAGTGTCCCTCACTTCCAACCCACTACCCCATCTCCAGCCCCCCAGGGTGTGCATGTGTGTGCATGCGTGTAGGGCCCAAGCAGTCCCTTGTAGGCTGGAACTCTGCCAGTCTGCAAGGGAAAAGCCATAGTTTCCCACATTTTTCTCCTTTAAAGGAGAACAAACTTTTAAAAAATGGATTCATGAGCCTGTCATATATTCTTACAATACACTTTTGGGTTATAACCCACAGGTTGAAAAACACTGATCTAGTCCAACCCCCTGCACAAAGCAGGACCATCCCCAACTAGATCATTCCAGCCAAGGCGGTCTAGCCAGTTCTTAAAAACCTCCAAGGATCGAGATTCCACCACCTCTCTGGGTAACCTGTTCCAGTGTTTTACTATCCTCCTAGTAAGAAAGTTTTTCCAAACATTAAGCTTCCCTTGCTGCAGCTTGCGACCACTACTCCTTGTTCTGTCATCTGCCACCACTAAGAACAAACCAGCACCATTCTCTTTCAAACCCCTCCTTAAAGTAAAGTACTTGAAGGCTGCTATTAAATCACCTCTCAGTCTTCTCTTCTCTAGACTAAATAATCCCAGTTTTCTCAGCTTCTCCTCACAAGTCATGTGCCCCAGCCCTCTAACCATTTTCATTGCCTTCTGCTGGACTCTTTCCCATTTGTCCACATTCTTTCTGTAGTGCAGGGCCAAAAAACTGGACACAGATATGTCCTCACTAGTGCTCAAGAGGGAGAGGTATACAAGGCAAATCAGACACAATCGTTTCTGCTCAAGAAAGCATTTCCTAAACCCACACTGCAGAGAAGTGTGAACTATTACCTGTAGTGCCTCAAAAAGGTCGTACATATTCACTGGAGGGAGACTCATTGGTAAAGTGTCTCCTGAACATGCTAAGAGAAGAGCTGCCTGCTGCTCAGCATCATCAGGAGGAGGTTGGGGAGCTAGGTTCTGACCAGCAGAAGGTGCCACACAAGTGGGAGAACTGTAAAGAGACAGACAATTACACACACTAGCAAATCAACCAGCATCTACTTGGAAATCACCAGGGCACTGGCTAGGAACACAGTGAAAATAAGACCTGCTACCTAACAACCTCTAGCCTTCACCAGTCAAGAGTTTGCTGAGACAAAACATATTCTTCTCTCTTAAGGTTTTACATCATCACTAGTAAGAAAGGACCCCTTCTAGCAGCCACGGGAAGTTGGAAGCCCTGGGACATAAGCACTGGCTTCAAATTCAACACTGTCCCATCATCCTGTGAAAGACTGAGGAGGCTCAGTCTTCAAGATCCACTAGCCATGTCTGAAACCAGAGTTCAATGAAAACTTACTTACCATTCAATTAAATTATTGTAAGCAACAACACTGTTCTTCAGGTATGGCTGAGGGTTAACATTGCTTCCAAAGGCATATTTGAAATGACCATCTCTCAGACGATATGCTTTCCTCCTGGATATCACAGATATCAGAATATCCTTAAGGTGGTTCTGTAATGCAAAAACTCTACCTTTACCATTTACAGACTTCCCTTCCACTCAAAGACTGCTGTGATCACACTATTACAAATGTCTGTGGTTACACATGCAGTGTTCATTTTAAATCTATAAGTATTAATTGATGTATGCTGTTCTATGGTAGCTTCTATTATTAAAGGAATAATACTGTATAGTGTTATTGTAAAAAACAAAGTCAGTGACGAGTAAGTGAAATGAACGTCATGCATATTCAGACAAAAATCTGCTAATAATTTTATAGATTTCTTCTGTATCTGAAAATCAAGCAAGCTGTTATAAAACAGCTGCATGCCAACATTTAGATGAGGAAGGAGTGTCCATTTCATAACCTCATTTGTACCCAAAATAAAATACCAGCATTGTAAGCATTTGTTGCCTATGAATTAAAGCATATTTTAAAGACCTACTGATGCCAACTTTAGAAGGTCTTTTAAAATGTCAGAAATGACAGGAAATTCCCATTAGTTTTCTCATGTAAAAGACAAAAAGGGTATTGAAATCAGCATTAAATATTGCACTGGCACCAAAACACTTTCCAAACAGCGCTGTTGAAAGCCACACATTGATGTTTTGCATTTCAGACCTTCCTTCTAGCCTGACACTGCTGGAGAGAAGTTACCTCTAGGAGGACAAGTAGTGAGTTGACCCCCCTCTGGGCTCACTGCTGTTTGGAGAGATCAGAATGACCTTTTGAGTTCTGAGTCAAGGAAAGTCCCAGGGTGTCTCACTTGGGCCCAATCCTGAGACATGCTAATTGTCACAATCACATTAAAGATGACAGAAATGGCAGGTAATCAATACTTGTCAGGCTCAAGTATGATTGGATTTACCCACCTTGCCTAGTTCTCTCAACACCAGACAATTTTTGCAAATCCTAAAAAAAAAAAAAAAAGTTCTCTGGCCTCTCTGCAGAGCCACGGCTTGCAATGGAATGTGAATTTAAACCAAAAAAAAAATAGGAGGAAAATTATTTTTAGTTCTCTCTCAAAGGCTACAGTCCCAAAATTTTCAAAACAGCTGTTAAAACTAGCCCTACAATTTTTCACATCTAACATTTTGCAAGTCTCATTTGTGTACATGAACCCAAGATTCCTTCTGTGCACCCAAGGCTCTGACATGAAGACCTGCAAAAATAACTTCTGATGCCAATCTGAAGCCCCCTTGAAAAACATTACCTGAGATCTTTTGAGATAGTAGAGAAACAGATTCTCTTTCATGCTCTGTATACCCCATCCCTACACCAGGGATATAATCAAACACCTTGTTGCTTTGTCTTTTCTAACCTCCACAGCATAAATAACAGCTGTCACTGCCTCTTCAGTAACGTTGTCCAGCCCATGTTCATATGCAGTTACTATCATCCTCCCTTCCAGCTGGCCCCGAGTAGGAAGCATCATGGTGTGGGAACATAGCTTCAGATCATCATCCTCTTGAGGGTCCTTTGCTACAAATTGCTGTGCCCCAGACAATGGGTTCTGAGGCTGAAACCGGTGCTGTCAGGTGAAAAATAAAATAAATTTGAAGCTTAGCTTTAAATTTAAAAAATAAGAGATTTTAGGTGAGAGCACAAAATTGAAAGGTAGCTCAAGGGTCACCTGGCCCAACCTCCTGCCAAAATGCTACTCCTAAATCATCCCTGTCCAATGCTTATCCACCTCTTTTTGAAAATCTCCAGTGAATAAAATTCTACAACTCCCCTGAGCAATCTATTTCACTGCCTTATTGGTTCTAATAGTAAGGAATTTTTTGTCTTGAGATCCAATCTAAATCAACTTTGCTGCTATTTATGGCAGCCACCAACTATTTCAAGACTACTATCAAGCTAAACATACCTAGCTCTCTCAACCTTTCCTCCTACAGTTAGTCTTCTAAGACTTTTATCATTTTTGTCACTCATCATGGTAGAAGGGTGTCACTCATCATGGTAGATAGGTTGGTTTTGACCTGGAAGGGTGTGGGCAGTGGGGTCCCGCAGGGCTCGGTCCTTGGACCGATACTCTTTAATGTCTTCATCAGCAACTTGGACAAGGGAGTGAAGTGTGCAGACCTGGATAGGTTGGACGAGTGGGCAGGAAAAAACAGAATGCAGTTCACCAAGGAGAAATGCAAAGTGCTGCACCTAGGGAGGAAAAATGTCCAGCACACCCACAGCCTAGGAAATGACCTGTGGAAGTGGAAAGGGATCTTGGAGTCCTAGTGGACTCCAAGATGAACATGAGTTGGCAGTGTGATGAAGCCATCAGAAAAGCTAATGGCACTGTATCACACATCAGCAGATGTATGACAAATAGATCCAAAGATACTTCCCCTCTATCAGGAGCTGATCAGACCGCAGTTGGAGTGCTGCATGCAATTCTGGGCACTGCACTTCAAGAGGGATGCGGATAACCTGGAGAGGGTCCAGAGAAGGGCCACTTGTATGGTTAAGGACTTGCAGGCCAAGCCCTGTGAGGAGAGACTAGAGAACCTAGACCTTTTCAGCCTCCGCAAGAGAAGGTTGAGAGGCAACCTTGTGGCTGCCTATAAGTTCATCACAGGGGCACAGAAGGGAATTGGTGAGGTTTTATTC
>JAGPOW010001543.1:52883439-52893633 GCA_030014935.1 Caiman crocodilus
CAGACCCTACAATGAGAGGCTACGGGACCTGAACTTGTTCAGCCTTCACAAGAGAAGGCTGAGGGGGGACCTGGTGACCATCTATAAACTCACTAGGGGGGGACCAGAAGCGTTTGGGAGAGACCTAGTTTCCCCTAGCGCCCCGCAGGATAACAAGGAATAACGGCCACAAGTTGTTGGAGAGTAGGTTTAGATCAGATATCCATAAGAACTACTTCACAGTCAGGGCAGTAGGATCTGGAACCAACTTCCAAGGGAAGTGGTGCTGGCCCCTACCCTGGGGGTCTTTAAGAAGCAGATTGATGCCTACCTGACTGGAGTCTCTTGAGCTCAGTTTTCCTCCTGCCCAGGCAGGAGGTCAGACTTGAAGATCTACAAGGTCCCTTCCGACCCTACTTCTATGATTCTATGATACTCTAAATCAGCATTTCTCAACCCATGGGTCGTGACCCAAAAGTAGGTCACAAGAACATATGAAAGGGTTGTGGAGAAACTTTAAAAAATGGATCAACGAACTTTAAAAATGAGAAAAAAGCTTGGAAAACCACAGGTTTCCCCTTTCAGCCTGGCAGAGTCCCAGCCTGCAAAGGGTTGATTGGGGCTGGGGGAGAAGGAGGAGGGCAATCAGGCAGGGATACCACATGCATTTGTGCATACACATGCATGTGGCAGCCAGGCAGTGAGGAGAGCAGCTCCCACACATCTCCGCAGGTAAGTCTGTGGGGCAGAAGCAGGGGGAGAAAGAGGCATAGATGACATGCCAGGGGGGCACAGGCAACACTGCTGCCATTCCACCCCTTCTCTGGTATAAAGCCTTGGCCTGAGAGGAGCAGCAGCCAGCCCATAGCATCAGGGTAGAGCCATGGCCCAGCATCCAAGCATTTGGCAGCAGAAGAAGGTGAAGGTGGTGCAGGAACCACCCCACCCCCCAAAAAAAATTGTTACTCCTTGCGCTGCTGGTCGCATGGCTGGCATGGGAGTCCCAGTAGTGGTGGCAGCTGTGAGTCTCGCTACCCCACTCTGCCCTCCTATGCCAAGCCCTTCCTGCTTGGCCATGGAGGCAGCTCCTGCTCTTGCTGGTTCAGCCAGGTTGCAGCCCCGTGTGTGCTGTGGGTGCACAAATCTGGAGGAACACATGCACTCCCCATGCCCCACACACCCACCTCCTGCCTCACACATTGAGGGGGGCTGGGGCCTGGTCACAGAAGGTCAGAAGCAAGGGGCACCAGAAGGGCCAGGGGGCTGTTTTCTACTTAAACTATTTACTGGGTTGGGACTAGCCATCTACGTTTACAAATGGATACAAAAAAATGGGGAGAACTACTGCTCTAAATGAGGCCAAGCTAGTCCCGAGCAGAATAGTGTCACATCTTCATCAAAAAGAGCATTAGGTGTGAGCCCAAAAAACACACTGCTATTTTTGCAACTGCATCATATTGACTCATGTTGGGTCTATAATCCACCAAAACCCCTAGATCCTCCTCAGCAGTACTTCCATTCATCCTCCCATTCTGTATTTGTGCTTTTGATTATTCTTCCCTAGATGTGTCATCTTACACCTGTCTGCACTGAACTTCATCCTCTTGTTTCTAGCCCAGCTTTCCAATCTATCAAGATCCTTCTGCCTTCTACCTCTATCCTCCAAGTGTTTGCTGCCTTTCAGTTGCGGGCCATCTGCAAACTTTGCCAGCATGTAAAGCATTAACAAACATTAAACAGTACTGGATCCAGGACAGACGCCTGTGGGACCCCACTTGAAACCTGCCATTTCGACATTGATCTGTTTATAATTACCCTTTGCCTGTAGTTAACAAACTAATTAACTATCCACCTTGTAAAATTTTCTCACCCACATTTCTCCAGTTTGCTTACAAGAGGAGCTTGTGGGGTTTTATCAAAAGCCTTCTTAATATTCAAGTACACTATGTTCCTTTCACCCACCCAACTAGTTAATTGTCAAAAAGAGGTTAAAGTTGGCTTACCCCAATTTGCTCTTAACAAACCTATGCTGGCTGCTTCTGACCAACCTTTTCTCCTCCAGCTGTTTGCAACTGACTTTTTTCATTTATTCCAGTAATTTCCTGGCTATTTAAAATGTAAAACCAAGATCTTGAACCCACTTGCCTATTAAAGATCCTACAACATTTTTCATAATCCTGTAGGCATTTAAAACTTAGTAACTTGACCCAATTCCAGTCCTGGGTATTATATTCTTCCCATCCTAAGCCCTTACTGTGTTTTGCTGAAGAACTGTTGTGTCCTAGCCCAGAAGCAGCTATTTTTCAGTACTGGTGAAGTGATGACAAAATATCACACCTTAATTATTTATTGTAATGGAGACACATACAAAAGCATTCTACAATAGGAAAAGAACCAAAAATCAACTGATGTTGTTCATTTAAACAAGTTTTAAAAAAATATTAATACACAAATGATGAGGGAGAAGTTGATCCCCTGGTAGGTCTGAGAGCTTTTGCTTCCATTTTAGATCATTTTCTAGCCCACATCGTAGATCAGTCTACCCTTCAGAATTGAACTTCTGCTGCAAAGAACATATGCGGATTTGGAAACAGCACAAGGCAGAGTTAATACACATCTGGATAGTCACTTAACTGCAACTCAAAATGTTTGGAATCAGTTAAGAAACCACCAAGAATCCTGTTTATTTCATGAGAGTGAAAAAAGCTACTAAAAGCAAAGGTAGGCTCTTGACGTTATTTGTGGGGACCAAAAAAAAAAAAACACAGTCCAGAGAAAGAACAAGAGTACAAAAGCATTCCTTTTCTCCTTCCCTGCTTAGCAAATTAATTCCTCCCACACACTCCCAAGAATCATGAAAATAAATCTCCTCTATTGCTTAAACTTTTGGGTGCTAGCTGAACTGAGAAACTTAGAATTTTTAAAGCACACCATTTTTGTTTTGCTTCACTATTTGTGAACAGTCTTACCCCAAATTCACCTGGAGAAAGCCTTTATTCAGTACTACACTAGCAAAGATTACTGAAACATATATAAATATATACTTAACAGTCAATTTATTATATACTCCTTTTTTAAGTAAACCTAATTGCAAGATCACTATCAAACATGCATACTGCTATTTTCCTAGTTGCTCTATGGCAATGCATTACTGAGCAGGAATTTTAAAGATGTCACCATAGATTATCTGAATTGCAACTTTTAAGAATTTCTGTCAGTGACATTCACAGCTGAGAAGACTGAGAAATATTATTTCCAGTCTCAATAGAAGAGTTCTCAACAGAACTATGCTTCAGCTGTGTCTACAACCCTTTGAAATAACTGTCTGGGAACACCACATGACATTCCTTGATTATGTGCCTCAGACCTAGTAGCTTGCGTTTATGGGCCTCATGGTTTTGTATGCGAAGTGAGAACAGTTTATAATGTTGGAACAATATAAAAAGGCTTTACTGTAAGGAAAAATCAGATCCTGTGTGCTTTTCCCATCCCAACCCCATGACACCCTTGCTGCAACCAAGGCACTCCAAGTATTTTTTACTCATCAAACTTAAGACCCAATAAGCACATTACATTAAAAAAAATCATCATCATCTCCATTCACTCAGTGAGTTCAGCTGCAGTGCAGCACAGGACAGTCCAAGCTCACACAGCAAGTCAATCTTCCAAGAAGGATAAGAATAATACAAAGGACCATTTAACTTCTGCTTCAAACATTTAACAGCCATTTAAGGTGAACATGAGATTAGAGATAGCATTAAATTATAAATATCCAGCCTGAGAGAGACCCATCTGGTAACTCCACTCCAATTGTTATTATTTTGAAACAAATCTTTTGCCTGGGATAAGAAAAAGCACTTCAGTCATCCCTGCTATTAAAGAAACAATATTCTACATCCAGGTCTTCCTTTATGGAGTGCCAGACCTTCCACTCTACAGTGGTTTTCCAAGGGTATTCTTACATCAAACTTCTGCCGAACAGAAGACATTTTCTTCTTTCCTTTTGGTTTTCCAGGTTTTGTCACAGAACCCCCAGTCCATGGCAAAGATCCAGTACCTTCTGAAAACCAGAAAGGAGGAAAGGGAGGTGAGTGTCATTTCAATTTGCAGCCAGCATAATTTATTTCACAAAAGGACAAAAAAATCCCAGTACATTTCTGATGGCTTGGAAGACCATTTTCATCCTTTTCTATTGAAATCCATGAGAGTTAAACAAGCCTTTTCTTTAACATCCTTATTTTGCAATGGTATGAATATATAATAATTAGATAAAAGGAGATGGCAGGCAGCATACTGGCAGATGATTTCTGCAGACCATTATTATGCAACAACTTCAGGGCCAGGTGACTTGGGATAAGTGAAGAGCACAGATAGTCAGATCCTCCCAAGTTGTGAGTGACAAGAGGTGCTGAGCATCTGCATCTCTCACTGGGGCTACAGGGAGCTGTGGTTGCTTTGACCTCATAAAATATAATCCTAATCATATTGACTGTTTTCAGGCCAAGCGTATATCATGTAAGCGAAAAAAGGTAAATGTACTCACCAATACCTAATGAATGCATAACTACTCTAGAAATACTCTGCAATTCTTCAGAACATCAAAGATATTTCTAAAAGTTAGGTCACATCAAAGGAATATGACCAAGGAACTAGTGCTTGGAATTTCCCCTTCTAGTCCCTTCACTGTACATACATCAGTGCCACCTACAATCAACTTATTAGTTTTTACAGCCCATTATGTAATCTTTTGATGGCAACAGACAGTGGGGGGGGGGCATGCTGCAGATTTCAACTTCTATTGGGCATGCAAAAAGACCACATATTTGTAATTGCTAAGAAGTCTTGGGAAAACCCCTTCCATACCTAAAATTTAACATTTTTTTTACCACAAGTTAACTCATGGAGAAAATAGATTAGTAAAAACTTCACAAATAACCTTAACAGCATCAGGACACTTGGCACAAAACCTACCCTGACTATCCATCACTACGCTGTTAGGTACTAGGGATTAGTTGTAGTGACTCTAAAGAATAAATACAGCCCAGAACCTATTCCACTTTGAAGATGCCTAAGGGACATTTACATGATTTTTAGGTGTCTAAACAACTAAATGCAACTCTGTTCCACCCCATGCAACATCTAAAACACTGCTAAGACATCTACAAATCTCATCTATCTAGCTTCACCTAAGCTGTTGCAATTCAATTCTTTGTTGGGAAACCTGCATTTTATTTAGTTTTCCTTCTACAAACTTCACTTTCCTAGAATGAGACTTTCCCTTCAAGGTCTGAATCCTTTTGAGACGGATACATTAAGCATTCTAAGACAGGTAGATGTTCAACTGGGCTGGCCCCTTGTCTCCCTTATGTTAAATGTCACAACTACCAGGTTAACATCTGGTTTTCAGGCCTTCTGACATAAACCATCTTTAAAAGACCTGAATGTTTAATTCCCCCTTGCCCTTGGACTCTGCTTTAATTAATAGATTTCTGACAGACCTTGAATCTCTCATTGACTCATTTATGGAAAAGTACCCATTAGCTCACTTTGTTCTTTGGGGAGATTTTGCAGCTCCACTAGCTCCTGGCAACAGGGAAATTCTTAATCTCTCCTTTGACTCAGCAAAGGGGGGTTTCCTTCAATCCCACTCACCCCCAGACAATCTATGGACAAGGTAAATAGCACCCTAGCTCACCAGCTTTCTGTAATTTTAGACAGATGTAGGATGGAGATGTGAAACAACAGGAAGATGAGGTGACATGGAAGATTATTTTACATTCACCTTATCAAGGGAGACAATTTAACAGGTTACCCAGAACACAGTCCCCATTTTAAGATGGCCTTGTTTTTCAAACTTTATGGTGGTTCATAAAACAAGATAATAACCACCATACTCTTCAGGGAAAGTTTTTTTTAATGTTATGCTTTGATCAGGGAAAGAGAAATGAGCTTTGGGTAAATGGTGTCCCCCATTCCTGAGCTCAAAATTGTAGCACCTGATGCAAATTAAATGAAAGACCTTAGCACAGTTGAACATTATAGAGAAGTTTCCATTGCTTGACTGGCTAGTTTTGGGAAAAAAAAGTACAGGTTATTCAAGAAGACTTTAGAGGTAGACTGATACATCGGTCCAATATTGCAGAGGTGTTCAACCGGAAGTATGCATATCCCTGGGGGTATGTGGGAAGGCCTCAGGGGGCACACTGACCCAAAATGGTTGAAAACCCCTGCAATATTGGATTGGCACTGATACAAAGAAAATTGAGTATATTGGGAATTGGATTTTTTGGCTGACATATGCACAGCTGCAGCGCAGCACACAGGTAGCCAGAAGTGCAACCTGGCAGCATGAAGAGCAGTCAGGTCTGACTGGTAAGTCTGTTGTGAGGGAAGGGGTATGGAACGGGTGTCCACTGAGGCCCCTGCAGTGAGGGAGGGAGTGGGACAGAGGCAGGGGGCTGCACAACTGGGGCAGAACAGGGGACAGAGCCACAAGCAGCTTGTCCCGGGGGGGAGGCATCGCTCCTGCCGCTGCATGCACCTCTGGGGGAGGCATGGGAGGGTGTGTGCCCCCTGGATCTGTGCGAGACCAGGGTAGGCTGCCACAGCAAGCTGGGGCTAGGGCCAGGCCCAGGTTCTCCGAGGGGTGGGGGGGGGGAGGGGAGGGGAGTGCTGGGCCAGGCTGCACTTGGAGTGAGCAATGGCACTGCTGGGAGGGGACTATGGTGAATTTTGGGGAGGCTGCAGGCCCCCTGCCGTAGACCCCTCCCAGCACTGCTGCTGCACACCCCAAGCGCAGCCCTGACTCAACCCCTGCCGGAAAGAGCCTGGCTGTGCCCCGGCCCCAGCCCACAGTGGCAGCCCGCCCTTGCCCTGCAGAGATCCAGGGGCACATGACCCTCCATGCCCTTCTGGGGTACACGTAGTGGTGGGAGCCAGCCCTGCCCCCCTCCCAACAAGCCTCTTGTAGCTCCGTCCCTGCTCTGCCCCAGCTATGCAATGCTTACCCCAGCCCAACATCCTCCCTCACTGTGGAGCCTTGATCTGCCCTTCCATGACCCTTTCTTCCCTTCTCCCACAACAGACTTACCAGTGAGATGCCACTCTTCACACTACCCAGATGCATATTGGAATTGGCCAATATGCCTCATTAAAAGTCAGCATTTGGTATCAGCCCAAAAATTCTCTATGCACCCCTAGAAGCCATACAGGTCTTTACAGTATTTATTGACCCTTATATTACTGAATGATTTGGCTATTTAGGAGGATCTCCAAGGGGGATTTGTTTTGTGTTATCTGGGGCTGAAGCCCCAGGTGGCCTGTCTGACCTGAGGGAGAAGTCAAGTGACAACTGCTATGAATCTCTTTTATTTTTATCCTGCAAGTGATGAGAAAAATCAGATGTGCTCTGAAGTGTTTCATTTATAAAGAACAACTTCAAGATATGGCCAGGGCTGTTAGAAAGCCATATTTTATTGAAAAATGAATTGGAAGGCAATGTAAAGAGAAGGCTGGTAGCCAAAAGGGGCCTTAGGCAAAAATTTGAACTACTGCCACCAAGAAGACAGTTTTTCTTTTGGAAGTTGGCAACTGCGTGTTATGGTAAAGATCGTGTAAATATCAACATTCTTATCCCTAAAGATACTGGGGAGAGTGTTCCCCTACCCCCAACCTCTCTTTACAGTGACATCCCAACCACTAACACTCTGCCATCATCTATTAGACCGCTGGTTCTCAACCAGGGTGCCAGGATACCTAGAGTGCTACCAGATCCTTTGAAGGATGCCATAAGCTGTGAGCAGATAAGCAAAGGGGGAAGAAGTAAGCAGATTAACTAAATAGATAACAGATTCAGGCATGTCCCTGCTCAAATGATCCCCCACTGCCTTGCTCCTCTGCAAGGAGATAAGCACCATAATATACAAATTAGTTTTTGTAGCTGGGTGTTACTCAATTCTCAAAAGTCATGGAGGGGTGCTTCAGTTCAGAAGGGTTGAGAGTCACAGGTTTGGACAAACTTATTGTTACCCTCTTTCAAAACAGCAACCAGCTTCCATTAAGGAAACTGAAATATTACTACAAATCAAAGACATCAAACTCCCAATCAAGATTCTATCCTAGGACAATGTATAGACAACAGGCTAGATGCAGTAAAACTCTTAGGCACTGTAATGCCTAACTTCTAGGAGTCAGATCCTAGGAATGGGATCCAAAACCCCAAGTGCAGTAGCTTACCTCCTTATGTGGTACACAGGGAGAATCTAGACCCTGCTACAGGGATGGTCTGTGTCTTTTATATTGAACAGAAATAGTTTTAGGAACAGGAAGCTAGGACACCCCCTCCTAGCTGAATGCCATAATCACTAAGCTAGAGAGGCATATTCCCTTTTGTGCTTTATCTTCCTAGCCCACTGACCTCACACTGCTTTCTGCAAAGGTTTGGGGCCAGGAAGTCAGTAGTGACAATACTGCCCTTATAGTTGGGAGATGTGGTTTTGAACTCCCATTGAACCCAATTCTCCTGTTACCTGACCACAGGCACACCCAAGCTATTGCAGGAGGTGTCCACCAGCCAGAACTAGCTGCATACAAAACAATAAAACCACTGAGGCTATTCAGGTTAGGGCGCACACAACCACCACTTCAGGGCTCTGGGAAACTTGATGACTAAACAGGGAGAAGATTGTTGAGGTTTAGGCACATCCAGGGCAGGATGCTGTTGAACAGGACTTTGACACCTAAAAATCTGCCCAAGATCCATTTTAAGTGCTCAGCCCTTTTTCAAGGGAGTGGGTGGTGTGGGTGCTAAGACGCCTGGATGACAGCCCAGAGGTCACAAGATTGAGACCAACCTTCAGCTGTGAAGAAATCCGAAGCACTTGTGATATGGACTGTCAGATTCCAACAAAATCTGCAAATTCTGCTAAATACCTTGTCACAAGAACACGAGAAAGGAAGTCCTTTCTCAGCTCTGGCCAAATATATAGACAGCTTCCTATTTTTAGCCAAATTATTTAACTGAGGGAAGTCTCCCTGCAGGTTTGTCTACTAGTATTATTACCCTTCTTTTTTATGAAGATAAAGAAAGGGGCCTTGCGAATTATCCATTAGATTTTTAAAGGCTGTATCTGAAAATTGATTTCAGATGTCTCCTGGGAAGGTTAGAGAAATGGTCTGGGTTATAATTATGAAACAGTTACAAGTACTGCACCGCTATGGGAAGGGAGTGGGGATCTTGCCAACATAAAATTCAGTTTTGATTTTTTTTGACTGAGGGCATCTTTGAGACAAAGTGGAAAAGGCTGGAAAAGACTTCTGGTTACCTTATCTTTTCGGATTTCTTCACAACTGAAGGGTGGCTAAAGTAGGCTAAGCCAGAAGAGCACGCTGACTCACTCACTCTTTACAAAGGGGCATGCAGCAGAACTACTTCCTGGCACCTTTCTAATGTGTATAGTACATTTGCAGCAGTACTGGAGGGTGGAAGGGAAATGCATCATTTCCCTCCCCAAATCCTGAGCAGGCCAACAACTGTCTTCCTTTATATAAGTAGTGTTATGTTATCCCAAACAAGAGTACAAAGGTTTGGTGCATTCAAGAGATTTTAGCATTTCTTGCCAGGAAAAGAATGATTCATTGCAGTCAATCCTCCCAAACAGGAGCAAGTTTAGCAAGGACAGCACTGCTTCTCTTAAGACTTCCAATTCTTTTATTAGCAGAAATAAAGAGTCTTCGTTACCACTTCCTTCAGCATAAACTACATTAGCCAAAGTCTAGAGCAGGGGTGGGTAAAATGCAGCCTGCCAGGCCATTCTATCCGACCCACAGGGCCCCTAAAGAATTTAGAAAATTAATATTTATATGCCCCTGGCTGCCTATCATGTGGCCCTTGATGGCTTGCCAAAACTCAGTAAGTGGCTCTCTGCCCAAAATAATTGCCTGTTCCTGGTCTAGGAGGCAAAAAAGTACTAACAGAGAGAAATCTGAGGAGAAGTTACAGGGGGACTATAGAAGATCACCTGGCTAGCCTGGCACCACCAAGTTCAGATCATTCCTTGGACTAACTCCTATAGTCTTTCTCTGGGCTTTATAACACAGATCATAGTACCATAGTATCTAGGGTCAGAAGGGGCCTAGAGCAGGCCATCTAGTCTGACCCCCCGCCAACTGGCAGGAAACGAGTGCCAGGGTCACAGGACCCCAGCCAAGTACCTA